>BPTQ01000009.1:289589447-290189447 GCA_019973895.1 Chrysanthemum seticuspe
TTATGTTTCGTGATGCCGTCGTGTCGCCGTCATTAGGGTTTCGTCTTGGCCACGTAAACCTTGCGACGGCGTCACCTTATGACTGTGACGCCGTCCCCTTCAGCTCTGACGCCGTCTTGGCTGCATCTAGGCCGTCTGAGTAGCGACGGCCTATTCCTTTAGAACCTGACGTCGTCCCTTGAAAACATGCAATTTCGCCTCTGACCCGTCGCAAAATTACTTCCCGACGGCGTCGCAGATATGCAGTGACGTCGTCGCCTTATGTTTCAGCAGCTTTGAGGGTCTCGATTCTGACTTTGGCCATTTTCTTCGTATATTCGCGCCTTTTCGTCCAAATAAGCATCATTCCAGCATTTTGCCTTCAAGAGACCTAAAAAGTGAAAAGGAACGATATTAAGCAATAACGGATACAAAAGTGATCGAATAAGGGCTTAAATGACCCCTCAAAAAGGTACCTTTTAAAACCTTATCACCACCTCTTTCAAATCTCCATTAAGAAATGCGGTTTTCACATCCATCTGATAGACAACCATATTCTTACTAGCAGCATTAGCCAAGAAGATTCTGATAGCCTCGATACGTGCAACAGGAGCAAAAGATTCCTCAAAGTCTATACCCTCTTCTTGACGATATCCTTTAGCCATTAACCTAACCTTATTTTTTAGAACATCACCATGCTCATCAAGCTTCACTTTGAAGATCCACTTGAGAGCAATGATCATTGCAAAGTCTGGAGCAGGTACTAATTCCAATACATCTAGTCGATCAAACTCATGAATTTCTTCTTGCATGGAATTGAACCAACTGTCTTCATTCATGGCAGTTTTAACATCTTTAGTTTCGATCTTAGAGAGTACGGAGTTGAAGAAGCACCATAAGGCATCAGTAGCAAGTTGTTTTCGAGTGGATACAGGACGATAAGGGTTTCCAATGATGTTGTCCAATGGGTGATCATTTGTCCATTTTCTAAGGTGTTCATGTGGTTGTTGTTGTGGAACTGAAGTAGCAGAGTTTGGATCCCCTGATGAAGATGGTTCAGGTGTTGGTTCAGAGGCAAAGATGTTTTCAAATGGAGCATTTTCGGGAGTAACAAAGGGATTATCTCCATCATTGGTGCCAGAAACAATTCCATGATGTACACTTGAAGATTGATGATTTGTTGATGAGACAGAGTGATCAGCAGAAGGCGCTTCTTGACTTAATGACATTGAAACTGAAGGGTTAACTTCATTGACAGGGATAGGAGCAGCCTCTGTTGATGGGATTGACAGATCATTAGTACTTGGCTCATAGTGTTCATCAAACATAGGATCAAACAATTTCTTCAAATCATCTTCTGAGGGAGGTACATAAGGAGTTGCTGGCGAGGGATTTGAAACAAGAGTAGAACTAATAGGACTACTAGATGAAGGTTGTGATGCGGGTCCAGAACTGGATTGTCCTGGAGCCATTTGCCCGGTCAGCTCATCGAACGTAACGTGAATAGTTTCCATGATATCTCGAGTTCTTTTGTTGTAGATTCGGTAACCCTTCTTGTTTGATGCATAACCTACAAAAACTCCAATGTCCGCCTTAGCTCTTAATTTACCTAAATCTTGACCGTCATTCGTAGGATAGCACAAAGCACCAAATACACGAAGGTAGGAGAGATCAGGTTTTCGTTTATTGACAAGTTCATATGGAGTTTTGTCATGAGAGGTGTGTATAAGGGAACGATTTTGGGTGTATGATTCGCTCCGAACGGTCTATCTTTTATTAGTCAACCACTTGTGAATGGTCAATCATAAAAGTCAAACAGCTCAGAACGCAATGCAATTAAGTCCAGAGGAGTTTAGTGTTTCCCTGGGTCGTTAAGTCCCAACGAGGTGTGTAAACTGTAATACAACGAATCTGTGATCTGGTGAATATTGAACAGAAAAGGGTGATGATTGATTACACTAAGTAAATTAAATCTAATAAAGACTTTGAAGTCATTTTAATTCTATATTTAAAATCGTTTAACGATTAAAACCTAAAACGCGTACGTTTACTGAATTTTACGTAAACGTACAAAATAAAACGTAAATTTAAAATAATAAAACACCTACGGATATGAAATTGATATTTTTACAATCCTAATATATAAAAGAAAATTATTGGAAAATTAAAACTATTTTTATGACTATTTATTTAATTATTATTAATTAAAAACTGTTTTTAACTACTTAATAATACCCTAAAATATAAGAAAATATGAAATAAAGCTAGAAAAGTGAAATTATGACTTAGAAAAATCTAAAATATTATAAAACTTATTTTAAAACTGAAAATATATTTATTACACTATTTATGTATTTATTATTAATTAATTACTATTTAATGATTATTTAAACTATTTTAAATTATAATAAATACTAAATGAACTCTAATAAATATGAAACTTTTTCTATAAATACTATATGATAGCAGAATACTAGGAAAAATATAAAAAGTTAGATAAGCTCACTAATAAGCTGAATTGGGCAAATAAGCAGTTTAAATAAGCACTTGAAATAAGCAATAAGCTATCCAAAAGCTACCATAAGCTACTACAGCCTAAATCTAACCTAAATTGAGCTAATGCAACTGATTGGGACCTAAAAAGCACAAGCTACCGAAAAAAAGCTCGAGACCAGAATTCAAGTCTCAACACGCCAAACGACCCTTAATCACCTACTTTGAGCCCTGATTTAGGTGTTTTAGAAAAATCCTAAAAATAAAATAAAAATACCCTGTTAACCACAACCAACCAAAGATCAGATGTCCAAAATTTCAGATCAAAAGGACTTAAAATGAAGATTTTAAAAATCAAAAACTAAGGCTACTTGGGACTTATGTATGCTGATGCAGAACAGGGTACTTCTTACCCAAAAGAGGAGCTGAAAAAGAGCTTATAAAAATTCCTAAAAATTCTACTAAAATGGTACCTTGAAAGACAACCAACTGAAGTTAAAGTACCCAAAATTTCAACAGCTTTGGAGCAGAAATGAGCAAATGAAAAATCCACAAAGTTTTGTAAAAACCACTTTTTCTACTTTTGACTTTTGAAGATAGATTTGGTATTTTGACTAATATGAGTTTTGAATCAAATTTATTGAATGATTATGATGTTAAAGCATGAACTGAGACTGATGCAAGCTGCTCTGACTACTTTTAGACCCATTTGCAAGTTTTGTTCAACTGATATTTACTGGAATAGGAACTAGAGCAGATTAAGAGCAATTTTGATTATAAGTGCATGCAGATGCAAATTTATGGTCTAAATCATTTGACTAAACCTAAATAAACGTAAAGCAACTAAACTAGGCAACTGAACCAACCTCTATCTTTGATTATTGCACTGAACCAAACACCCCTTTATGGACTGAAAATGCAGTATAGGGCTATTCTGGCTAATTTAAACCACTAATCTTATTTCCTACTTATTAATTAACTTATATTACCACTAAATAAGCATTTTCTAAAACAAAATAAGCACTTAATAAGCTAAACTGATTTATGGCTATTTTTATGGTTTTTTGTGAGTTTTTCAAGAAATAAAAGCAAACAATATTAAAGGCTGATAAAACTAAAGAAATACACTTACAAATTGATATTAAGCAGATAATCACTAGAATAAGCTAATAATAAGCTATGCTACAGTAACATGGAAATTAAGAACAAAACTGAAAATTGCTTACAACTGATTTGGTTTATAAAACAGATCAATAGGATTACAAACACTTCCCAGCTTGTCAAAAACAAGCTAGAAACCCAAAATCAGCCTTCCAGAACAGCTTATCTACACAATTGCTTCTTCTCCACTTTCCAGTTTGACTTTCTTTGACTTTTGTGAATTCTTTGCATAAAGGACAGAAAATCATCTAATACATTTAAAATAGCTTTATTAAGATTAAAGAAACTTATTTGAACAATTTTGACTGCTTTTAACATGAAAACTGTGAAGAACACTTTTGGCGGGAAATTAATTTACAGCTATAAACTTAGAATTGATGATTAAAAACACTTGAAATATGATTAATATGATTCATACAATACAGAATTAACAAAACCCAGCACTATTTTTGCATAAAACTTTAAAATCGAATTACAAGTTACACTACGAATTGGTCTAAAAACTGGGACAGCTTGTTCTTTGTGTCTTCTTTCTTCTTTATAGCTATCACTAGTTGCTCTCAATCCTTTTCTGGCCATTGGATGGGTCGAAGTTTATCTCAGCAGTTGATTCTACTTTTTGGCGCCAAAAATATCTCATGCCAGGTGTAGGTTGAGTGTTGAGGATAAGAAGCAATAAATGCTTCTTGGTTTGTTGTGTTGGTGGAGGGGATGAGCTGGTGAGACAGGTGGTGATGAAAACCAGGGTGGTTTGGTGGAGCAGTGAGGAGGGAGTAGTATTGGAGGGAAGGTGGGTTTGACCGTTTGACCGTGGGATTTTATTAATAAGCTGGGGGTTCAAGTTTGGGGGGTTCACGGTTTTGACAGGGGGTTCAAGGGTGAGTTTGGCAAGGTTTTGGGTTTAATAAAACAAAGGGTTCATTTGGTTTGTAGATTAATCACAAGGACCATATTTGTAATATTCTGAAACTTTAAGGACTGATCATGCCATCTTTCCAAACTTCCTTCCAAGTATCAAACCTGCCATATAATAATAACACAAGGACCAAAGTTGATAATTTTAACATTTTAAAACTTTAAGGACCATTTGTGTCATTTTTGGATTCTTAGGGGTAAAAGTTGCCATTTTGTGAAAACTTTTATCCAGGGATTATTTGTGAACATGTTTGATATCCCAAGGACTAAAGTTGACTTTTTATTCATTTTACACCTTTAGGGACTAATTCTGCCAATTTGTGAAACTTCAGGGACTGAAAATGACACTTATGTGAACTTTGCATGCTTTTCACTTGTTTTCAATCTTTTTGTACCTGAATCACATAAAAACACATTTCAATGATATTTGTAACATTTATATAGTCATTTGTGTGTTTTTGGTCATTTTTGAGGGTTTAAATAGTATAAAATATATGTGTATTTAGACACATATCAAATCCCCCACACTAAACTATTGCTAGTCCTTAGCAATCTTTTATGAAAAATTAATGGATTTCATCTCTTTACCAAAAGCCATTACTTCTGGAGTAGCCAATTGTTTCAGTTCAAGTAAGAACCTTGGTACAATGATAACCAAATGATTTTGAGCAAATCACCAGCTTTCAACGGTTTTGATTTGTCTTTACCAGAAGCCGTTTGCTTCTGGACTAGCCAACTCTTAGATAAAATATCTTTGGTGAGTCGATTACCAATTATGGTTTTCCAACTGCCTTTACCACAAGCCATAAACTTGCGGGCTAGCCAACTTTTCACTAATTAAAGATATGGTGAGCTGAACACCATACAATTTTGGGCAAATTGCAAGTCGTCAAAGGATTTGAGATATCTTTACCAAGAGCCGTTTGCTCCTGGATTAGCCTATCCTTTTGTTTATTAGACATGGCGGACTGATAACCGTAAGCTGAGTAAGTGCAAAACACTTACTCCAAAAAAAATTTTGGCCAAAAATGGGGGAATTGGGTGGTATAATACATGATAAAATTCATGAGAATTCCCCCCCACACTAGAAATGAATATTGCCCTCAATATTCAAAGTACCGGCTGTTATGCAGAAACTTAGAACGTAAAAGGGACATACTACGGCCATTATTTTTGTGATGATTTTTTTTTTTTTTTTTTTTTTTGAAACTTTATATACAACAGCGAGGGGCAATTCCCCCACACTAGGGTGGTACACACGGGTGAAAACCCATGTTTAACTACTGTTTTTGATTACCGAGTCGCTAGCTTGACTCGACCCCGAATTAATTTTTTCATGGGGAAGTAAGTGGAAGAGACAATCTCCATCGGACTTTCATTCAAAATGTTTGTATAAACATTTGAAGCACGCGAAAGTTCCACACCGATGAGATATACATAGACCTGGCTCACAAATGATAAATGAAAATGCCGGGGTCAAAAATAGTGTCCTCATTCCCGAAGGAGAAAAGGGAACGAGAAACCACACCATCTGTGAAAAATGGAATAAAGATGTGCATCACAATGCAATCCCATTCTTCATCAGTGTGGAGCAAATCACCATTTGTTAGATTTTTAAGCTTAAACTTGAAGCTTGTATGGTGATTGGCAACAAAATTTCCGGGAGGGAGAGCTGGAAATGGTTCTTCAATCAGCAGATTTTCCAGAAAAAGGATGTCTCCCTCCGAATCAAAGCAAGTATTGTCAATCCCTGTTGGAATTGACTCATCACTAAGATAAGCATCGACCTCCTTCCAAAAGTTGTCATCTTCCTCATCGGGAGTGAGAGAAGGAATGGAAGAGTCCGAAATGGGACAAGAAATGAGTGAATGATCATTATATAGGAGATTTTCAATTTCTCCAAGATCGGCTTCGAAATCAAAGAGACCATCGTCACTTTCTGATGAAAGTGGACTGATGTGAGTGAGTTCATCGGTGAACTCCTCAAGAAGAGGATCAGACTGTGGGAGTGATGCCTCAACATATTCGATGTTTCCATAAGAAGCACAATCGTCGCTAAAATCGGAGAAAGTTTCAAAATGATCTAGAGAATACTCAAGAGGGGAAAGAGAATCACACATATGATCAGAAGTTCCCTGTGACTCTCTCGGGATTGGGACAAGGTTCTCAACACTAGACTCTATGAATTCTTCCAATTCCTTTTCAGGAACAGTGTCAAGATGCTCATCCCCTATGTTTAGAATGAGTGGGAATATCGGGTGTGATAACAACAGACTGAGGGAGTTGAGAAGGACTAGCATACATATGTTTTACAATTTCCATTTGTTCTTCTGCTAGTAATTCCATCATAGTCTTTTCTCCCTGATTTTTCATGGAAGGAATTTCAACTGATGAACTTGATGAACCTGTACAAAATTGACGAATATCAAGGGTAACTTCATCATCATCTTCATCGAGAAGAGCAGCATTGCGAAATATAGCACGTGTTTTAGCTGCTTGTTCTTCGACAAGTAATTCCTCCATGCTCTTTTCGTTTCTAGCATCTCGTTCTTTTGCAAGTAATTCTGCCATAGATTCCTCACGAGAGTTTTGAAACGACATATCCGATTCCTCCTTAAGTTCTTTTAATAACTCCAGACTCTTCACTAGAAGGCCTGTCGTAGTTTTATGAGGAGTTGCTTGAATCATTTGGTACTGTGGAGGTTGGTCTTGAAATGATGTGTCAAAATTGTCACAAGGAAATGTATTCCCCATTTGACAATCCGAGCTGACGTGTGGACCTCCACAGTACTCACAACAAAATGATTGTTGTGGCTGGACATGTGAATAATATGGAATTTGGTAATTTCCAAAGTCCTGAGTGTTACCAGAAAACTGTTCATAGACAAACGCGTTTCCGGATTGACACTCAAATCCTTGGTGAGGACCTCCACAAAACTCACACAGATATGTCAATATCTCATGATGTGGTGGCTGGTAGAATGAATCAGATGTGTCATGGTAAGGATAGGGAGCTTCGTTATAGACAGCCCATCTCCTGTTTCTACCATGCTACAGCCGGGACAATTCCCACCATTATGAGGACCACCACACCATTGGCAACCAAAATGGTGTGGATACGACATAGGAAATAATCAAAGGTTTACAGAGGGGTTGGGATGAAGAATCAAAGATGTGAGAGGGTAAAGATGGATATTTTTGGATTTTTGGATAAACATTTTGTAAATATAAGAAAGAAAATCATTTTGGGTTTTTGTGTTTGTTGAAAACTGATTTTAAAATGTTTTCGGGAACCGTTTTGTTTTTATATGATAATAATAAGAAAATATGAACAAGGATGGTAAATATACAATGGATGTATATTCAACAACACTGACGCTTCAAATTCGTAGTACGCAGCACACCTCCCCGGCAGCGGCGCCAAAATTTGATTCGCTCCGAACGGTCTATCTTTTATTAGTCAACCACTTGTGAATGGTCAATCATAAAAGTCAAACTGATCAGAACGCAATGCAATTAAGTCCTGAGGAGTTTAGTGTTTCCCCGGGTCGTTAAGTCCCAACGAGGTGTGTAAACAGTAATACAACGAATCTGTGATCTGGTGAATATTGAACAGAAAAGGTTGATGATTGATTACACTAAGGAAATTAAATCTAATAAAGACTTTGAAGTCATTTTAATTCTATATTTAAAATCGTTTAACGATTAAAACCTAAAAAGCGTACGTTTACTGAATTTTACGTAAACGTACAAAATAAAACGTAAATTTAAAAGAATAAAACACCTACGGATATGAAATTGATATTTTTACAATCCTAATATATAAAAGAAAATTATTGGAAAATTAAAACTATTTTTATGACTATTGATTTAATTATTATTAATTAAAAACTGTTTTTAACTATTTAATAATACCCTAAAATATAAGAAAATATGAAATAAAGCTATAAAAGTGAAATTATGACTTAGAAAAATCTAAAATATTATAAAACTTATTTTAAAACTGAAAATATATTTATTACACTATTTATGTATTTATTATTAATTAATTACTATTTAATGATTATTTAAACTATTTTAAATTATAATAAATACTAAATGAACTCTAATAAATATGAAACTTTTTCTATAAATACTATATGATAGCAGAATACTAGGAAAAATATAAAAAGTTAGATAAGCTCACTAATAAGCTGAATTGGGCAAATAAGCAGTTTAAATAAGCACTTGAAATAAGCAATAAGCTATCCAAAAGCTACCATAAGCTATTACAGCCTAAATCTAACCTAAATTGAGCTAATGCAACTGATTGGGACCTAAAAAGCACAAGCTACCGAAAAAAAGCTCGAGACCAGAATTCAAGTCTCAACACGCCAAACGGCCCTTAATCACCTACTTTGAGCCCTGATTTAGGTGGTTTAGAAAAATCCTAAAAATAAAATAAAAATACCCTGTTAACCACAACCAACCAAAGATCAGATGTCCAAAATTTCAGCTCAAAAGGACTTAAAATGAAGATTTTAAAAATCAAAAACTAAGGCTACTTGGGACTTATGTATGCTGATGCAGAACAGGGTACTTCTTACCCAAAAGAGGAGCTGAAAAAGAGCTTATAAAAATTCCTAAAAATTCTACTAAAATGGTACCTTAAAAGACAACCAACTGAAGTTAAAGTACCCAAAATTTCAACAGCTTTGGAGCAGAAATGAGCAAATGAAAAATCCACAAAGTTTTGTAAAAACCACTTTTTCTACTTTTGACTTTTGAAGATAGATTTGGTATTTTGACTAATATGAGTTTTGAATCAAATTTATTGAATGATTATGATGTTAAAGCATGAACTGAGACTGATGCAAGCTGCTCTGACTACTTTTAGACCCATTTGCAAGTTTTGTTCAACTGATATTTACTGGAATAGGAACTAGAGCAGATTAAGAGCAATTTTGATTATAAGTGCATGCAGATGCAAATTTATGGTCTAAATCACTTGACTAAACCTAAATAAACCTAAAGCAACTAAACTAGGCAACTGAACCAACCTCTATCTTTGATTATTGCACTGAACCAAACACCCCTTTATGGACTGAAAATGCAGTATAGGGCTATTCTGGCTAATTTAAACCACTAATCTTATTTCCTACTTATTAATTAACTTATATTACCACTAAATAAGCATTTTCTAAAACAAAATAAGCACTTAATAAGCTAAACTGATTTATGGCTATTCTTATGGTTTTTTATGAGTTTTTCAAGAAATAAAAGCAAACAATATTAAAGGCTGATAAAACTAAAGAAATACACTTACAAATTGATATTAAGCAGATAATCACTAGAATAAGCTAATAATAAGCTATGCTACAGTAACATGGAAATTAAGAACAAAACTGAAAATTGCTTACAACTGATTTGGTTTATAAAACAGATCAATAGGATTACAAACACTTCCCAGCTTGTCAAAAACAAGCTAGAAACCCAAAATCAGCCTTCCAGAACAGCTTATCTACACAATTGCTTCTTCTCCACTTTCCAGTTTGACTTTCTTTAACTTTTGTGAATTCTTTGCATAAAGGACAGAAAATCATCTAATACATTTAAAATAGCTTTATTAAGATTAAAGGAACTTATTTGAACAATTTTGACTGCTTTTAACATGAAAACTGTGAAGAACACTTTTGGCGGGAAATTAAGTTACAGCTATAAATTTAGAATTGATGATTAAAAACACTTGAAATATGATTAATATGATTCATACAATACAGAATTAACAAAACCCAGCACTATTTTTGCATAAAACTTTAAAATCGAATTACAAGTTACACTACGAATTGGTCTAAAAACTGGGACAGCTTGTTCTTTGTGTCTTCTTTCTTCTTTATAGCTATCACTAGTTGCTCTCAATCCTTTTCTGGCCATTGGATGGGTCGAAGTTGATCTCAGCAGTTGATTCTACTTTTTGGCGCCAAAAATATCTCATGCCAGGTGTAGGTTGAGTGTTGAGGATAAGAAGCAATAAATGCTTCTTGGTTTGTTGTGTTGGTGGAGGGGATGAGCTGGTGAGACAGGTGGTGATGAAAACCAGGGTGGTTTGGTGGAGCAGTGAGGAGGGAGTAGTATTGGAGGGAAGGTGGGTTTGACCGTTTGACCATGGGATTTTATTAATAAGCTGGGGGTTCAAGTTTGGGGGGTTCACGGTTTTGACATGGGGTTCAAGGGTGAGTTTGGCCAGGTTTTGGGTTTAATAAAACAAAGGGTCCATTTGGTTTGTAGATTAATCACAAGGACCATATTTGTAATATTCTGAAACTTTAAGGACTGATCATGCCATCTTTCCAAACTTCCTTCCAAGTATCAAACCTGCCATATAATAATAACACAAGGACCAAAGTTGATAATTTTAACATTTTAAAACTTTAAGGACCATTTGTGTCATTTTTGGATTCTTAGGGGTAAAAGTTGCCATTTTGTGAAAACTTTTATCCAGGGATTATTTGTGAACATGTTTGATATCCCAAGGACTAAAGTTGACTTTTTATTCATTTTACACCTTTAGGGACTAATTCTGCCAATTTGTGAAACTTCAGGGACTGAAAACGACACTTATGTGAACTTTGCATGCTTTTCACTTGTTTTCAATCTTTTTGTACCTGAATCACATAAAAACATATTTCAATGATATTTGTAACATTTATATAGTCATTTGTGTGTTTTTGGTCATTTTTGTGGGTTTAAATAATATAAAATATATGTGTATTTAGACACATATCAGTGTAGCAAGTAGTGGCAATGGCTTCAGCCCATAGAAACATTGGAACCTTTGAATAAATTAGCATTGTTCTTGCGGCTTCCACAAGATTTTGATTTCGTCTTTCAACTACACCGTTCTGTTGAGGAGTTCGTGGAACACTTCTTTGATGACTGATTCCAACACTTTCATAAAACTGAATTAAGTCTTTGTTAACAAACTCAGTGTCATTGTCTGTTCGAACAATTCTAACAGTATTGTTGAGTCGAACCTGAAGCTGTTTGATAAGTTTGATGATGACATCTGGAGTTTCATCCTTTGTCCTCAAAAACTTTACCCAAGTAAATCGAGAGTAGTCATCAACAACTACTAGAATGTATTTCTTCCCATTTATAGTTTGCACTCTCATTGGTCCGCACAGATCCATATGAAGGGTATGAAGAACTTCCATTACTGAGTTTGTGGATTTTGGTTTGTGGGCATATTTCGTGCTTTTTCCCAATTGGCAAGCTGAGCAAAGATGATCTTTT
Source organism: Chrysanthemum seticuspe (assembly GCA_019973895.1). Taxonomy (NCBI): domain Eukaryota; kingdom Viridiplantae; phylum Streptophyta; class Magnoliopsida; order Asterales; family Asteraceae; genus Chrysanthemum; species Chrysanthemum seticuspe. The sequence goes on from BPTQ01000009.1 coordinate 289,601,268, forward strand.
TCATATTTTAATCTGGGTAATTGATTCGTGCTAAACCGTCAAGTTATCTCACACAAGCTAGCCACTTGTGAATGGCTAACCGTAAGAAGTTAGAATCAAATGGATAGAGGGTAAAGGGATAAAGAATCAAAAAGGGTAAGAGGGTTAAGGTGAATATTTTTGGGTTTTCGGATAAACATTTTGTAAAAATAGGAAAGAAAATCTTTTTGGGTTTTTGATTTTTTAGATGTTTTTGGATTTTTGGATTTTTACAAGAAAATATAAAATATATAGATGGTATGAACAATGAGTGAATATTCAAATCACTAATCTGCTAAACGTAAGACAATTAGCACAGCTCCCCGGCAGCGGCGCCAAAATTTGATTCGTGCTAAACCGTCAAGTTATCTCACACAAGCTAGCCACTTGTGAATGGCTAACCGTAAGAAACTTAAAACAGTTCAGACACAAAATGCAATGAAGTCCAGGAGAGTATAGTGTTTCCCCAGGTCGTTATGTCCCAACGAGCTGTGCGAGAATAATCAAACGAATAGTGATTGAGAGAATTTGAACGGAAAAGGATTGTGATTGATTATGCCTAAAGAAAAAGTTTATAAATTACAGGGGCTTAAATGCAAATTAAAGAAAATTAAAAAGATAAATTATATTAAATAAACGCTATCACTATTTTTAAAATTATGTTTTTGATTTTTCTTTTACAAATTTAACTTAAAAAACTACGTGACGTACAAAAGAAAATGTGAAAATGAAACAGTATTAATCCTAAAAATATAAAAATGACATTTTTACAAACCTAATAATAAGAGAAAATTTTTAGAAAAAGAAAATTATTTTTAAAACTATTTATCTAATTATTATTAATTAAAAACTATTTTTACTTATTTAATAATACCCTAAAATACAAGAAAATATGAAATAAAGCTAGAAAAATGAAATTATGACTTGGAAAAATCTGAAATAACTAAAGAGAATTTTCAAAACTAATTTTGTATTTTTCTGATTATTTTTCTATTTTCTGTGAATTAAAAACTATTTAAAACTGATTAAATTGCTAAAAATTACAAATTAAACTATGAAAAATCTGGAAAAATTATTTTTTTGCTTTTTATATTTATCTTAACCTAGGAAAAATGAAAACTTATTTTTTTGAAACTTTTCTGATTTATTTGAATAAAAAGCTAATTAAAAATGCTAAAAACTGAAATTAAATGCAGAAAAATAGCAAATGAATAGTGAAAAATATGAAAACTTCCAGAATATTATAAAATATTATTCTAAATATAGGAAAAATAATAAAAGTGGTGCAGGTGTTCAATAATTAGGTTCTGTAGTGAAAAGTGCTTATAAATAAGCCCTAAAAATAAGCTGTAAGTACCAAATGAGCACCAAATTATCACAGAAGCTAGAGTATGCTAAAATTACTTAAAACCAACATATTCCAACTATCCTAAACCTCTGAACAACAATCTACAATGATATGGGTCTATTTAAGCACTAGTGCCAAACAACCCTTATGTACTAACTTTAAGCCCTTGTTAAGCCAGCTTATAAAAATCACAAAAATAAACTAAAATCACCATGAAAACCACTACCAACCAAAGTGTCTAAATCCAGAATTTCAGCTAATAAGGACTAAAATTGAGGAAACTAAAAATGCAAAAGTGGATGCTATGGAAACGGGTCAAAATGAGCTATTAAGCTTGCATAAGCTAATAAAAAGCTACCACTACTGAACCAAAGGTTGAATAAGCTATAAACAAGTTATGGGAACTTAGAATAAGCAACAACAACAAGAAAAACACCCTGAATAAGCAAAAATAAGGAATAAGCAAAACGGGAGTTTTGTGAAAAAGGGCTTAAAAGAAGCTAATGAATAAGCAGTTAATAAGCTAAGTAGAGATAAACTAATATTTTTATAATTAATATGAGCAGCTAAACTTTAATATCCCAAAAGCTTATATCCTAAATCCTAATGGTAAGATCACAATGAAATTACAAAGTTTATTCAAAAACGGGTTTTTATGAAATTTTGACTTTTGGACAGAATTGAAAACTTGACTTATTTGAACTTTGATCTTAATTTGCCAACTGAATATGATGTTTTAAGCTAAAGTAAAGCTAAATTAAGTTACTCTACTGATTTCTAATCACAAAACAAGCTTTTGGTTTTACAAAATTCTAACAGACGTGAAACTAGAACAGGTTCTTGGAGATTTTGACTTTAAAGGTGCACAAATGAGATTTAATGACTAAAATGGTTATATTACAACTAAAGAGGACCAAAGCAACAGGTTTTAACCAATGAACAAACCTCAAACACAGATATGCTATGAGATCCGAACACAAGTTTAAGTGACTGATTTGAACTTTTAATTACCAAACTCAGATTTAAACAATGATTCAAACAAATTTAGGTCCTAATATCATTAAAACACCTAAATCATGCAAGTACATCAACTATGACTATCATTTAGACATTACACTGGTTATGCAGATTCAAAAAAAAAGTAAAATGCAAAGGAGATTGAGACCTAACTTGAAGTCCAGCTATTGAGAAGCTTAAGCAAAACCAAACTACCCTATTTCAATCAATTCCAACCCATATCCATAACTGCATCACCCAATTCCATAACCAAGTCCTTCAGTTGACTTTCATTGACCAATTACCAAGTTTGCTTGATTCTGTTTTATAAGCTTACTAAAAGCTATATGAAGTTTAAATAATCTTATTTGAACTAAAATAAAGCTACTTGGAGCTTAAGTACAAGAGCTTTGAAACTGAAATTTTTGACAGTGAGCCTTAAACTTGAAATTATAATGAACTTTGCATTAACACTTGAAAGTAGCTTGCAATAGACTTAATAATCTTGGTTTAGTACAGAAAAGCTTAAAATTACACTTGAGAAAACTAATTAAGATAATGACATGGAAAACGACATACATAAAATTAAAAAAACTAAGTACTACCTCTGCTCTTCTCCTCTTTCTTCTTTTTATATGCAAAAGGTCTTGCAACTTGTTTCTGAGCACATCCCACCACTCTTTGGAGCCATTGGATGAGTAGAATGCATATTGGCCATTGGATCAATTTTGGCGGGAAATGGTTTTTATGCCAGTGGAGTTCTGATTTTGCAACGGGGGGGGGGGGGGGGGGTGGAGTGTAGGTGTGATGATGAGGGGGGGTTGGAAGGATAAGGTCTGAGGGGGGAAGTGATTGGTGAGTGTTGCAGGGCAAGTGGAGAAGAAACACAGTAAAAGGAGGGAAGGGATTGGGTTTGACTGGGGATTTGACTTGGGCTTATATTATGGCAGGGGGTCCAAAAAGGGAGGGGTCAAGGGTCCAAATGGTATATATGGCAGGGGTCCAAATGGTTAAAGGGGTAATGGTTAGTTTTAAATGACAAGGACCAAACTACAATTATTCCAAACTTGAGGGACCATTTCTGCCAATTTTCCAAAGTTGTTTCAAGGGTCACTTTTGACAAGTTTCAATAGTACAAGGACCATTTTTGACATTTTCAAATTTCCAAGGACCATTTGTGACAATTTTCAAAGTTTAGGGACCTAAGTTGTAATTTTGCAAATTTAAATCTCAAGGACCAATTTTGACAACTCATGAATTCCTAGGGACTTGAAATGATATTTTCCTTTATTTTGATTTACCAGGGACTGTTTTTGACAACTTTTGAAACTTGGGGGACTAAAACTGCCAATTATGCAAACTTGATACGTTTTTCACCAGATTTTGATATTTTTGCATTTAAAACATATAAAACACTTATTTGTGATATTTTTACCATTTAGACACTGATCAATCCCCCACACTAAGATATTGCTAGTCCCTAGCAATGTTTTGAGAAAAATTAATGGATTTCATCTCTTTACCAAAAGCCATTACTTCTGGAGTAGCCAAATGTTTTAGTTCAAGTAAGAACCTTGGTACACTGATAACCAAATGATTTTGAGCAAATCACCAGCTTTCAACGGATTTGATTTGTCTTTACCAGAAGCCGTTTGCTTCTGGACTAGCCAACTCTTAGATAAATTATCAATATTATCTTTGGTGAGCTGATTACCAATTATGGTTTTTCCACTGCCTTTACCACAAGCCATAAACTTGCGGGCTAGCCAACTCTTCACTAATTAAAGATATGGTGAGCTGAACACCATACAATTTTGGGCAAATTGCAAGCCGTCAACGGATTTGAGATATCTTTACCAAGATCCGTTTGCTCCTGGATTAGCCAGTCCTTATGTGGGTTAGACATGGTGGACTGATTACCATTTGTTGTGTTTAGTACATAGTACTTCCACTAAAAAAAATTTAAAATTTGGCCATTTTGGGGGAAAAAGGGACTAAAAGGGTACATTTATGATCAAATTCGCCAGAATTTCCCCCCCACACTTAGAAATGAATATTATCCTCAATATTCATAGTACCGGCTGTTATGCCGAAACTTAGAACGTAAAAAGATAACATTACTAGCTAAGTGTAGAAACACAACAATTATTCTCTTTTTTTTAATATTTACAATTTTCATTTATTTTTTTAGATCTATATACAACATGTGGAGTATCTCCCCCACACTAGAGTGATACACACGGGTGAAAACCCATGTTTAACTACTGTTTTTGATTACCGAGTCGCTAGCTTGACTCGACCCCGAATTAATTTGTTCATGGGGAAGCAAAGTGGAAGAGACAATCTCCATCGGACTTTCATTCAAGATGTTTGGACAAACATTTGAAGCACGTGAAAGTTCCACACCGACGAGATATACATAGACAGACCCGGCTCAAGATAATGGTACATGGAAATGCCGGGGTCAAAGATAATGTCTTCATTCCCGAAGGAGTGAAGAACAGGAGAAGCCACGGGATAGGTGAAGAAGAGATAGAAAATCATGATAAATATGATGACTAACTCATCATCATCAGAAGGAGAATTCATAATAGCATGAATCTCATCATTTAAGCTCAATTGGTCTAGACATATCCCGGGTGTGTTTAGATCAAAGTGGAAGTTATCATACTCCGGCGGAGATATGATATGAGTGAGTTCACCGGCGAACTCCTCGTGAAGAGAATCAATCACAAGATGTAAATCTGTGAATTCTTGTTCCACTGTAGACTCATCACTATCCTCAATCTGAGTATCAAAGAGTGGATTCTCAGAAATTAAAGTGAATTCAGAGTCGAATTCAAATAGAGGATTAGTGAGAGTTGTTTTGAATGCTTCAGGAACAAAGTGATTAACATTCTCTATTGGACTATTGGGATAAGAAGTGAGTGAACGATCATTATCAAGGAGACTTTCAGTCTCTCCCAGATCGGCTTTGAAATCAAAAAGACTATCATTACTTTCCGATGAAAGTGGATTGATGTGAGTGAGTTCATCGGTGAACTCCTCAAGATGATGATCAGCATCAGACTGTGGGAGTGATGCCTCAACATACTCGATGTTTCCATAAGAAGTACAATCGTCGCTAACATCGGAGAAAGTTTCAAAATGATCTTTTGAACACTCAAGAGGGGAAAAAGAATCACACATATGATCAGAAGTTCCCTGTGACTCTCTCGGGATTGGGACAAGGTTCTCAACACTAGACTTTATGAATTCGTCCGATTCCTTTTCAGGAACAGTGTCAAGATGCTCGTCCCCCATGTTCAGAGAGTGAGTGGGAGCTTCGGGTGTGATAGCAGTTGTTTGAGAATGAATCTCAACTGCTGGGATATCAACTGATGAACTTGATGAATCTTTATAAAATTGTAGGATACCAAGTGCATCCTCATCATCACTGTCATCAGGAATAAAACGAAATTGAGAGCTAGACCTGGCTGCTTTTTCATTTGCAATTGATTCCCTAATAGATTTTTCAAAGGCAATTTGGGAATTTATTTTAGCAGCCTGCTCTTCAGCTAACAAAACTTCCATGGATTTCTCATGAGAGTTTTGAAATGACATAGCCGACTCCTCCTTAAGTTCTTTTAATAACTCCAGACCCTTCATTAAAAGGTCTGTCGTAGTTTCATGAGGAGTTGCTTGAATCATTTGGTACTGTGGAGGTTGGTCTTGAAATGATGTGTCAAAATTGTCACAAGGAAATGTATTCCCCGTTTGACAATCCGAGCTGACGTGTGGACCTCCACAGTTCTCACAACAGTAAAACTGTTGAGTCTGGACTGGCGAATTATATGGATATTGGTCATAACCAAAGTTCTGAGCATCACCGGAGAACTGTTCATAGACAAACGTGTTTCCGGATTGACACTCAAATCCTTGGTGAGGACCTCCACAAAATTCACAGCAGTCATGTTGATTATATGAAGATAAGTCGGGCTGTGGTGGGTAGTTGGAAAAATTTGAGGGGTCGTTAAATGAGTTCGGATTAGGATCATAATCAAATGAATTCCTCGAACCACAAAACAAACAACTCCCGTTATGAATATCGTTACCACACTGTACACACGTAAACCAGCGACAGGGTGAACCAAAAAGAGGCTCACCACAACCGACACAAGGAATAAACGATTCTATTTGATAGTTATGAGAAGGAATCGGTTCATTCAAAGAATCAACAAAACCAACATGGTGATCCGAATGACTATTAAGATTCGAAGAACATTTTGAAAAATCCGGAGGTGGGACAAGTGGTGTGCTCTGAGAGCTAGCAATTTCCACCACTTCCGTTATGGTCTCCGGTTCTGGTTCTTGAGAAACGTGAAGATTAGGCAAGTCATTTCTTGCTAGTCAACGGTCTAAATTATGCATGTTTGCTTTTAACCGTAAATTGTGAAAGTTTAGGATCAATTTTAGACGGCTTAGGAGCAATTGAGGGGTTAGATCTTTGGATAACCGTAGGTTGGACGTATTTAGCACCTCCATTATCAGAGGGAAGTACCTGGTCCTTTGTCACCCCGGTTTCTCGTTCCATTTCCCTACGCAGAATTAATGGATCATCACGAACAACAAGAATTCTTGACATTTGTGATAAAGTATGAAGTTTTTCAACTTCGTTCCAGAATTCGTCGTAGTCGAGAGATTCCATGAGAATAGAAGAAGTTAGAATCAAATGGATAGAGGGTAAAGGGATAAAGAATCAAAAAGGGTAAGAGGGTTAAGGTGAATATTTTTGGGTTTTCGGATAAACATTTTGTAAAAATAGGAAAGAAAATCTTTTTGGGTTTTTGATTTTTTAGATGTTCTTGGATTTTTGGATTTTTACAAGAAAATATAAAATATATAGATGGTATGAACAATGAGTGAATATTCAAATCACTAATCTGCTAAACGTAAGACAATTAGCACAGCTCCCCGGCAGCGGCGCCAAAATTTGATTCGTGCTAAACCGTCAAGTTATCTCACACAAGCTAGCCACTTGTGAATGGCTAACCGTAAGAAACTTAAAACAGTTCAGACACAAAATGCAATGAAGTCCAGGAGAGTATAGTGTTTCCCCAGGTCGTTATGTCCCAACGAGCTGTGCGAGAATATTCAAACGAATAGTGATTGAGAGAATTTGAACGGAAAAGGATTGTGATTGATTATGCCTAAAGAAAAAGTTTATAAATTACAGGGGCTTAAATGCAAATTAAAGAAAATTAAAAAGATAAATTATATTAAATAAACGCTATCACTATTTTTAAAATTATGTTTTTGATTTTTCTTTTACAAATTTAACTTAAAAAACTACGTGACGTACAAAAGAAAATGTGAAAATGAAACAGTATTAATCCTAAAAATATAAAAATGACATTTTTACAAACCTAATAATAAGAGAAAATTTTTAGAAAAAGAAAATTATTTTTAAAACTATTTATCTAATTATTATTAATTAAAAACTATTTTTACTTATTTAATAATACCCTAAAATACAAGAAAATATGAAATAAAGCTAGAAAAATGAAATTATGACTTGGAAAAATCTGAAATAACTAAAGAGAATTTTCAAAACTAATTTTGTATTTTTCTGATTATTTTTCTATTTTCTATTAATTAAAAACTATTTAAAACTGATTAAATTGCTAAAAATTACAAATTAAACTATGAAAAATCTGGAAAAATTATTTTTTTTCTTTTTATATTTATCTTAACCTAGGAAAAATGAAAACTTATTTTTTTGAAACTTTTCTGATTTATTTGAATAAAAAGCTAATTAAAAATGCTAAAAACTGAAATTAAATGCAGAAAAATAGCAAATGAATAGTGAAAAATATGAAAACTTCCAGAATATTATAAAATATTATTCTAAATATAGGAAAAATAATAAAAGTGGTGCAGGTGTTCAATAATTTGGTTCTGTAGTGAAAAGTGCTTATAAATAAGCACTAAAAATAAGCTATAAGTACCAAATGAGCACCAAATTATCACAGAAGCTATAGTATGCTAAAATTACTTAAAACCAACATATTCCAACTATCCTAAACCTCTGAACAACAATCTACAATGATATGGGTCTATTTAAGCACTAGTGCCAAACAACCCTTATGTACTAATTTTAAGCCCTTGTTAAGCCAGCTTATAAAAATCACAAAAATAAACTAAAATCACCATGAAAACCACTACCAACCAAAGTGTCTAAATCCATAATTTCAGCTAATAAGGACTAAAATTGAGGAAACTAAAAATGCAAAAGTGGAAGCTATGGAAACGGGTCAAAATGAGCTATTAAGCTTGCATAAGCTAATAAAAAGCTACCACTACTGAACCAAAGGTTGAATAAGCTATAAACAAGTTATGGGAACTTAGAATAAGCAACAACAACAAGAAAAACACACTAAATAAGCAAAAATAAGGAATAAGCAAAACGGGAGTTTTGTGAAAAAGGGCTTAAAAGAAGCTAATGAATAAGCAGTTAATAAGCTAAGTAGAGATAAACTAATATTTTTCTAATTAAGATGAGCAGCTAAACTTTAATATCCCAAAAGCTTATATCCTAAATCCTAATGGTAAGATCACAATGAAATTACAAAGTTTATTCAAAAACGGGTTTTTATGAAATTTTGACTTTTGGACAGAATTGAAAACTTGACTTATTTGAACTTTGATCTTAATTTGCCAACTGAATATGATGTTTTAAGCTAAAGTAAAGCTAAATTAAGTTACTCTACTGATTTCTAATCACAAAACAAGCTTTTGGTTTTACAAAATTCTAACAGACGTGAAACTAGAACAGGTTCTTGGAGATTTTGACTTTAAAGGTGCACAAATGAGATTTAATGACTAAAATGGTTATATTACAACTAAAGAGGACCAAAGCAACAGGTTTTAACCAATGAACAAACCTCAAACACAGATATGCTATGAGATCCAAACACAAGTTTAAGTGACTGATTTGAACTTTTAATTACCAAACTCAGATTTAAACAATGATTCAAACAAATTTAGGTCCTAATATCATTAAAACACCTAAATCATGCAAGTACATCAACTATGACTATCATTTAGACATTACAATGGTTATGCAGATTCAAAAAAAAAAGTAAAATGCAAAGGAGATTGAGACCTAACTTGAAGTCCAGCTATTGAGAAGCTTAAGCAAAACCAAACTACCCTATTTCAATCAATTCCAACCCATATCCATAACTGCATCACCCAATTCCATAACCAAGTCCTTCAGTTGACTTTCATTGACCAATTACCAAGTTTGCTTGATTCTGTTTTATAAGCTTACTAAAAGCTATATGAAGTTTAAATAAGCTTATTTGAACTAAAATAAAGCTACTTGGAGCTTAAGTACAAGAGCTTTGAAACTGAAATTTTTGACAGTGAGCCTTAAACTTGAAATTATAATGAACTTTGCATTAACACTTGAAAGTAGCTTGCAATAGACTTAATAATCTTGGTTTAGTACAGAAAAGCTTAAAATTACACTTGAGAAAACTAATTAAGATAATGACATGGAAAACGACATACATAAAATTAAAAAAACTAAGTACTGCCTCTGCTCTTCTCCTCTTTCTTCTTTTTATATGCAAAAGGTCTTGCAACTTGTTTCTGAGCACATCCCACCACTCTTTGGAGCCATTGGATGAGTAGAGTGCATATTGGCCATTGGATCAATTTTGGCGGGAAATGGTTTTTATGCCAGTGGAGGTCTGATTTTGCAACTGGGGGGGGGGGGGTGGTGGAGTGTAGGTGTGATGATGAGGGGGGGGGTTGGAAGGATAAGGTCTGAGGGGGGAAGTGATTGGTGAGTGTTGCAGGGCAAGTGGAGAAGAAACACAGTAAAAGGAGGGAAGGGATTGGGTTTGACTGGGGATTTGACTTGGGCTTATATTATGGCAGGGGGTCCAAAAAGGGAGGGGTCAAGGGTCCAAATGGTATATATGGCAGGGGTCCAAATGGTTAAAGGGGTCATGGTTAGTTTTAAATGACAAGGACCAAACTGCAATTATTCCAAACTTGAGGGACCATTTCTGCCAATTTTCCAAAGTTGTTTCAAGGGTCACTTTTGACAAGTTTCAATAGTACAAGGACCATTTTTGACATTTTCAAATTTCCAAGGACCATTTGTGACAATTTTCAAAGTTTAGGGACCTAAGTTGTAATTTTGCAAATTTAAATCTCAAGGACCAATTTTGACAACTCATGAATTCCTAGGGACTTGAAATGATATTTTCCTTTATTTTGATTTACCAGGGACTGTTTTTGACAACTTTTGAAACTTGGGGGACTAAAACTGCCAATTATGCAAACTTGATACGTTTTTCACCAGATTTTGATATTTTTGCATTTAAAACACATAAAACACTTATTTGTGATATTTTTACCATTTTGATGCATTTCTGAGTGTTTTCAGATGTTTTTGCAGTTTAATTGGTACAAAAATGATGAGTATTTAGACAATCATCAGTAATCCTCTGACAAGATCCTTTCTGGAAAGATTATTAATGGTGCCGAAGTTCAAGTGATTGAGACGACGATCCCATAACCATGACTTTGTTTTTGAAGCCTTTGACAGCAAGCAGATTGGAGAAGACTTCATCATGTCTTCGATAGAGATAGTGTATAAATTTGAACCACGAGTTCCTCTTAAAAGTTCCACACCATCGAGTTCTCTAACGAAACAAGTATGTTTTCTAAATGCCACTTCTAGATCGGAATCACAGAATTGACCAACAGAAAATAGATTATGACCAAGACCTTCTACATAATATACCCTAGAGATTACACTTTTACCCACAACATAGTCTCCATAACCCATAATAGCACCGAAATGGTCGTTCCCGAATCTAACAGTCCCGATGAATTTACTTACGAAGTTCATGAGCCGCGAGCGATCTCCAGTCATATGCTTGGAACAGCCTGAGTCCAGGTACCACAGAACGATTTGAACGATCGGCAGTTGAACACAAACAAGAATGGATAACTGGATAATTGGGATCCCCATGCAAGAATGGGTTCCATTTGGTTAGTAACAGTGATTGGAACACCCACATCAGAAGTAGAGACAATGGAATCATCAGAAATAGATGCAGTGCTAGTGTCCGTATTTGACCTATTCAAAGTATGTTCACTTCTTAAGGGAATAGTTCTACCAGTAGGCATCCATTTTCTAGTGGGCATTGTCTTAGCAAATTGAGGGCAAAACTCATTAACCTTACGGCCAGTAGGTATCCATTGATAACCTATATTACTAAATTTTCTTCCTGTGGGTTTCCACTGTTTTCTAACTTTCTTTCGCCTTTGCCTTTTAGCCTTCTTAGCTTGATTTTTAACATTAGCAGTTTTAACTGGGCATTTGATAGCATTAGACAAATCATTCACAACACATTCATGATTAGTACCAGAAATCAAGCATTCATTACATGTTTTGCAAGTAGTAACAGAATTCGAATTAATTACAGTACACTTATATCTAATAATAGAATCAACACGATTCGTTTTATTCAACTCAAACTTAGTGTTCCTAGAGTGATCTTCTACTCTCTTCCAATGCACATTCTTAGCTTGCGAGGTCCTATCATTCCTTGTATTGCCTTGAGACTTTGACTTGCTCGCTTTAATGTCATTGATTACTCCTGTAGAGGGAATGGGAACATTAGTTGGTTTTGCTACTTTTTGCATTTCAGGTTTAGAAGTGCTGGGATCTGAACTACTTGAAGGCACACTGAAGTTCACTTTCTTAACACTAGAGGTGCTGGGATCTGAACTACTTGAAGGCACACTAAAGTTCACATTCATAACATTGGGCATTAAATGAATTGCATACTTGGCACTAGGCATAGAACAAGGTATTAAGGGATTAACTTGCTCACCTAAGGATTTAGGGCATATTGTAATTAAGCATTCTAGAAGTTCTTGAGATCGTTTGGCATATAAGCATGCATGGCCAATTGAATTATCACGTGGTTTTTCTAACTTATCCTCTTCTACAATCTCACGAAGACATTCTAGACTATCCTTAAGGTATGAGAATATGTTTGAATAGCAAGTTTGTTATTCCTAAGATGAGGAGGAACATATTTTACAGACAAAGCATATTTATTACAAACATGCACCTTTGATGTACCATTCTCCCCATTGATCATTGGCATTTTCCCTTTTACCTGACTCTTCAGATTCTCAATTTCCTTTTGCAATGAAGCTATTTTTTCGTTATTCTTGTTACGAGTAACCTTTATTGATTCAAATAACTCATTGAAATGTTGTTTAACTTTTTCATTTTCTTCTAGAAAACTCTCATTTTCCTTTTGTAAAGCATTAACCAAGTTTTGAAAATGAAAATTTTGAGAATTCTGATAATCTAAAGGAGGAGGCATTTGGGATCCAGTCACATTGTTCTTTTCACTCTTTAACTGAGAAATTTGGGCTTTCAACTTTCTGATCATGTTACAGTGAGCTTGAATATGTTCATCACGTTTCTTTAATTCAAAAACTGTATCAAACTCTGGAACATCCGAAGATATCTTGATGTTTGAGGTTTTAACATTTTCTTTAAGATGTTGATATTTTAGTTGCAAATCAAAATGTTCAACTTCTAGTTTAGAAAAATGTTTTACCAAATTATCGTGATCATCCTGTTCAATTTTCTCACTTAATTTAGAGTTTTTGATTTCAAGCTCAATGACACGATCATGGGAGACTTTCAGAGCAACAGATAATTCATGAAATTGAGATGCATTAATAGAACAATTTGTGGCAGTGTAAAACACATCTTGAGTGATACATTCAGAAATCAGATTCTCATTTAAGGTATGCAAGTTCTTCCTCTCAATCTCATTATATTTTAATTCTCGCTCATAGTCACTAACCTCAACTATCATTGCATCAAATTCCTTTTCCATTCCTTTAATATCTAAATCCATTCCTTTTTTAAGACTTTCAAATTGATCTTTTAGTTGTTTAAAAAATGGCATGACCTCAGTTAAATAGCATTCTTTAGTTTGCTCAAAACCCCTTTCCCCTTCAGTTATCCCAGTGGGTGTGATCCTTTTCTTACAAGTTTTCTCAAAATCAACAAATAATTGAAAAATAACATATTGACTGATTAAGGTCTTGCTCTTAGTGGCAATAGTTCTAGGAACTAAATGCATTGGTGTATTCGGAGGATACACAGTCGCTGCAGGCATTTTCCTAAGGGGAGGGTTTATTACAACAAGATTTTCTGCTTTTTGCTTATCTAAATCCCTTTTCCAGAACACTTGTTCGGGCGTTAACAACGTTTGAGGCTTAAACTTGTTTAAGGAAATCCAATTTTCCTTTTTGTAATCATGGGGTTTGATCGTTATGTTATTCTTTTTACACTCAGGATCTTCTAGCTTCTTATTCATTTTCTCCCTAGATGCATCATCTAATTCTCTATCCTTTTCAGTGCTTTCAATACATGATGATGTTTGCCTAGGCTTAAGAATCTCATTGCCATCATATATTACCTTTTGAGCAGCTTTTGCTTTCTTACCATACTCAGGATTGGGTTTCTCTACAATGGGAACACTATGTTTATCGCTTAAGACTCTATGCTTATTAATCATGTGAGCAGTCTGAATGGTATTCCCTTGTACGTACAACTTATTTTCAAGCTTGTTTTTCAAAGTTTTTAGATTGGAAAAGTCATTCAAAAGTTTTGATTCCTTAGCATTAAACTCTTGTTTAAGTATTTTAACATTATCTTGGAGTTCTTGCTTTTGCTTAACAGTTTTGGAAAGCTTTTCTTGTAAGGAGTTTAACTCTTGTTTTAACACTTCTTCTCTAAAATTACTTTTTTCTAATAATTGTACGCATTTGGTTGTCCAACTCCTGCTCACGTGTAGTTAACTCAAACTTAGCATGTTGTTCATAAATGGCAACTTGTTCTTTATAGGCATTAAGTTCAGAGATAACAGAATCATCGGGGACACATGCAGTGTATTCATCAAAGATATAGTCATCATTGACTGCAGAAAATACATCACTGGGTACAAAATTGATATTACCCATATTTTCAATATCTGATTCAATAATTTCATTTGATTGTACTTCGTTATGTATCTTTTGCTCATCAACATTATCGTATAGTTTTAATACCTCTGAGATGATTGATTCATTGGATGGACCAGTCTGTTGTGGTGATGAGACCTTTGGAGAGACCATAGGTGAGATGCTAGCCATGAAGATTGTCTGGGCAGTAGGTTCATCATCGACATCAGAGTCAAATGCATCACAGTCAGCTACTTGAAAGGCATTCTGATGATTATGACCTAGTTCCTGAATTGGTTGCTCATCCACATCTGCATCATATGTCTTAGCATTCCCTTCAGCAAGAAACAACAACTCCTCTTCATCCAATGCTGCTCCATTATCCTGAGCTTGTACGAGCAACATCTTGTCTCTGAAGTATTCTGCATTCTGTGGATGTTTTGGAGATGTGCAGTTTCTGGCAATATGACCCTCACCACCACAGTTGTAGCATTTGATTGGCTTTGCTTGTCCATGATTACCATTCCTTCCCCGATTCTGATTTGCAACATAACCTCCACCTACTCCACCTCTTCCCTGTTCAAATTGTCTTCCTTGAACTGGTTGCACCATAACTTTTCCATCTCTGACAACAGCAGGATTGTGAAGATTGGATGCAGTTCTGATCTCATTGTTAGTGTGAAGACTGTTGGTATGTGGATTAAGGGTCAAGTTTTGTTTAACCATAAGAGCCAGTTGATTGATGAAGTGTCCCATGACTGCATCAGCATCAGCTGGCTTGAAACTCGGATCGGGAATGAGTTTGTGATTACCATTACCTGTGGGTATAACTTGAGAAGCTTTGGTTGTAATACCAACATTGGTGTAGAAAGTTGTTGAATCATTTGATGAGCTTGTATCTCCCTGGTTGGTTTTGAAATGTTCAAGAATCCTTTTTTCAAACATAGCATGTCTCTCATTCTAAAGAAGGAAGGCATACAGTTGCTCATTGATAAGGTTTTAAAAGGTACCATTTTGAGGGGTCGTTTAAGCCCTTATTTGATCACTTTTGTATCCGTTATTGCTTAATATCGTTCCTTTTCACTTTTTAGGTTTCTTGAAGGCAAAATGCTGGAATGGCACTTATTTGGACGAAAAGGCACGATTATACGAAGAAAATGGCCAAAGTCATAATCGAGACACTCAAGGCTGCTGAAAACATAAGGTGACGGCGTCACTGCTTAACTGCGACGCCGTCGGAGGATTTTGTGACGGGACAGAAGCCAAAACTCCTATTTTCAAGAGACGACGTCAGGTTATAAAAGAGTAGGCCGTCGCAACTCAGACGGCCTAGATGCAATCCAGACGGCGTCAGAAGCTGAAGAGGACGGCGTCACAAGCATAAGGTGACGTCGTCGCAAGACTAACGTAGCCAAGACGAAACCCTAATGACGGCGACACGACGGCGTCACAAAACATAAGGTGACGCCGTCTCATGTGTAATCTTATATATAGAATCCGAATTTTTCAGTATTTGTGTGTAGTCTTTTGGAGTAAAAACCTAAAACCGAACCAAGGCTGTCTTGTACAGTATTTTAGGGTTCCAAACCCTATCTTACACCAAGATAAGTGTTTTACTTCATTAATACAATTATGTCTTTGATTATTTGTGTGTATGCTTGCATGTTCTCCATGTCCGGCTAATTTATTTGTGTGTTTGCTTAGGGAATATGAAACTTAATTATTGAATATTGATTGGTTGTCTCTTATCTTAGTTGATTAATGATCTAGTAATGCGATAGGTCATTCGTTGTGTACTTAATGCTTGATTAATCTTTGTGAACCTTAGAATATGACTCCTTGAGTAGTTGTAAGCTAAACCATCCAAAGAGTGCCTTAGAGTAAGAGTTTATTATCCCTAGTGGGTTTTGTAGACGAGACCCTTTGGTAAGTTCAAAGAGTTAGGGAGAAACGCATACCCTACAACCTTAGACACACAACGCAACTAGGAATAAGGACGTGACAATTCAACCATCAATAGGAGATAATTAAGGAGTAGTAAAACCTAAGTAAACACATCTTTAAACTATCATACGAGCACACAATAATTAGACATAGACTACATACACCTTAGATTAGATAATTAGATAAGTAGAGTAATCGGTAGCAATACCAACCCCCAAATCCAAACCCCGAGATTCGTACCTTTCCAATTTCTAAAAAAACATAAAAAAAGAAAAAAAATAATCTTCCTCAACCCCAACCTTAGCGTAGTAACTTCTTACTAGCATTCCTATTCCCCTAGAGAACGATATCAATACCCGTGGCTTACCCTAATTACTACACTACAACGATTAGGTTCACTGCCTAGGGTGTTATAAAACTTGCTCGAAGAAAAGGAAGTTCCTTTGACCCCGAACGACGCGTGTAGCGTTATCAAGTTTTTGGCGCCGCTGCCGGGGAATAGAATAGCTAGTTAGTAGTCCACCTCGTTTAGGTTTCCTTGCTTGATTCCTATCAAGTAAAATTTTTTTCTCATTCTTAGCTTTCTCGTAGTCTATCCCCCTTCTTCGTGACCTTTGTTAGTAACCTCATCACTTTTCATCATGGAAGGTGACAACCCACCAAACAACAATTCCCCATCAAACAAATACCCACCACTCGATCCAACTTTTGCCAACCAACTTCGAGCTCGCATTGTTTGTGAAATTGGAGAACTTAAGAAACTGAATAGAATACTTGAAAGTGCACTTGAAAAAGCCCTTGAGGAATCCACTGGCACCCTAGCTAGTGATTCAACCTCAAGTGACTCAGAAGATGAAATTGTGGAAGGAGATTATAAGGTTTTGGAGATTATGGAGGGTAGTAAGGAAGAGGAAGAACTTAGGGAGTATTTCGATTCATACCCTAATAGGGAGGAAACTGCTTATCACTATAATGTAGTTAACTTTCCATGGCCACCTTTCGACCCATGCATAAAAAGTGGTGACCCTAAAAATATCAAGATACCGTGCATGATTGGATACTTATATAGGGATCACACTTACATAGATTATAAGGCACCTATGAACATAATGTCTAGGCTTTACTACAATTGGATCATGAATGAAAAGTTAGGACCTATGAGAGATCCATTTTACCCTAGGAAGGTGAGCAACTATGTTGGGAGGGTTAAGGGATTGCATGTCTTCGTAGGGAACTTCACATATAGGTGTGATTTCATGATCCTAGAAAATGTGAAAGGCATTATTGATGGAGTTTTAGGAGATGTGATACTTGGGAGACTGATCGGTGCAAAACCGTCAAGTTATCTCACGCAAGCTAGCCACTTGTGAATGACCAACCGTAAGAAACTCAAAACAGCTCACACACCAAATGCAATTTAGATCAAAGGAATATAGGGAATTCCTGGGTCGTTAAGTCCCACGGAGGATGAATTGGTGTTAAACAACTTCAGATGTCGAATAATCACTAAGGATAGTGATCAGTAAGGTTTTGGATGGATAATTACCTAAAGAAAAGATCTATAAATTAAAGCGACTTAAATGCAAATTAAAAGAAATTAAAAAGTTAAAATATATTAAATAAACGCTATCACTATTTTTAAAATGATGAACGTTTAAATCCTAAAACGTACGTTTAAATAAAATTACGTAAACGTACAAAATAAAACGTGAGTTTTAAAGAAATAAAAGGCCTACAAATATGAAAATGACATTTTTACAATCCTAATAATAAAAGAAAATTATTAGAAAAAGAAAATTATTTTTACAACTATTTATTTAATTATTATTAATTAAAAACTATTTATTAAGTATTTAAAATGCACTAAAATATAAGAAAATACAAAATTAACCTAGAAAAATGAAATTATAACTTATAAAAATCTAAAATATGATAAAACTTATTTTAAAACTAAAAATATATGTTTTAGACTTATTATGTATTTATTATTAATTTAAAACTATTTAAAACTTATTAAAATGCTAAAAAATACTATTTAAACCAAGAAAATTATGGAAAAATACTTTTTATGTCTTTTATATTTATCTTAATCTATAAAAATTGAAAACATATTTTTTTAAGCTTTTTCTGATTTATTAGTATTAAAAACTATTTAAAAAGGATTAAAAACTATTTAAAATAAAGAAAAATAGCAAACAGTGTAGGAAAAATCTGAAAAATTCAGGAAAATGCTAAAATATTATTCTAAGTCTAAGAAAAATATGAAAACATATGCTTATGTGGAGGAAAAAGCAACTGTTGTGAAACTGCTTATAAATAAGCAATCCAAAATAAGCTATAAGCTACCACAGAGTACCAGATGAACACAGAAGCTAAATAATGCTATATTAAGTATAACTTAACTAATTATCAGTACTCTAGATCATTAAAGAAGCTTAAATTTGTTTTGAGCTTATTGGCTTATTTAAGCAAAACAGTGATTAGTGGGCACCTTTAAGCTATTGCATAAGCTAAACAATTGAGCTAAATGGAAAAACAGATATAGGGACTAAAAGTAGACCTGGCCTACTATACTTGGACCAAAAATCAGCTTATCACAAGCTTGATTGAAGCTTGTAAACAGGCTGCAATTTGTGCCTGTGCACACTCAGTGTGCACAGGGCATTTGAGGCATTCTTGGTAGCTGATTTTTAGCTTATTGGAGCTTGAGAAATGTAAAACAAAACTGATATGTCTAAACTAGACCTACTGAACTTGGAAAATACAAAACATCACTTGATTTAAACCTTAGATGAATCCATGAAACATCAAGAAAGATTTGCTAAAACTGACTTTTTTCATTTTTGACTTTTTAAGGCAGTTTTTGTAAAGTTGACTAATATGAGATTTGAGCTTATGATTCTTACTAATAGTGATGTTTAATCATAAAATGGATCAAAAACAAGCTAGCTTAACTACTTTTAATCCTTTATGCAAGATATGGGTGAGTGATTCAAACAGTTATGAAAATGAGACAAGATTCAAAGTAAGTTTGACTTTCTGAGTTCTAGAGTACAAATAAGTAATTGAATTGGCTCTAATATGCATAAAAGTGACTAAAGCAACTAATTATATCTACTGAGAAGCTTTAAAATTCCAAGCACTAGCTTATACCAAACACTAGTTATTAAGACTAGAAATGCAATATAACCATAAGATTCTTACAGCTAATCTAAAACTATCATTAAAACAGATCTAAAAACAGTTTAACAACTAAATTATGCAGACACTAGAATTAATTTTAATAACCTTTGGCCAAAACAAATTTGATAGTTATGAGAACTTAAGTGAATAATACTTATAGTAGTCCAGCTACAATAGCTGCTAACACATGATTAATAAGCCATTATCCCACTTATATCAACCCAAATAAACTGATTCCAACCCAGTTCCAGTTCTGCATCACCAATCAAATCCCACAGTTGACTATTATTGACCAAGAGTATTTTAAGGGTAAAAACTGAATAAGTGAGTTTCTAAGTAAATGATAAGCTAAAGTAAGCTTATTAAAGATTATATAAGAACTTGTACAAGCTTATTATCCCTTTTCAACTTATAAGCACATATGTATAAACTTGTAAATTGCATAACAATAATTCGAACTTGGAAATTTAAATTGATTATTTAAAAAGTTTTATATTACACTAAAATAAGATTACAACACTCTTTAAACCTTAAACATAAACTATAAAACTTGAATTAAAAAAAACGACATAAACTAGAACTAAACTATCCTACTTGCCTTCTCCTCTGCTTCTTTTTCTTTATTTATTGACTTGAAACATCCCTTGTCGACCTCTGAACTAATCCCAACACATCTTGACCATTGGATTGAGCCAGATCATCAGATTTGCCATTTGGCGATTTTGGCGCCAATTTTCAATGAGTTGGTTTTTTCAATTAATGAAGCTTGGTTGATAGTGGAGGTGGAAGGGGAGAGGGTAACAGGTGTAAAGGTGGAAGGGGAAAGAGAAGCTGCTACAGTGGTAGCGGTTTCTTTTCTTTTTGAATTTAAAATTTTGGGCCGGGTCATGGTAATTGGGTTGGATTTGGGCTTTGTATTATAAATAGGATCCGGTTTGGTTTATTTAAGCACAAGGACCATTTTGCAATTTCTGCAAACTTAGAGGACTGAACATGTAACATTCCAAACTTCTTTTAAGGGGCCAATCCTGCCAATAATATAAACACAAGGACCAAAAATATATAATTATTGTATTTTAAAACTTTAAGGACCTTAAATGTATTTTTGGATTTTTGAGGGACTTAAGTTGTAAATTTCCAAAAGTTTATCATAAGGACCAATATTGCCATTTATAAATAGTATAAGGTTTATTTTGATTATTTTCTTATTTTTAAAACCTTAGGTACTAATTTTGACACTTTTCAAACTTGAGGGACCAAAGTTGTAATTTTGTGATTTTAAACTTCAAAGGATTATTTTGAACAACTTGTGAATCCCAAGGACCTAAAATGATATTTTACAAGTTTTGGAATGACCAGGGACTGTTTTTGACAAATTTTCAAACTTGAGGGACTAAAACTGCCAATTATGCAAACTTGATACGTTTTTCATCAGATTTTGATGTTTTTGCATTTAAAACATATAAAACACTTGTTTGTGATATTTTTATCATTTTGAAGCATTTCTGAGTGTTTTCAGATGTTTTTGGCATTCTAATAGTATAAAAATGATGAGTATTTAGACACTCATCAGAGACCATTTATTGAGGAATCTAAGATGGTTTATGATCAAGAGGAAGGAATAGTCAAATTCTCAAATGGGACCGAATGTGTTAAGTATATAATGCCCTACAAAAATAAGAAGATTGAGGGTATTGATGATCTTGATGTAGACAGCATTCCGGCCTTTGAAGTTGATTGGGAAGACAAGGTTCGTTATACCGCTTGTTTAGAATTGGGCCCTGAATATATTCGTGATAAGAATAGAGTTGAGATAATAGAATGGGCCTCTAAGAGAAGGAAAACGTATGAGCACGACTACGAGTCTAGCTACAAGACTCTTAAATAAAGAAAAGCGCTTCGTGGGAGGCAACCCATGCTTAATTGTTTGCTTGTTAGTGTCATATATCTTTTATTGATTGTTTATTCTCATGTTTAAATTTGTAAAAATGTTTTATTTTGTTTTTAACCTCGTCTTAATTGCATATAAAGGTATTTTACATAAGGGATAAGTGTAGGGAGGATTACACACGTTTTCAAAAGAAACGTAAACATGAGAATAACAATTCATTAAAAGATATATATGTGTGTTTGTTCGAGTCATATGCTTGTATCGAGTCATAATGAATGTTTTGCAGACATTTTTCCAGATTCTAAAGATGTAAATTTTCCAGAATTTTTTCCAGAAAATCGCAGACCAGTTTTTGTCAGTATAACCTGACGACGTCAAGATTGCAACCTGGCGGCGTCAGGAAGGAGTAAAAACAACAGATCACTTTTTCTCGTTTTCTGAGCTACTTATAAATTTTTGGAATTTTCCAGGTCTTAATTTTCCAGAAATTCTGTAAACATCCATTCCACAAGCATTATATCCTAGTTTAAATCGAGTCTTATATATATTATTACCGCTGATTTTACGCGAAGGTTTCGTTTGTTTTCTTCAAGTGTCCAGGTTTAATTTATCAAGAAGAAGTTACATAAGATTGGAAGGAGTTTTTCACGCATAAATTCTTCTTGGAAAGGATTTAACCACTACTTCACACACGGATCCTACCGAGCTAATCAGAGGAGTACTAGTTTCTTTCGTTTTTAATTACCTTCCATTATCATAACTTTGATACTTTAGGGGAACATTGGGGACAATGTTCAGTTTAAGTGAGGGAGGGAAAATAAAACGGGAACTTTGAAACTATGATTATCCTTGATTATTTGCTTTGTCCAATTGTATTTGTGTAATAAACCATGAGAAAATGTCGGTTAGGGTAATTTTGGCACCATCTTTAGTACACGATACCCCTAGTTAACCCCTCAGAGCCTATCCTTTTCGCGGTTCTCGTGATGTTTCGGTTTTTCCGGAATATCAATGAAGAGCATTGTTTACACCCCACCCCCAAATGTACACCCAAATCGCCTTAGCCTACCTTGTATGCACTCACTTTTAGTGCATTATTGTTATCACCCCAAACCCTTAGTTCAATTATCTAGTTGCTTGCATGAGTTGCTAAGTCGAGTCATATCCTTTGTATACAGTTTTTGGACGATTGGGATTCATGGGAAAAGTTAAAGTTTATGAAATGACAGGAAGGGAACGTTAAATTCAAATTCCCTTTGTTTGCATAATAATGTACCCCAAGTGTTTTGATCTTTTCAATTCGGGTCAAATTAGTGTTAGAGTAATAAAAAATCAAGTGTAGGGATGTGCCTATAAATCCCTATCATTTTGATGTTACCGTAGATGATGGTAGAGTAAAAGTGTATGAAAAAAAAAATCGAAAAAAAAATGAGAAAAAGAGAAAAGAAAAAAATAGAGTGAAAAAAAAAAGAAAACGGGCTGCCATCCTACATCTATCCTTTAAATTTATGTTTATTTGTTTCAGTTATCTAGAGTTTAGAGTGTCGAGTCTTGGCTTAGCAACGCCATTCTTCGTATGCATTTAACATAGAGATTTTTGACTTGCCACCACTAAATAGCCTATCCCACCAAACCCTTGTTTCCCTACCGTAATCCTAACGTTACAACCCTTTAAAGACCTCTTTGATAGTCTTTCCTAGGTGCTTACGCCAAAGCGATGGAGGTTTGATCTATTCTCAAGCCTATGGTAATCTATGTACTAGGACCGGTTAATGAGTGTTTATCTTCCATTTCCAATTTGTTATATTTCATATACACCCGAGAGAGATGTGAGTATCCAAACACCCCATGTGAGGTGCTAGTATGTAATTTCCGTGCTTGTTATGACTTTTTCGGGGCTTATATGTGTTGTGGACCATTTTAAACCAATGCTTCATGACCCCTAACTTATAAATTAATTGGCTAAAAGCACATTTGCTTGAGGACAAGCAAATACCAAGTGTAGGGATATTTGATAAGGTTTTAAAAGGTACCATTTTGAGGGGTCGTTTAAGCCCTTATTTGATCACTTTTGTATCCGTTATTGCTTAATATCGTTCCTTTTCACTTTTTAGGTCTCTTGAAGGCAAAATGCTAGAATGGCACTTATTTGGACGAAAAGGCGCGATTATACGAAGAAAATGGCCAAAGTCAGAATCGAGACACTCAAGGCTGCTGAAAACATAAGGTGACGGCGTCACTGCTTAACTGCGACGCCGTCGGAGGATTTTGTGACGGGACAGAAGCCAAAACTCCTATTTTCAAGAGACGACGTCAGGTTATAAAAGAGTAGGCCGTCGCAACTCAGACGGCCTAGATGCAATCCAGACGGTGTCAGAAGCTGAAGAGGACGGCGTCACAAGCATAAGGTGACGCCGTCGCAAGACTAACGTGGCCAAGACGAAACCCTAATGACGGCGACACGACGGCGTCACAAAACATAAGGTGAAGCCGTCGCATGTGTAATCTTATATATAGAATCCTAATTTTTCAGTATTTTTGTGTAGTCTTTTGGAGTAAAAACCTAAAACCGAACCAAGGCTGTCTTGTACAGTATTTTAGGGTTCCAAACCCTATCTTACACCAAGATAAGTGTTTTACTTCATTAATACAATTATGTCTTTGATTATTTGTGTGTATGCTTGCATGTTCTCCATGTCCGGCTAATTTATTTGTGTGTTTGCTTAGGGAATATGAAACTTAATTATTGAATATTGATTGGTTGTCTCTTATCTTAGTTGATTAATGATCTAGTAATGCGATAGGTCATTCGTTGTGTACTTAATGCTTGATTAATCTTTGTGAACCTTAGAATATGACTCCTTGAGTAGTTGTAAGCTAAACCATCCAAAGAGTGCCTTAGAGTAAGAGTTTACTATCCCTAGTGGGTTTTGTAGACGAGACCCTTTGGTAAGTTCAAAGAGTTAGGGAGAAACGCATACCCTACAACCTTAGACACACAACGTAACTAGGAATAAGGACGTGACAATTCAACCATCAATAGGAGATAATTAAGGAGTAGTAAAACCTAAGTAAACACATCTTTAAACTATCATACGAGCACACAATAATTAGACATAGACAACATACACCTTAGATTAGATAATTAGATAAGTAGAGTAATCGGTAGCAATACCAACCCCCAAATCCAAACCCCGAGATTCGTACCTTTCCAATTTCTAAAAAAACATAAAAAAAGAAAAAAAATAATCTTCCTCAACCCCAACCTTAGCGTAGTAACTTCTTACTAGCATTCCTATTCCCCTAGAGAACGATATCAATACCCGTGGCTTACCCTAATTACTACACTACAACGATTAGGTTCACTGCCTAGGGTGTTATAAAACTTGCTCGAAGAAAAGGAAGTTCCTTTGACCCCGAACGACGCATGTAGCGTTATCACTCATAGTTCGTATTCTTCAATCCTTTGGTTAGCTTCACATAAGTGACAAATTTGTGCCATTCAGGATTCATGTTGTTCACAAACTTTGAGTTTAGCTGAATATTTGGCATGGTCATCTTGATGTTCCTCATGTCATTTACAAGCTTATGAAATCTCACGTAGTACTCATAGACACTCTCATCTGGTTTCATCTTGAAGTGCTCAAACTCATCATACAGTTGTGATTCTCTGTCTTCCTTGGTTAATTCAGAACCTGAGAGAAGCATCTTGACATTATCCAAAACTGCCTTGGCTTCAGTGTTGTGATTAATCAGCTTGTAAATGTCCTTAGGTAAACCCTGAAGTATGATGTTAGAAGCCCTGATGTCTGCATCGTATCTCTTCTTCTCCTTATCAGTCAGTTCATCATACATTTTAGGTCTGTCCAAACCTAAGATCACTGTTCCGTCTGCAGCTGTTTCAAGAACATCTCTGGTCGTCTCAGCTTGATAAGTTCCTTCATCAATTGACTTAAGAATGTTGACTCCATTTTCCTTTCCAAGACAGTACAATCTGATTCGTTGAGCCCAAGAGTCGTAGTCAGTTTTGTCAAGCATGGGTGGACGAGTATCTGAACCAGCTGCTTGAACATCTTCAGCAACAGTGGAGATGATTGTAGGTACGTTGGTAGACATGTTTACAGATTACATGGGATTTTAAAACTCTATGATTAAACCAGGAAATAGATTCTTTCACGGGATTTTACTAAATCAAGAGAAAACCGTATTACAAACAAAAATCAACCAAGTCGCTAAGAATTCTTGAACCAAGTCGCTATGACCAAGTCGCTAGGACCCAAGTCGCTGGACACAAGTCGCTAAAGCACCAAGTCACTACACAGTCAAGTCGCTAAAGAGCAACTCGTTAAGGTCCAAGTCGCTAACACCAAGTCGCTAAGAATACTGAGTACAAGTCGCTAAGCACCAAGTCGCTAGACACAGTTAAGTTGCTAAAGAACAACTCGCTAAGATCCAAGTCGCTAGTATCAAGTCGCTAACAATTTACGCTACAACTCGCTAACAATTTCTGAAGCAAGTCGCTAACCTCACCAAGTCGCTAGCCGTAGTGGAGAATCCACTAACTTGTACTATTTGTCGGCTTGTCTCAATAGACAAGTCGCTAGGCTCAAGTAGCTAACAACTGACACTGTAACTCGCTAACTTTTACTAAAGCAAGTCGCTATGATGAAAAACACTACGAGAACCAAGTCGCTAGTAAGAAAAACTTCAAAAACACACTTTTCAATCCAAAACAAGTCCAACCACAGTGATTCAAGCCTTCCAAATCAAAACCTAAGCACTTATGATGATCCTAAACACAAAAGTACACCCAAAATTCAAACTTTAACACTAGAAATGATCTAAATGATGCAAAAACCACTAAACTTTTTCAAACTCAAAAACCATCTAAAACCACTAGAAATCCAAGGATATGTAAGAGAGATGATCAAACCATGGCTCTTGATACAATTTGTAACATATTGGATTTCACAAACACATCATATCAATGATCAAAGAGGCGTATAACATAAGGTTTAGAGAGAGAAAGAGTTAGAGGTTTGGGAACTTAGTGAGAGAAAATGAAAGATATTATTATGAGCTCCAACTCCCTACCTTGGGAGGTAGAGAGTATTTATAGTCTTACACAAATCGCCACCTACGGGCTGTGGATCAGGCATACAGTGGGTAAAGACCCGTCCGTCCTCCACGGTGTTACTTAACTAAATACTACTTAACATTTAAATAACTACGACTACGAGCTTTCTAACGATTACATATACTTGAGGTGACCGACACTTTAATAACTGGATTTACTAAATCCTAACACTAGCTGACGGGATTTACCCACGATGGGCAAGTTTTTACAAGTCATCTTCGCTTGTACGAGACAAGAAAATTGCTTTCTTTAAACGGAAACAAGAAGGTGCTTGAAAGGATGTTGAAAGAGATTTTGGTGTTCTCCAAGGACGTTGAGGAATTCTACAACAACCGGCGCGAGCTTACACCCTCAACACCCTACGAAGAATCATGTACACGTGCATCATATTGCATAGCATGATTTTGAAAGATCAAAAGTTTGCAATACATGAATTCAAGGACTTGTTTGTTAGTCTGCAGGCAAATGTACAACGTACTTGGATCGAGAGATGCGAAGTGCCACGGAAGAAGCCATAGAACTACGTAATAAACAAACACATGCAAGTCTTCAACGAAATCTTATTGAGCATATTTGGCAAAATAGAAAAGACAAAAAAAAATTTATATGTTCAACAAGGAAAGTAGTTTATTCATAATTTCATGTATTTTTTAATTTTCGTATTATTTTTTAAATTTTATATGTTCTTTTTTTCGTATTGTAATTTGTATTTTTATTTAATAAATTAATGAAATTTAGTTTGTTTGAAAAATGGAAAAGACAAAAAAAAAATAGTGGGTGAGACTTTTTTGGCTCAAGCCATGAGGGAGGGAATATTTTGGTGTGTGAGTGAATTGAGTGAGTTGCTGATATGACGTTGAAATGACAAACTGACTCTAACCAGTTTGAGCCACGGGTACCTAGTGCTCTAATATATAGAGAAAACACATTGAAGCATTAATTCAAAGGGGGTGATATTCACACCACATCTTTTGATGCATGCACCATAATTTGTGCATTATAATATTGTACGGTACAAACTGTAATGCGCAAATTGTGATGCATGCATCAAAAGATGTGACGTAGGTATCAATTCTCTTAATTCAATTGAAAATTATTAAAGATAATGAGTTAATTAGGTAAAGTTAAGATGGAGTAGAATATGTGTTAGTTTTTCAAGTTTAACATATACACATCGATATGTCGTACATACATGACCTTATTTACTGAGCCATGTTACTTGTCTCGAAAAAGCTATTCACTAACTTGATGTTGTAAATTATTATCTAGTGGTAACTAGTGCCAATAAGTTTAGAAAATAAAGAGTGAGAGAGGCTATCTACCACCCTCTCTTATGTTCCGATAACTTACCGTCAGATAAAAATGTAAAAGCATCTTTTCTTTATATTTCCAAAAAGGTGCAACTATTACCCGGTCTTCTTATTGACACTATCGAGTCACCAGTTCCTCGAATCATCGGTTCTACAGTTATATCAAACCGGTTTTCAACCAATAAACATTACCCGTACAATATATAAAGTTATCAAACACATATAACCTGTAAAATATAATATGAAGGACACAATAAATTTACAAAACATAGAATCTAATAAACATATATAATTAAGCTAGATACAAATTTAAAGTAAAAAGTCACATTACAAATATGGAAAAAGTTCACATTATTAGAAAAAACAACCAAAAAGTGTAAAAAGTCTTACCACTAAATATAAAACACCGATACACCATCTCACGTCTCTTATTTGTTCTTCTTGTTTGGCTACTCTAATTGAGAAACGAGATAATTTTTTTGGTTTTCCTCTTGTAACAGGGATAATTATTTGTCCTCTTATTTGTTCTAACTATCGGTGGAAACGAGCCGAGCTGCTCGTGAAAAGCTCAGGATCAGATCGGTAAAAAAACTCCAACGAGCCGAGCCTAAATGAGCTCGAGCCTAAGTTTGGGCTCATTTAATAATCGAGCTCGAGCCCGAGCTCTATACAAAAGCTCGAGTTGGCTCGCGAGCCTAAACGATCCCTAGAAATATATACGTATATATATTGTCTATATGTATAAACGAGCTTAAAAGTATTAAAAGAGCTCGAGCCTTATGTAATTAACGAGCCGAGCTCCATTTGAAATTTGTTTCTTTAACACGTCATATAAATTAGTCGAGCCTGAGCCGAGCTCGAACTTGTGAAAATTTTCACGAGCCGAGCTCGAGCTCAAAATATGAGGCTCGAAACGAGCTCGAGCCCGAGCTCGAGCTCTGGCGAGCTTAGTTCTAACAATGCAAACTTTTTTTTATATATTAACGTAGGTTTAATATGCGGTATATTTTTATCCTTTTGCTTGTAACCTGAATGTATTTTATAATTTACTATTAGTATTATTATTATTATTATTATTATTATTATTATTACTTATTTATTTATTTATTTTTGTTTTAAACATCACTTTTATTAAAAACTTACAGAATTTACAAGAAATTAGTGAGGAGCAGATAAACTATCTGAGCCCCCACTCATTTAGCTATAGTAAAGCTAATCCTACTAAAGATATGAAAAATAGTACGTGCTCTAATGTCTTGGGTCATCGAGAACTTTCGGATTTGCTTCAGTAAGGTCACCGCATCTTTCTCAAGTTCCCTAAAAGAAAAGAAAGAGAATGGGAGAAACTTATATCAAATATTTGCGCACTTAGCCTCATACTTGATGCTTTTACGTTGTGCGTCCTCAATCACCGCACGACCCGACACAAAATCAACTATACCAGTTTGCGTCGCGATGACCCTGTTAAATCAACACATACATCAAGCCCTCTGTCCCCACGAGTAAAGCAACATATCATCTGGACGTAAGGTTTTGTCCCTTTCCCCACTAAGCCCATGTCAACCTCTTTACGAGCCGAAATCCCTGACCGAGAACATATGTCAACAAGAACATCATGCACCACGTTATGCCGATATTTAATACCAATAATGCCATCGCACGATACCGATGTTTACGCCATTTGTGATTTCCCCAACTCAAAACGTCAATCTCCATTTTCGAATTAAAAGCACACATGGTTAGCAGCAAAGGAAGGCCCAGAAGTTACAATACCAGAATGTCGGAGCAGCTTAGTTTGCAAGCTAGTTGATTGAAGTCTAGAAGCAAGGAATGCATAGTTCAAGACAATACCTGCAGAGTAAAGACCAAGCCCCCTAAACGCAAAGGGTAAGGTGGCAAGCCTCCATTGTCAATCACCAAAACCTAGTCCAGAAGCAGTGACAATACGTTCCAGAGAAGAACGAACTGCCACATCACATGAACTCTGAGCATGCTTATAGACCAGAGGAGAGCATGTGCGCATAGCAAAATATAACTTGGAAATATTGGCACAAGCACGAAGGAGCAGCAACTCACATTGAGGGTCATTAATCTTAGCAAAAGCACCCATAAGCTCAATGGTTTTAGAAACCTTAATCATAATAATCTCACTACTAAATATAAAGTCCACACTAGCAAGTCCACCCAGTAATTTAGCACCGTGCAAAGGTCGGGCAATATTAGGCGAAAAAATACTTACAAACCTGCTTCTGGGGTCTTCCTTTGAAAAACAAAAACCTCGGTTTTATCAACATTGAGGTGCAAACCGCAACGAGGTCCATCAACCATAATAAGCTCCAACACCTTCCCCATGACTAGAGTATCTCCAATAATAGTGTCATCATCCAAATACCAAGCTTGAAGAGAAAGGCTAAAGAAGTCTCTAATCCTGCATACCAAAGGATGTAACATTAAGGCAAAAAGTAAAGGTCTAAGTGGATCACCTTGGTGCAACCATAAAGTGTGTTCCTCATAATATAATCTATATGGGTTGGAGTAAGTAAATTCCACCCAACGTGAAATAGCAGGACAACGAAGGCGAACCTCTTGTAGCATAACCTCACGATCCACTAAATTGAAGGCATTTTTGAAATCCACCAACAGCATCGAAAGACCCACATTATCTCCACGGTCGTCAATCAACCGATTCACGGCATGAAGAATAGCCTCCCCCCACCAGATACCCCAACATCGAACTGTAGATCATTTAAATATCCATCTAAAGAATGGCCAATCATAGAAGCACTAACCTTGAAAACCAAACGGTCCCTACAGGAATAGGACGAATACTACCTCCCGGCTTGACCAACGACGTGAGAGGAGCATTAGCAATATACTCACCCAACATCCTGGGGCATTTTCCATCAAGAAAAAGGTTCACCACTTGGGTTATAGAAGCTACTCACCCAAAAGGTTCAAGAGTAGTATCATTATAAGGAGCAACACCAGGAGAAGAAAGAACTCTAACAGCCACAATATAATGGCCATCAAAAATCTTCCTCTGTGCTTGACATTACGCTCACCTAAGCCTAAATTTTCCTCTTCAATATTAGACCATGTTGGGGAGGGTTCAGCTAAAACCTCTCTCACAAGCTGCGAACTACCACTAGACATACCCCAAGATCGAATGGCATTAGAAATGTACTCTTCTTGGCATTGACGCTTAATAGCCGACCTACACTCAAGATTACTTCTTGGGCAAAATATTTTAAGGAGACAAATAGGCAAGACTAACAAACTAACCCAGCAAGAAATGTCATCAGACGTGCAGATCACCTTATCAAAAGCCCATTTTCAAAACCCGGGAGAACCCTAAGCGACACTTGGGAGGGATGGATTTGACAGTACGTAACCCTTTAGAAAACAAAGTGTCAAGGAGAGGCAAATCGAAAGCACCACACTCGTCTAAACCCGAATCTTCAACTTGGGCAAGTTGAACAGAAGAAGGAACTTGTGGTTTGGTGAGATCATACAGCACGAACTTAACCACACCATTACCACAATCATAGGGAGATACAAAATCAGAAGCATTGCCATGTCGGCACTTAGAACGAAAACTATGTGTCTTAAAACAAACACCGCACAACCAAAGACCCATACGTTTAAGCGTAACTCCAGCCGCCCCGAAAACAACAAGACTAGTAGCAAGAGAATGTTTAGTGATAGCTAGCGCTTCCCCATTGAAATTACGGTCACGAAGATGAGTGATCAACGAGGTTTTGGTAAGCCCGTTTCCACCACCATCATGATAACCACTGAGTCCCACGAAAGGGCAATGAAACCACACAATCGCCATAACACCGGAACATAAACCGTACTAACACACTACAACAAACAAAACCAAACCACCTATAAAGAAGAAGCAATTCCGCAAAACTTTTGAAGAAGCAAAGGAACCAAAGCATTTGTTTTATTATTATTATTATTATTATTATTATTATTATTATTATTATTATTATTATTATTAATAATAATAATAACATCCTCGTTACAAGCAAAAAGATAAAAATACCCCTCATGTTAGACCTACATTAGCAAAGATATTAGGAAAAAGTTTGCATCGTTCATTCCTAAAGATGCACATAGTCCAACGTTTGCTTACGAAGAGATGTATATGGTCCAACTCATCTACCAGAGATGTTAAATATAAAATTTGACAAGCTATAAAGGTATATTTTAGAGTTTCTTCTTTTTTTGGTAGATGCATTTCTTCTCGAGATGATTTCAGATTTTATTGTTCATTATTTTTGCTTGTGGTAACATTCTTTTCCATTTAGATGCTTGTAATCTTTCATATTTATCTGTAAGAAAATAAAATGCATAATGTAACTTAGCCATATGAAAGATTATTTCTAATCCAAAAAGTACTCCACCGTATACCGACCATGACATAAGATATTAAATCAAGCAGATAGTTTTAGATAACAATTGTACATCGTTAACCTTGTTTTTTTTCGTTTTTTAACCAAAAAAACTAAATGAATCGCACATACACTTCACAACGAAGCGTGGATGCAATGCCTAGTTAAATATAATGAGCTGGGCTTCACAAGTTACATCCTTAAATGTGATAAAACTACTTGATTAATAAATTGATTAGTTGAAAAGCCACTTCGCATGTCTGGTTTATACAGGGCAAATCTAGCCTAGGGCTACAATGATTTTATTCATATTCTTTTCCTAGCTTCTTCTGTTGACGAAAAAGAGAGAACGAGAGATATGATAAACACACTAGCAACATTATAGTTAAATTCTCAGAAGCAACATCATACATAACTTAAAGGAGATGTTAGAGA
Source organism: Chrysanthemum seticuspe (assembly GCA_019973895.1). Lineage (NCBI taxonomy): Eukaryota > Viridiplantae > Streptophyta > Magnoliopsida > Asterales > Asteraceae > Chrysanthemum > Chrysanthemum seticuspe. The sequence continues at coordinate 289,633,969 of BPTQ01000009.1, forward strand.
AGGTGATAATGCAAGCATGAACAGGCACATCCTAGTTTCCAAGCGCAACCCAAGGTTCAAAAAGTAGCAAAAACGCTTAGCCTAAACCACATCTTTTGTCCGAATAAGCTCGTAAGAATTTAATGGATGAGACCTTGGGAGTTATATATACTAGAGTTAGATTTTGTAGTTAAGACACTTCCACTGTAATTATGTCGTCTAATTATGTCGAAAAAGCTCGTAAGAATTTTTGCTTAATGTATTAGGGTCGTTATACTTTTAAATTTTTAATTCATTAATTTATGGAAAAATAGATAGAAAATATTCACGGGAAAAGAATAAAACTTTATTTGGTGGTAGCCTGGTTGATGCAACAGTCCACAATTCCACATGATATGTTTTGGCTAAGGATAGCACACATAATTTAAAGGTTATGCCAAAGTTTGAAAACCATTTTGGTGACAATGAAATTGCCGGAAATGAGGTGTTATCATGTACTATCACATTAGTTAAATTTAATTTAAATTTAATTTGCTTAGATATTTGCTATAATCATTAAAGGCATTGGGATATATTGATGTAACACATCACATGAATGGTGTCCAAGATGCATTTTGCTTTCTATGCAACAAGATATATTTTCCTTAGATTCAGTTTAACCAGTTTTTGCCAAAAACCGGCTTTTGAACCGGCGGAGTCAATCCTTTGTGAGATGTTACCGCTAGGAAACGAAAAATTAACTAAGAGTCCAAGACCATGTATTTCCAGTCAGATATACTTATTCAAGTACTAGATGCTAAGAATATGTAAATTCAGCTTTCTACGTATTCCAATCAAGACTGTATAGCATTATAAATATGTATTAACTTTTACTTCAGTAGACTCATCCCATCACATTTACTAAATACCCGTAATCTTTGCAACTCAAAATCTCACCATGGATCAAAATCAAGAACAACTGAAACACATGGGAATTTTAGAAATTTTCACTCAATCCTTCAAAACAATCTTCAAATGTAACAAAATCTTCACCCAAATCACACTCACTCTAATTCTCCCCCTCGCGACTATCTTTATCGCTAATTTGGATATCTCTAATCGCGTCTTTCATTTCAATGAAGCTAATCCGTACCACATGTTATTTCAAACCTACACGATATACAATTCGTCATATCATGCTGACAAACCAGACCTCAGTCGCCACTGGTTCTATATTTTCTTGATCAGCATCATCAGCGTTGCAGTCTTTTATATTTATTCAACTGCCAGCATGCATCATCTACACCATTACATCCATCTACACTGGAGACGAGGTCGCGTACACCAAGTTCATTAAAGTCGTAGCAAAGGTATGGGACCGAGTTACAATTTTCATATATATGTTCTTGATCTTGGTTCTCTACACCGATATATTGATATATTATGATATCATTTTGTATGACAGGTTTTCCTGAATAGTTTTGTTGGTCATTTACATATTCGGGTTCTTGTACTTGAGCATTGTATGGCAGGTTGCTAGCGTTATTTCAGTTCTAGAAGATTGTCAATGGCATGAGGTCCTCAGAGCAATGATTCTCGTGCAGGGGAAAATGTTGATTGATGCGTTTGTGATTTCCTTTACACTATATGTGTTTTTTAGTGGTGTTGTGTTTATGTACATGGCATTAGTCATGTACAGTGAGTTGTTGGTCGTGTGGCGAGTGTTAATTGGAATAATATGTGGATTTTTGCTGATGTTCGGGTTCTTGTTCAATATGGTGATCTACACGATATTCTATCTTGTTTGCAAGTCGTATCAGGGAGAAGTCATTGACCTGGTTAACTTATTGTATTTGGCTGATTCGCAACCTGATGAAAAACCTCAAAATCCGCCTGTCTCTAAAGTTTGATGTTTCGTTTATCTAGTTTGATGGTATTGGTGTAAGTTGTTATATTTAAAAGATCATATTTAGGTATTATGTAATACGTACAGATGTTTCCATTCAATTATCAGCAAATTGGTCCAGATTGCATACATCAATGTACAAACTAGTATAATTTTTATGATTATTTATGTTGGCCGGATAACTTATAAAAATGGTATTCGGGTTAGTGTCGCTACATTACTGTAAACGTATATAACAGTGACATAAATATACTTAACTGTGCTTACAATCTGATAAGTGGCTTTTATCAAAATTTATGACATTTTTACATTATTATTCAGTAAAATAAAACTTAATGGAAAAATAGATAGAAAATATTTACGGGCAAAGAATTAAATCTTGTTAACGAATAACTTATCTTTTACGTCATTATCTTAAGGCTTCCAATAATTTGCCACAATTCCACATGATATGCTTTGGCTAAAAATAGCATTCATGAAAATGAAAAGAAAGGAAATTAAAGTTCATGCCAAAGTTACAAAAACCATTTTGGTAGAAGATCGATGAATTGAACTTGCCAGAAATGAAAAAGATGTTATCATGTAACACACTAGCTAAAATCATGAAAAAAAATATTTACTTAAATCAGCTAAATTGGCATAGATATCTGCTTTAATCATGAAAGGCAATGGCCAGGTTGGTGTGCAACACATCAACTGATCAAGATATTCATGAAAAAGCAATCTATTTCCTCTAGGAAACGAAAAATCAATCAAGATATTCATGAAAATTTTTAAGAATATCAGGATTGATACATACTACTATTACTACTATGATACACCATCACGGATAAGATGCACATGGTCATAGTTGATGGACATTTTATGATAGTGTCATGATTGTGACTTGGTGATTGTCATAACTATCTATTTCCTCTCGACCTCTCGACCTCTCTAAATTTTGATCGATCGTATTCATTATTATCAATAATAAACACACACATTTCATACCCTACAATCGAAGTCATCATAGGAATTTTAAGTTTTTTCGCTCAATCCTTTAAAACAATCTTCAAATATAACAAACTTTCCACCTAAATCACACTCACTTAAAATGATATCAAAATATGTCATAATCATATACACTCACTCAAAATAGGGTAGACAACCATGTTCATGAGCATTATAAAGAAAGTGAGCGTGAGTCGACCAAATATCTTTGGTACGACGACGACTTTTATGGACTTAGTGAATGTTGTAAAATACCAAAGAGTTGTATTATTGATTAAATCACTTACATATGAGATAGCATGTCTATTTATATCAAATACATAGCTTTGATAATAAGGAACATAATCCAAACCCTAAACTTAATAGACCCAAAGTTACTATTAAGTTTTAGCTAACTAACATATCTAACACTCCTTCACAGTTTGAAAGGGAGGCTTTCGAACGAACAATCTGGTGCATATGTTGAAAGACACTACTTCTTTACTTCTATCATCTTCTTTGTTGTTTGTTTGAACGGAAGAATAATTGTATTTGGCGGCATAGTTGTTTATTTCTTGCGACTTCCTCCTTTACGTGACTTTTTTTTTTAACATCATGGCTTGCTTTGCCTTTAAGTAAGAGCGGCAATTTTGTGACCAACTATTTGTGAAAAAAGCACGGTCTTCAACAATGAAAACAATTTGATGAGGAAGAAAAAAGCTAAGATTGAGTGAAGGTAAATCAACGTATTTTGTATGTTTTGATGGATAAGGTTTAGGGTTTATGCATTGAATATGAAAAATAAAATCTTAATAAAAAAAATAAAGCGAAAATAATTAGGATACCTTTGATCACCGACGAGTAGCCAACGACCAGAAGATAGTAAATTTTGTAGGTGGATCTTACCTAAAGCTCGGATACCATGTAAAATAGCAACTAGAGATATTATTGATTGTGTTTTGTGTGTTTATATAATGCAGATTGCCTATGTATTTATAATAAATACATAGCTTAATGAACAAGTAATGCAAACCCTAAACCTAATAGACTATTAGGTTTTGGCTAACTAACCTATCTAACAAATGTGACTTTTTATTTATTTATTTATTTTATTTTATTGTGAAAAGGGTGAAATATTATTAATCACAAAAGAGAACATAAGGATGCAAAACAAACATGGACATACCCCATGCTTGTACGACAGACACTTATGACTTACAACTTAGCTTGACTAAAATATAAGCATTCTAATCTACATATTCTTCCTTACATACAAGTATAAACTAAACATCACAGACTATACTCCTATACATTCAGGTTATTTTCTTTTTTAGTTCTTCTTAACTGCACATTCCATAAGGCTTCAACTTCCCTGATATGTCCAGTTTCCTTCACAATAAAGCTCATGATTCTTCCTTTAATACTCTCCCTGATACTTTGTACAAGCCCTTCAACAGTTTTAACATTGTTCATGAATAATCTGTTGTTCCTTTCCTGCCATGTGAAATAGACTGTAGCACCCAGAATCAGCATCCTAATAATACTCCATATGCTTCTGTTAGCTTTTAACTTGGAGAACTCATCAATGATTGTTTGCCAAGTATATGGAAGAGATCGTTTAGACGAGGGTGGTAGTTGAGAAGACAAAGAAGAAGGCGGTGTTAATGATTCCTATATATCAAGAGAAAGTAGATCCAAGGGATGAAGTTTGGTTCCTCTACATCATAATATGATAAATTGTATAGCGTGTAAACCTAATACAACATTATGTACGAATTATCTTCACTATAGTGAAAAGCGTCGTTAGAGTTCACCGTATTAGAGATGATCAAACACGAGGGGGGAGCGCTTTTCAATATAGTGAAGATAATCCGTACAAAATGTTGAACATATGATAAATAAACAACACTCACATTATCACAATATACCAAAGTAAAATAAGATAAAGGCGTACGAAGCTCACATATCAAATTCCGCAACCAACAAGTCTCAGCAATCGCATTAGCAACACCACGATACTCAGTTTCAGCATTAGAGCGAGAAAGCGTCACCTGACGCTTAAAAGACCATGAGAGTAAGTTGTTGCCAAGAATGTTTGATCCACTAATGCTACTATGTAGTGAGTTAAAGTTATAATTTTTTTAGTGGAACTATGTGTATCAAGTGGTTACTCATCATATCAACCACTTTGCAACGTATATACCTTTGTCGCAAATTTCAAAGAAACTATTGCAAAGAAAATAATTACTATTAAGTCAGGGCATGTTTGTTTAATCTTTTTCGTTAAGTCATGTTAATTAACAAATGGCTTAATGTAGAGACTTTTACTTTTGTCATTTATTATTTTAAGTCATTTCTTTTGATTAAGTAGAAAACAAACAATTTTTTACATGACTTAATAAATTAAATTTTTTCATTTTAAGTCAATTAAGTTGTATTCAAACACCATCTTAGAAAACTGCAAATAAAGAATCAACTAGAAAAACCGATCTACATCATGCAAATAAATAATCAACTAAAAACATAATGCAAAAGATAGGAAAAGATTTAGGGAATGAAGTTGTTGGATACAAATTAAGAATAATAGAGAAAACGATTTAAATAATTATCATTTTGCTTGGTTAATTTGTACCCGTTGAATGGTTACATTCTACTTGTTCATGATACGCAAAGGAGAACAAAATTGTGTTTTTCATTAGATATATCAAACCAATAATGAGCAACAAACTGAACACCAATCTCAATAATCAACATAACTAAAAGAAAGGATTTAGGCTACATGATAAAGTTGTGGATATAGTGCATGATAATGCATGGTTATGGCCTGATTCATGGTTCCATCTTTTTCCAATTTTATCTAACATACAGGTGCCTATCTTGGATAATGAACAGGAAGATGATATATATTGGAAGTCACATGATGGCTTGCACAAAGTGTTCCCTGTACGCGAGGCTTGGCACTCCATTCGCGAACGTGGGAATGAGGTTGCTTGGCATTCTTTTTTATGGTCGAAGTATGGAATCCCGAGACATGTGATTCATGTATGGCTTGCTATGAATAAATGGTTAAAGACTCGAGATAGACTGAGGCAATGGGATGTCGGCAATTAATGATGTAGACTGTTGGATATTTACTAAGTTCTAAAATGCTGAACTTATGTACTTTTAAGACTATTTCATTTTGTTTGTAAATATTAAGACATATGCAGTTTGATCCTTAAAGATCAAATGATTGCAGCCTTAGGTAAATGTGGCTAGAGCCACTTAGACATATTATTGGCCATGCCTTATGGTCGATTATACAGTTATGGAAAGGGCAGTTACAATGGCAGTTAAAGTTGTTAAAAGACATAACTGCCTTATCCATGAAACAACACAACTTTTAGTCATACCCTTTCATAACATATATATAGGACATGTAATTTCATTTATAATTAATCAATAACAGTTTACTTTTATGTTTTAACTTTCCCTCCTTATTTCTTATCTACACAATACATTTGAATACAACATTTACACCAACACTGCACATAAATTCCTTTTCATTTCACTGCATAAAATGACTTACATCCAAAGATATTTTGATACCAATTGGCCAAGAAGTACATATATGTCAAGGGGATCTGTTGGCCATTTCAATAAATGGCATCAGAGCAAAAACACTGGGAGAACCATGCCAACAAGATTCCAAAGAGATTTCATTGCAAGACAGATACAAAGGGAAAGCAGTACTAGATTTGGGAGATGTATGAGACAACTGTCTCATGAATGCAAAGCCATGCTTAAAAAGAAGATGTTGGACATTGAAGCCTATAACCAGGCCTTGCCAAAACCACAATCCAATACAGAGAAGCATAGAAGGTACATATGCTTTGGGTGTGGTGTGAGAGGACATATCTCTGCCAACTGTCCAAACAAGGAAGAGAACAAGCATGTTGCAGAACCAAAGGAGAAGACAGAAGATTCAAATATTCAGATTACTTATCCAAAATACATTCACCTATCCACAGACTTCATGGTGGAATCTATTGATGAAGAAGGATGGAATAATATATGGTACATCAGCAATAGGTTGGACAAACATGTGTGTTCAAATTTGAACCTATTTGCCAAGATCAAAGAAAAATTTTCTGTTGAAAAGATGCATGAACAACATAAACTGATGTTTATCCATGGGGTAGGAGAAGTGCAAATTCGAATTGGGTCTGATATCCTCATCATTCCTGGTGTGTACTACACACCAGTTGTTTCTCTAAACATTTTATCAGCCAAACAATTGGAATTGCAAGGATTGGAACTTACATTCAAGGGTAACAAGTGCAGACCCATACCCATGTTCAAGCACCCACAGGATTGTTGTTTTGATCCAAACAAAATGAAAGGAAGACAAAACAAGTATATGGAAGATTTCTACAAATTACTTGCAGAAAGTTCCTTGGAGAAAGAAGAGGAGGATCACACAAACACCATCCAAAAGCAGGATGAATTCATCCATGTTAAAGGTGTAAACTATCCTATTAACATTTCCTCTTTTAATGATCTTGTTTCATTTCTTGACTTAATTAAAATAGATGCAATAATAAGCCAAGAATGGGACAAATTTAGAGATGCTTTTAATAAGGCATATATCTGGTTTTTTACTGTCCATTTGAATAGGGACATACCAGGCCCTATTCCACCCAGAATAAGAGAAAAGGAGATCCACTTAATGGATCTCTACAAACTTGTGGACACACTTGGGGGATACCGCAGTGTAGTCTTTACACAAGAGTTTGATTTTATTGCAGAAATATTTGGCCTAGAAAAAGAAGATGGACATGGGATTAAAACATGCTACAACCAATATTTGGATGTCTTTAAGTCTTATTACAACACTGCAAGGGCCTAGGACTGAAACAGAAGGACTTGTTTCAGGGAGCATGGAAAAATGCATTGGAGGGATTCTAAAAGAAGAGCCCAAGAACAAGCAGGAAGACACAAGGTTGAAGCATTTTGGTGTGATACTGGAAGATCTCAACAGCAATACAGAATCAAGCAAAAGGTTTTATCAAGATGAAGGGACAGGAAGCTCTAGTACATATGGAGACTATGACAGTGATGATTTCACAATCATCATCTGACTCAACCAGAAAGAAAGACAAGGAACTACAACATTTTATCTGTGGAAAACTAGAAGAGGGGGTTGAATAGTTTTACCAATTTAAAACTTCCTTTTAAATATTTAGATCGACTTATGTCAACCTATTTGGTTGTTTATGTTGGACGTTGATAGATAGATATATAAACGTGTAATGAAAGATAAAGAGTAAGAAGCACATCACCATGACACAAGTATTTATAGTGGTTCGGCTACAAGGACACCTTCCTTGCTCTACTCCACTCCCTGAGTCACCTACTCGAGAGTTCGTAAGCACTACACCAACTCCTTATGGCGGAGAAGCCTTCACAACGTCGCTTAACCTTTTTCCTGTACAAAGCTAAATACCGAGTTCCTTCACACCAAGGCGAACCACACCTAACACAACGTCGCCTACCCTTTATACGGTGCTAGGCTAACCACCGAGTTCTTTCACACCAAGGAGAACTAATCCTATCACAACGTCGCCTACCCTTTATTAGGTACTAGGCTAAGCACCTAGTTCCATTACTATGGCGGAACTACTACCCTTCACAACACAACACCATCATCAAGGAGATCCACTCCTTATTACAACACCATCAAGGATATCACCATCCTTGGAAATAAACAAATACTTATATGCATAACGATGCACCTCATCGATTATACGACCTAGGCATTCTTCCCAAATGCTACTTGATTTGATTCTTCGGCAACCTTCACTAATCCCTTTGACACAACGCTTGGCACCCTTCACTAATGCCTTCGTCTTGACACCTTTAGCATTCTTCACTAATGCTTTGACACGGACGAAAAGTACCTTTCACTAGTGCTTTCATCTTGACACTTTCGGCATCCTTCACTAATGCCTTCAACCCAACATCTATGGTGGAAGAAAGAACTATCAACAAGAGAACCTTAGTTGTCTTGATGATGACGAAGCATGACAACTCATGGACTTGAGCTTGCTCGTCTTCAAGAAGTGGTGATCTTGCCTTTAAGAGGAACCTAGAAGATCACACAAAAACAAAAGACAAACTACATAGATCACTTGGATCTGAGGTTAGAGGGTTATAATACTTGGGGAAGTATGTGTGTAAAGTGGTGAATAAAAAGGAAGAAATGGCTCTCTATTTATAGAGGAAATTCTCTACTGTTCCCCGGATCCTGCGGATCCCTCCCACAAGGGATCCGGCTAGCACAAAGCCAGGGATCCGTGGAACGCTCCTCTTTGCCCATGGGTATTTTTGGTTATGGGTCATGGGTCATGGGTTATGGGTTGATCCATGGTTTTCTTTCTAGATACAATGTATCTCAAGGATACAATGAACTTGGTTAAGTGGTATATATAAAACCATGGGTTATGGGTCAATACCATTTGCTAGTTTTTACCCATTTAGTATATACTTGTTTTTACCCATTTTAGTATATACTTGTTTTTTACCCATTTTAGTATACTTAGTTTAAGTATATGCTAACCCAATATGTAAACACTAGTTGTTGTACATATATGTATCTCTAAGACATAAAATCACTTGTACTTGTTTAGTGTTTTATGTGAAAACGTAATTGTGTTAGGAAACTATTGAAACAAACTATTTACGTATTTTATTTGTTTCGTTAAAATGATTTTACTTTTGTTATCGACAAAACATTAGAAGATCGTAAAATATAAATAAACGTTTTTACGGCTTATTTGTATTAACAATCTCCCCCTTTTTGTTGATGACAAAACATAAAATTATTTTAATAAAAACTAAAATTCGTAGCAAATTTGAATTAGTAGTTTTTACTTTCTTCTCCCCTTTTTTTGTCGAAACAAAAAGTGTTAAAAGAAACTAACACAATTTTTATAAGAAACATATGTAAAAATGTAAAGAGAGCAAGTGACGGGAATGGTACTCGTCTTAACTCCCCCTTGACGAGTCCATCCCTTTGAGAGGGCGTCAAGGACATGGCGTAAAATAAACTAATTGTGTTTGCAAATATGTTTGCAAATGGTTCGTCTAAGTGACGAAAGCGTGTTCCCCCTTGAAGATTGCAAAGTTGCAATGGGGTGTCATGAAGTATAATCCAAAATCGGATTAAGTTGCAAATGTTTTTGCAATATCGTTTGACACAAAGCTCCCCTAGCTTTATGGTGTCAAATTCTTCATATGTAATTTAAAAATCTAAAAGTAAAGGTTAGAGAACAAGAGTATAGTGCATAATTTCCTGCAAATAAAACTCAAGTTAGTAGAAATTTGTGCTTCTGTACCACGGATCCCACGGTTCCCTTCTTGGAGGGATCCGGCTAGGCATTTTGGAGGGACCCGTCTATCTGGTGACAGTTTCTTCAGCAGTGAAGAAGTGTCAAACTATGCTAATGAAGAGATGATATATGTGTGCAATAACAAGCACAACGCACAAAATAATCATAGCATATAAATATTCATTCAATAAAACAAGAGACAACCAAACAAATCTCTAAAACTAAGAGAATGAACTAGGACATACAAGTACCACTTAATACTAACTAGTTACTAGACTTAAAAAGCTACAATGTGCTTGAGTCTAGGGATGAGTGGACTTGTTGATTTGATCCAACTTTGCAAGAAGATGATTAAACATGAAATGTATCTCATTTCGTGCTTCTTGAACATGTCCTTGAGTGATTAGACAATTTGGACAATTATTGTCTTGGTTTGGACCCGGAGGGAAATGGATATTTTGAGGAGGCTCTATGTGTGTGTGTGGGTCTTCATTTTGAGAAGTAGGAAGAGGTTCTAAAAATGAGGGTGGTAATGGAACTTCTTCCATATGATCAAGGTTGTTCCTTGTCTCCCAAGATGGGCTAGTTGGTGTTGTTGGTGGTTTCCTATTCAATGAAAAGGTTGGTGAATGGGAGGTTCTTGGTGGTGAATGATCAAATGAGTATATGTTTGGGTGAGGGAGAGGCTCATTCAAGGAGTGTAGTCCATGCTCAATGAATGAGGGTTTTGATGACTTGCTAGAGCTAGTCAAGTTTGGTTTTGAACTAGATGATCCTTTTTCTAGTCCGAAAGGTTTGATGCTAATCCTTGCGGTTCTCTTAGCCTTTGTTGGATGAGATTGATGACATGGGGTTCTAGTATCATTATTTCTAATGGGGGATGTTTCGGTGGATGAGATTTCATGGATCATTTGACTCTTTCTTTCGGATGATCCTAAGGTTGAGGAGTTGTTGCTAAGAGCCTTAGTCATGGTGATGATGATGCTAATGTAAGCTTCTACTTGCTGATTTTTGAAAGATAAGTGAGGATGATGCCTTAAACCTAAGGTTGTTTGGTTTATAAAGGATAATTTGAATTAGGAAATTAAATTCTTGGCCACTTAGAGGATTAAGCATGCTCTTAAGATTTTGATCAGCTCTAGGAGGATAATAAATGAATGCTAAAAGTGGTTAGAGAACCAAAAGGTGACTTAAACTTGAATATGGAAGCTGATTGAGGCTTTCTGCAGCTACGGATCCCACGGATCCCTCTCAGCAGGGATCCGCCTGGTTAAAGACCAGGGATCCGGCTGCCAAGCAGGTTTTAGCTGAAATGATTATGCTTTTGTAAGGTTTATTAACAATGGATTTCGAGGTTTTGACTTAAATTTAAAGTCTTTAGCTGTTGGATATCTCAAATCCTCAACCATAATGAGTGATGGTGCTTAATGATGGTTTTGGGCAAGAAAATTGACTTTGGATAGTCTAACTATGTGTTTGACAAGGATACCATTAAATTTGATATGAAGAAATGGTGGTAACAAGTCCTAGAAGTCAGATGAAGACCTAAGAAGAATTTACTACAATCTTTAAAAATAAAGAAAAAATGAAAAGCTATTTTTGAGCCTAATTTTGAGTCAAGGATGGTTAAGATAAATTTTCTAAAATTGAAGGATAGACCAAACTAAGTGCTATCAGACGTGATAGATAATGTGTGAGTGTTGGAGCGGAATTATGGTGAGTTTTCACGAGTAGATAAATCAAAAATATTTCGAAATATGTCCTAGGTAAGCCATGGATGAGAGTGAGGTTTTCAACTATTTGAGAAAGACTTAGTTGGCTCTAGTATCTTATGTTTGACTTGTGTGAGGTGATGTAGTAGACTATTTTGATGTAAGCAAATCTGTATTGCTTATCAGATGCCACGGATCCCACGTTTCCCTTCTGGGAGGGATCCGGCTAGTTCAAATGCTGGGATCCGCCTACTGCAGATCAGAAGGCTTTCAGAAAATGTGCAACTTTGCACTTTATAGTAAATGCTTCTCCTAGTTGTTTCTATAGGGACTAAATGCAAGAACACAACTAATATAATGTATATCAAAGTAGGAAGAGCTAGAATTCCTAGAATGAGTGACGACGACCACTCAAGGGGTCGTAAAATCTCATTTTCCAAATACCTAAGTTAGAGTTGTTTAGTGCCAATATATGGCCATAGCTACATACTACGAGCATAATTTAAAGTGTTACAAACCATTGTTCGAAATTGTTCATCATACACTTGGGTCCTAATGCCTTACCTTTCTTCTCCTTCACGTCCTCACCCGTCCTCCACTCTTTATCATACCATCTTCACTTCTTCTTCCTTAAGAAATTGGCGAAGCACTTGAAGATTCCCTTGGTTTGTTGCCATTCGGGTGATTCATTGGGAATGTTTGGCAATTGGTTAATGTAGTCCAAGGGGTCAAGATCAGGTATTTCCGAGTGGGTTGCTACTACTACCTTCACCTCCTCCTTTCCTCTCCCTTTCGTCCGAGGAGTCCGTGGGTGGGTGTGGCCTCTTGCCTTCCACCATAAACCTTTTTGTTCTACCCTTGGTTAATGGAACCATAACTTTATTGCAATAGCTATGATAAAAGGATTGTGGAGAGGGATCTAATGCGAAGATGAATTTGGCAAGACGGGTTAGGAGCATTGCGTATGGGAGCACCATTTTGTCCATACTTCTTACACTTTCCATTATCTTGATCATGTAGTAGGCAAGGTTAAAGCGAGTCTCGGTTACTAGGCAATAGATCATGAAGCTTAGACATGCGTTGGGGTGATCCTTGTTTCCTACTAGACATACCACATTCTCCCTTATCACATCTTCCCATTTACTATACAATCCATACATTTCCGAAAGCTCCATTTGGAAAGGATCCCTATAGATTACCTTTGAGTTCCTTGTGACTCTTGATGGCAATGCTCTTGGCATGAACACGGTGTCCCTTACCGTGGTTGCTTCTGGGATCAAGGAGTGGTAGATAGCATGATTATCAACCATTGTGTTTAGTTGTTCCAAAGACCATTCATTGGAGTACATGCAAACGCCTTGGTATGGAACCCCTATAATTCTTCCAAACTCTATTAGTGAAAGGCTAAACTCTTGCTCATTGATGGTGAAAGCGATTGAGATGGACCCATCTTCATTTCTAACTATTCTCATGGTCTTGTAAAACTCAAGTATAAAGACCGGGCAAATTTGTTCGTCTATGTACAATAGACAATCAAACCTAATAGTTCCAAACACTTCCCTTATGTCGGTATCTACAAGAAATGAAGGTTCAACAACTCTACCTTCGTGAAAGAGTCTCCTTTCAAGCAACTTAAAGGCTTTCCTATCATCCGGACTTAATCCATCTTTCCTATGATACATGGGTATGTAGTGAGCGGTGTCTTGGTAATCTTGTTGCTTGTTGCTTGGCATGATTGTTCCTAAAAAATACAACCACAATGTGGTGTTAATTGTGAATAGTAACCTAGAGGGTTTTATCACAATTTTTCTCTCATCATCTTTGTTGAGTTCAAGAAATGTGTTTAATTTGTATTAACAATGTTAATTCTTTGATTTAGATTATCTTAGAAAACAATGTGGTGACAAATCATGATAAACCCATTTGAACCCAACTCTTAAAGATGAAGAAATTGTAAGCTTAGAAATCAAGGAATTAAATTAACAATGTAGTGAAGATTGTACTTACACAAGTGATTGTTATACATGAGAGGAATGATCAAATTGCTCCTATGAATAGTACCTGAGTTCTTGTTCGTGAGTCTTTGAGGTGAGTATAATTGTGGAACATCCACAGTGATCATTCTTTAGCTTATACTATCTTCTGTTGCACGGATCCCGCGGATCCCTCTCATTTGGGATCTGGCTAGTATAAACGAAGGGATCCGGCATGACAGCAAAAGTCAGCTCAAACATTCCTTGATAACTTTGGTTTGGGAGTTCTAAAACGCCTATTGTTTTGATGTTAAGGCTCTAAAACTTGTGGTTTGAGGTTTTGAATATTTAATACTATTCCTATTAGACGAGGTTCCCTTTTTAAGAATTAGTCATAATTCTTGGGAAGCTTTTCAAACATTAAAATAAAATCCTATTTTATCATAATGTAAGAAGTTTCACATGGATATTTATTGACATAGATGAAGTGTTAATAAATCCTTTGTGATGAATAATGATTGAGGTTATCGAATAACCAAGATGTCATTATTATGAGTTGGTAATGTAGTTTATACAAATTAGTCGAAGAATACTATTTTGATGATGACTATAATATGGATAACTACTTAAGTAATTACTAATAGATATAAATCATGCGACTAAGATTTTAATAATAGTAAAATCAAAAAGTAAGTTATTAGCGATCATACCTTTGCTAAATATTCCTTTTTAAGAAAATAAATATTTAGATGAAATGTTTTGTGATTATCTTGGAATCTCCAGATTCATGTTGTGAGAAGGACAACACTAAACATTCTTTTTGCGAAAAGAAATATTTAGATAGATTCTTCATGATCTTCTTGGTGACTCCGAATCCAAGTATGGAAAATGCTTAACAAGGAAAATGTTAGAGCATTCTATCATTGTCCAACAATAAACAATATAATGATTTATAAAATATGGAAAAAAATCCTTCTTTGTAGTTTTCAAACATACGCGGATCGTATCAAGTTTTTTAAAGTACAACATACTCTAAGAAACTTGGTAACGAAGCTCTTATGCCAATTGTGGAAAACTAGAATGGGGGTTGAATAGTTTTACCAATTTAAAACTTCCTTTTAAATATTTAGATCGACTTATGTCAATCTATTTGGTTGTTTATGTTGGACGTTGATAGATAGATATATAAACGTGTAATGAAAGATAAAGAGTAAGAAGCACATCACCACGACACAAGTATTTATAGTGGTTCGGCTACAAGGACACGTTCCTTGCCCTACTCCACTCCCCGAGTCACCTACTCGAGAGTTCGTAAGCACTACACCAACTCCTTATGGCGGAGAAGCCTTCACAACGTCGCTTAAGCTTTTTCCGGTACAAAGCTAAATACCGAGTTCCTTCACACCAAGGCGAACCACACCTAACACAACGTCGCCTACCCTTTATACGGTGCTAGGCTAACCACCGAGTTCTTTCACACCAAGGAGAACTAATCCTATCACAACGTCGCCTACCCTTTATTAGGTACTAGGCTAAGCACCTAGTTCCATTACTATGGAGGAACTACTACCCTTCACAACACAATACCTAATATCAAGGAGATCCACTCCTTGTTACAACACCATCAAGGATATCACCATCCTTGGAAATAAACAAATACTTATATGTATAACGATGCACCTCATCGATTATACGACCTATGCATTCTTCCCAAATGCTACTTGATTTGATTCTTCGGCATCCTTCACTAATGCCTTTGACACAACGCTTGGCACCCTTCACTAATGCCTTCGTCTTGACACCTTTAGCATTCTTCACTAATGCTTTGAAACGGACGAAAAGCACCTTTCACTAGTTCTTTCATATTGACACTTTCGGTATCCTTCACTAATGCCTTCAACCCAACATCTACGGTGGAAGAAAGAACTATCAACAAGAGAACCTTAGTTGTCCGGATGATGACGAAGCATGGCAACTCATGGACTTGAGCTTGCTCGTGGTGATCTTGCCTTTAAGAGGAACCTAGAAGATCACACAAAAACAAAAGACAAACTACATAGATCACTTGGATCTGAGGTTAGAGGGTTATAATACTTGGGGAAGTATGTGTGTAAAGTGGTGAATAAAAAGGAACAAATGGCTCTCTATTTATAGAGGAAATTCTCTACTGTTCCCCGGATCCCGCGGATCCCTCCCACAAGGGATCTGGCTAGCACAAAGCCAGGGATCCGTGGAACGCTCCTTTTTGCCCATGGGTATTTTTGGTTATGGGTCATGGGTCATGGGTTATGGGTTGATCCACGGTTTTCTTTCTAGATACAATGTATCTCAAGGATACAATGAATTTGGTTAAGTGGTATATATAAAACCATGGGTTATGGGTCAATACCATTTGTAGTTTTGACCCATTTAGTATATATTTGTTTTTACCCATTTTAGTATATACTTGCTTTTTACCCATTTTAGTGTACTTAGTTTAAGTATATGCTAACCCAATATGTAAACACTAGTTGTTGTACATATATGTATCTCTAAGACATAAAATCACTTGTACTTGTTTATTGTTTTATGTGAAAACGTAATTGTGTTAGGAAACTATTGAAACAAACTATTTACGTATTTTATTTGTTTCGTTAAAATGATTTTACGTTTGTTATCGACAAAACATTAGAAGATCGTAAAATATAAATAAACATTTTTACGGCTTATTTGCATTAACATTATCCTTAGGGAGGAATGTTGGATATTTACTAAGTTCTAAAATGCTGAACTTATGTACTTTTAAGACTATTTCATTTTGTTTGTAAATATTAAGACATATGCAGTTTGATCCTTAAAGATCAAATGACTGCAGCCTTAGGTAAGTGTGACTAGAGCCACTTCGACATATTATTGGCCATGCCTTATGGTCGTTTATACAGTTATGGAAAGGGCAGTTACAATGGCAGTTAAAGTTGTTAAAAGGCATAACTGCCTTATCCATGAAACAACACAACTTTTAGTCTTACCCTTTCATAACATATATATAGGACATGTAATTTCGTTTATAGTTAATCAATAACAGTTTACTTTTATGTTTTAACTTTCCCTCCTTATTTCTTATCTGCACAATACATTTGCATACAACATTTACAGCAACACTGCACTTAAATTCCTTTTCATTTCACTGCATAAAATGACTTACATACAAAGATATTCTGATACCAATTGGCCAAGAAGTACATATCTGTCAAGGGGATATGTTGGCCATTTCAATAAATGGCATCAGAGAAAAAACACTGGGAGAACCCTGCCAACAAGATTCCAAAGAGATTTCATTGCAAGACAGATACAAAGGGAAAGCAGTACTAGATTTGGGAGATGTATGAGACAACTGTCTCATGAATGCAAAGCCATGCTTAAAAAGAAGATGTTGGAAATTGAAGCCTATAACCAGGCCTTGCCAAAACCACAATCCAATATAGAGAAGCATAGAAGGTACATATGCTTTGGGTGTGGTGTGAGAGGACATACCTCTGCCAACTGTCCAAACAAGGAAGAGAACAAGCATGTTGCAGAACCAAAGGAGAAGACAGAAGATTCAGATATTCAGATTAGTTATCCAGAATACATTCACCTATCCACAGACTTCATGGTCGAATCTACTGATGAAGAAGGATGGAATAATATATGGTACATCAGCAATAGGTTGGACAAACATGTGTGTTCAAATTTGAACATATTTGCCAAGATCAAAGAAAAATTTTTTGTTGAAAAGATGCATGAACAACATAAACTGATGTTTATCCATGGGGTAGGAGAAGTGCAAATTCGAATTGGGTCTGATATCCTCATCATTCCTTGTGTGTACTACACACAAGATGTTTCTCTAAACATTTTATCAGCCAAACAATTGGAATTACAAGGATTGGAACTTACATTCAAGGGCAACAAGTGCAGACCCATACCCATGTTCAAGCACCCACAAGATTGCTGTTTTGATCCAAACAAAATGAAAAGAAGACAAAACAAGTATATGGAAGATTTCTACAAATTACTTGCAGAAAGTTCCTTGGAGAAAGAAGAGGAGGATCAGACAAACACCATCCAAAAGCAGGATGAATTCATCCATGTTAAAGGTGTAAAATATCCTATTAACATTTCCTCTTTTCATGATCTTGTTTCATTTCTTGACTTAATTAAAATAGATGCAATAATAAGCCAAGAATGGGACAAATTTAGAGATGCTTTTAATAAGGCATATATCTGGTTTTTTACTGTCCATTTGAATAGGGACATACCAGGCCCTATTCCACCCAGAATAAGAGAAAAGGAGATCCACTTGATGGATCTCTACAAACTTGTGGACACACTTGGGGGATACCTCAGTGTAGTCTTTACAGAAGAGTTTGATTTTATTGCAGAAATATTTGGCCTAGAAAAAGAAGATGGCCATGAGATTAAAACATGCTACAACCAATATTTGCATGTCTTTAAGTCTTATTACAGCACTGCAAGGGCCTAGGACTGAAACAGAAGGACTTGTTTCAGGGAGCATGGAAAAATGCATTGGAGGGATTCCAAAAGAAGAGCCCGAGAACAAGCAGGAAGACACAAGGTTGAAGCATTTTGGTGTGATACTGGAAGATCTCAACAGCAATACAGAATCAAGCAAAAGGTTTTATCAAGATGAAGGGACAGGAAGCTCTAGGACATATGGAGACTATGACAATGATGATTTCACAATCATCATCTGACTCAACCAGAAAGAAAGACAAGGAACTACAGCATTTTATCCTTAGGGAGGAATGTTGGATATTTACTAAGTTCTAAAATGCTGAACTTATGTACTTTTAAGACTATTTCATTTTGTTTGTAAATATTAAGACATATGCAGTTTGATCCTTAAAGATCAAATGACTGCAGCCTTAGGTAAGTGTGACTAGAGCCACTTCGACATATTATTGGCCATGCCTTATGGTCGTTTATACAGTTATGGAAAGGGCAGTTACAATGGCAGTTAAAGTTGTTAAAAGGCATAACTGCCTTATCCATGAAACAACACAACTTTTAGTCTTACCCTTTCATAACATATATATAGGACACGTAATTTCGTTTATAATTAATCAATAACAGTTTACTTTTATGTTTTAACTTTCCCTCCTTATTTCTTATCTGCACAATACATTTGCATACAACATTTACACCAACACTGCACATAAATTCCTTTTCATTTCACTGCATAAATTAATTTACATCCAAAGATATTCTGATACCAACTGGCCAAGAAGTACATATCTGTCAAGGGGATCTGTTGGCCATTTCAATATCGACATAAACCTGCTTCGGTGCCCGTTATGCAAGCTTCAAGGCGATAGTCATGAGCATTTATTTTTCGAATGCTCTTATTCGACTACCGTGTGGACGAAAGTATTGAAAGTAGCGGAATTTCCTAATATTCCTCCTGTTTGGTCAGATATCATGGCATGGTTTCTTCCATTGGCTAAAAGTAATAACGTCACATGCATTGTAGGGCGTTTGATTGTTGCAGCGACTTCTTACTACGTATGGCAAGAACGAAACCGTAGAGTTCATGGGAAGAATACAAGGAATACTGAAGAATTGACAAACAATATTTTTGATATGGTGAGATCAAAGCTCGCATCTATCAGACTCAAAAGTAAAGCTCGAGTGGATAACATGAAGAGAATTTGCAAGTGTAGCACTTTGTTTATCATTGTTAAGCTAAAGGATAGTATCGTTGTTATGTTTTTATTTTTTGGTTCTCTAGTTTGTTTTGGTCGTTCTGTTTGAGCATGTTCATACTTCACCGGTATAATCTCTTTACCAAAAAAACATAAATAAAAGAAATTAAAGACATAAAAGGGCTTTTAGGATTTTAAAGACAACATAACTACTTTATAAACTTCTATATTTCTAAATTATTTTTCAAAAATGTAGTGAGTTTGTTAAAAACTACTGCATATGAAGAGCAAACTTACAAATTTACAATAATGTTATACCATAATCAAGACAAAAGGGACTATACCCTTATTTTATACGTAGTACCTTATTAACTTCGAGCAAGATTCTAGAAACAAATTTAGCTCACATGAGTGGTATGAATTTCAATATTTATATCGTGTAGGACTTCTCTTGTTTTGCAATTTATTTAGTCCTTTTATCTAACAACCGTTAGTCTTTGCCAGTTAAATCCTTCACGTGCCTTTCACGGGAGGGCGTCATCGTCATTTCGTATCCAAGATATTAAACAACCATCTCACTCATCATCCTTAAACTTTCCCCCACACAAATTTTCATCTCCAAAGTCTTAAAGATCTGAAAATGGTTCGTTGTTGGTGCGGTAAGCTATCATTCACACATCGTGGACTAGAGAACAACGCGGGACGTCTTTTTTTCTTGTCCTCAACCTATAAGTTTACTCTAATATTATCTATGCGTGTTAGTGTTAATTACAAAGTCAACAGTAACAATGGTGGTTGTTGGTTAACATTAATAAGTTGTCATTTTCATGTTTAGGTTTTGTCTTGCAGATTCATTGGTTGGTTCGAATGTTCGATCCACACATGTGTGCTCGTACTACTACCATAATACTAGGCCTCTTAAGGTCAAGAAATGAGTTGAAGGAAAGGTTACAGGCATGTCAAGCAGAACTTTTAGCTACTAAAGTAGGTGTGTGGAAACAGAAGAATATCTTGGTAACTATTTGAAGCTTGTTCATTTTTTTCTTAGCTTTGCTCATTTAATGGGTGAAATATTTATCTTTTTGGTATGATGGTGTAATTTTGTGTTTGGGTGGATCATGTTAATACTTGTTAGCACACCATCGAACTTAAACGATGTTTATGCAATCGGGTTGTATGTATTTACTCTTTACTTTATCTTCATTGAAAAGTTTCATGCGTTTCAAAATTGATAATGGTTTTGTTTGGTTATTTTCTAAACTGTTATTGTAAGTTTGGTTCAATTGTTTGGAGTTGACTACTTACTTCATGTGTACTTTAAATGCACAAGAAATGAGCAAATGCATGTGTATTGTGTTCATGTTATATGTTCATTTGTCATTTGCATTTCTAAAAGTAAGCAACACACTATAAAATTGACACTGGTTGGTTAAAACATCATACTAAATGACCAAATGCTATTGTATAAGTAACCAACTCACTAAAAGTTCAACTACAAATGTAATGAAAAAGAAATGCATCCGAAAATTAAAAAACTTGACATCATTCTATAGATAATGCAAATGGATATAATTTCAAAAACATAAAATTTCATTGTTTAGAACATAATAAGAAAGCAACGCGCATTGTTTATAAGAGTACACATTGTCTATAAAATACAAAACATAAATGACCTATGGTGAGGCTATCATTCTTGCAACTCAAATCTGCTTCATTTGAGATGAACTAGAAACTGTTTCCACACCACTTGACTTGTAACACCCCCAAAATTATCACAACGGAAGATTGTGTCACTGGGGTATTACTTCATAGTTCACAGCACAAGTTACAGAAAACGACTCTAAATGAGACGTTTTGAAATAAATTATCATTCGATTAAAATATCATAGTTTACAAAGAGGTCCCACAAGTTTGTACAACCATAAAAAGTACAACATAAAAGTTGTAAAGTTTTTCGAATGATAATATATGCATCGTCTTCAAAATGTTTTTCCATGCGCCTTCATATGCCATGCCAGCTAATTCCTTTCGAACCTGAGATAACATGCTAAAAAGTGTCAACACAAAGGTTGAGTGAGTTCATAGGTTTGTAAGTACAATAGTTTGATCACAATATTTCAAGTTTAGTAAAAACAGTAGTGGACAATATAAATCGTAGTATAATTGCAATGTGTACAATTATCTTCTTGAAAGTTATTATTGCTCTAAGCTCATGGTACTCACGACTGACTGTTGTATATATCTCACCGGACGATATATATATATATATATATATATATATATATATATATATATATATATAACTTTCCCCGGGTAGGTATTTTGCCCTATACCTAGATAATCTCAAATATAGTGCGCCTTGTTATTTCCGATAACATAGACGGGTTCGTCAATTCCGATAGGCCTATCCACAATATTTGCGCTCACTCCCAGTGATTAGTGGTCCATGATGTTGGGGACTTTTGGCAAAAACAACTTAGGCATGCAATAATACAGTCAAGGCATTCATTTTGCAAGTAATTGTCCATAATAAAGCATTTTAGCATGAAGTAAAAGCAATAGCATGTATCTCCCCCAAAAGAGTTTATAAAACAGTTAAACAAAAGCTGGGGCTATGAAACTCACTGTAGTCATCAGCAGTGGAGTGTAACGATATATTGTATGTCAACAATATAGTATGGCTAGACCACGATCTTTAACGATTACCTACAAAAGCATAGTATTCACGTTTTAGTATAGTGTACGATATAAGAGTACAAGTATATGTAGTATGTTGGCTTTCAATATGATTTGATGTTGTACACGAATCCTTAAGTTAAGGTATCCCTTAAGTGTTGTTTGGCCTATAGCCTTTTTATAAATGACCGCGTACCACCGTTTGGGCAATCAAAATCAAGAGGTCATTTAGTAATCGCACGAGGAGCCAGGACACTTTAAATCGTAAATCCACAACTCGTCGTTACGGTACCCCAAAGAGGCCTCTTTATGATAATAAAATTCCCTAATATTGTAGTACTTATCATTTATAAGTAAGTATTTGACGAGACAAATGTTGTATAAAACATGTGTCGTGTTTCGTCAAAGACTATTGTTAAACTTGTGTGATAGTGTTATGAGTTGTGTGTCATGAAACATTTATCATGTGTAAGTGTTGTGATGAAAATAATTTCAGCGTGTCATATTATGATATCGTGAAATATAAAGGTTTCAAAAATAGTTTATATGTCATATAGTCATTTATGTAGTTTTGTCATCTAGTAAAGTTTCATCTAATGACCAAGTTTTTGAAAACAAGTTTCGATTTAACATACCCAAAATAGCCGTGCGGCGAAGTTACGATTAAACAACTTTGAAACAACAATCATGGTCATATCTAGTGGCTATATTTAAGTTAAAATAGCTTGAGACATCATCCTTGGCTTAACCTTGGCTTGGTTTTGGTCTCAAAGAATCAAAATACAACCAAGTTTCCTTAACCATGGTTGTTTTCTAGTCAACAACAGATCCGTTTAGTTTTTTCTGTTTTTAAGACTTTTCGTTCACTTTCTGCTTATGTGCACCTATGTTTTTGTAGAAAACATCATTCCGAGCAACTTTCGTGCTTTACACTTTTGCTGATTCGGACCATAAAATGGTTTAAATCGCGTTTTAAAATCGTATCAGCAACTTTTTGATCCAACAACATATTCATCTCTAGTCATCTTCATTTGGCCATAACTTTTTAACCATAAGTCATTTTTAAGTGATTCAAAAGCCCAAGTTTTAGTTTTTACTTCCTCTAATAGTTTCTCTAACTTAATCAAGTCCAAAGTCTAAAGTTTACTTATATCAACTGTCTAATAACAAGTAATTACTTATATTTCATTGCAGAAAGTTTGGCTGCACATTCAGCCCTGCCAAAACGATCATAAGTTGAGTTCTTCAAGTTGTTTTGACACGCGGCTTTGTCCAAACTTCAAGTTTATGTCTTAGCTACATTTCATAAAACTGAGTAGACTTCCAGAAATGAACAGAACCATCGGCTTTTCCCAAATGAAATCTGGTGTGCATATTTTGACATGTTTTATCACTTTGGCTCTCATTTACTCATCGGGAGGAGTTATGAGGCGCACCACTCGGCGAAACGACCGTAAGACATAGCTCTATAAGCCTATATTATTGAATTAACCTCAAAGTTTACTGAGATGATTAGTTTAATCAAACTTTGGGACTGTTGTAGAGTTCAAACTCATAAAACCCACCTAAGGCTTGTTTTTGCTTCTTTTCATGTTACAAACTTCATGTACAACATCAATCAAGCCATATTACATATACTACTTATATCCAATTTACATCCAATGAATATAAATTATTACAACCATATTGAATGACAAGAAATTTAAACAAACTTCTTACAAGACTTAGGTTGAATGGTCACAAGAACAATCAAGCCTAACCCCTTTCAATCTTCAACCCTTGTCTTCAACCTCTTAACCCAAGATTTACTAACCTTCTTACCCTTGAAATAAACCCTTTTACTTCAGCCCCTTATACCTTGAATATCTTCTAATTCATCCTTGAAATCAACAAAACAACCCTAGGATCATGTAGTAACCAACTCTAGCTCCATCTTCTTAGTAATTCTTATGGTATGAATCAAAGTATGGATTGGTGTTATGGTGGTGATAATGGACGGCCAAGGAGAGGACGGGAGAGAGTTGTGTGTGATTTTGCATGTGAAATTGATAAGAATGAGGTGAATGGTCTAAGTGGGGGACATAGTGGGTGAGTAAGATTGGAGGTGCAATGTTAGAAGGCCATGTGGCTTGTGAAGAGCCATTTACACGCCACCTCACTTTTGAGGTGGTAGTGTGTGTGTAATTGTTGCTATCATTTGGTTTTTCGGGTATAGTTTGGTCCCGGTAATTACTAATATTAAGCCTTTAAGTCACGAAACTTAAAACCGGGTAACGTAAAAATATAATACTTATGAAAATATCCAAACTTATCAATATACTCCAACTAGGTATATTAAAGGTGTGATAAGTCTATTTGGGTGCGTTTATGTTGTTAAAACCTAATAATGTAGGTTTGAACACGCGTATTACGTAAAGAGTAAAATATTTACGTAAAAATAACAAAGTGCTAATAGTTCATATAAAATATAACTATTGGTGATATTTGAGTATTTTGAACACCTAGACTTCTCGTAGTCTTATGTTGACTGCGAGGAAAGTTTACACAATTAAACTTTCGTAATTATTAAAGTAACAACTTTAATTAATTATTTATAGCCAAAGGTGAACAAAAATGTTTAGAGTGTAATAATTCGAAACAGATTGAATTATTTAATTTGGGAAATTAC
This sequence comes from Chrysanthemum seticuspe, assembly GCA_019973895.1. Taxonomy (NCBI): domain Eukaryota; kingdom Viridiplantae; phylum Streptophyta; class Magnoliopsida; order Asterales; family Asteraceae; genus Chrysanthemum; species Chrysanthemum seticuspe. Next base: position 289,658,885 of record BPTQ01000009.1, read on the forward strand.
TGGTTACTACCAGTTAAGGTATTTGCTTTTACGTTATGGTAAAAGTCAAATAGTCAAAAGTCAGAGTCAAATGGCAAAATAGTCATTTTGCCTTATGAAAATTTACGAGTTGCTACAGTCTCCACTAGTTACGGGAATCATGTCCTCATGATTTAGTTCGTGTTATGAGTTAATGATGTTCCCGAGAAGAGGTGAGGGTACTTCTGTAATGGAACTTCGTCACGAAGTTCAGTGAGTGTTATCTACTAACGGTTGAGTTCATCTTCACGTTCCTACGTGAATTCAGGACCTCTTCTAGAGTTCCATTGAGTTTTGAAAATATAAATGCAACTTTGCTTAAGTCATTTGACCTCATGGTCTGTGATCTTAGTATATTATCTGATAAAGTTCAGACGTTAGTCAATCTGGATCTCTTCCAGAGAAATAGCAAGTGTTTCATTAGAAAGACAGTTTTTCTGATTGCACAACTGAAAGACGTTGTGTACACTGCTAAGTTCGGGTAGTAGCTCTACCAGGCCAATTCTTGCTAATATCGTATATAGTCCAATATATCTTAAGTTTGGTTTTTCTAATTTCCCCAAACGAATCATACCTTACCGCAACGAGGCTTTCAAAAAAAACCTTAATCCTAGCATGAAATTTTGAAAGTTAACGCTTACATCTGTGTAACCTTTCTGGTGATAATGTGTGGCCTAATATTGTGGGGCCAAGAAGTGAATGTTGTACTAGATTCCTTACAAGGATTTCGTAAGCAGCAAGCTCAGAAATTTTAATCAGCAATTGTGCTAAATATTGCAAAGTCAAATATGCCGCAAGCATGCTTCTAGACATTGCTTTGTCAGGGTAAAATGTTGTTGTTCAATACTATTTTCAGCGACTTCACTTTGTTGTGACTAGCGAGTTGCTCTTTAGCGACTTAACCTCTTAGCGAGTTGATCCTTAGCGACTTACCTACTTAGCGAGTTGGTACTTTTAGCGAGTTGGTACTTTTAGCGAGTTGGTACTTAGCGATTTGGTGTCTTAGCGACTTGTTCTTAAGGTTTATAGCGACTTGTATACTTAGCAACTTGAGTACCTAGCGACTTGGGTGAGTAGCGGCTTGTCTTCAAGGTATTTAGCGACTTGGTGAATTGATGCAAACGACATGTGCCTAATATCCATCAACACAATGTCCTACATCACTGACCCATTAATCTCCAAAGTGCTCGAACTCTATGAGACCTCACAGAACAAAGAAACTGTTTGCTACTCAGAATGTTTAACCATGATTGATTCAGCAAATTATGATCAAAACACTTCACATTCTGAGTCAAATATCAAAGAATCACACTTGTTAATGATACATGATGCAAGGCAAATGAAATGCAACATTGAGCCCTTTCAACTACTTCATCAGCACCTCACACAACTGTTATCCACAACTGGGGATCGAACATGCAATGCTCTCTTCCGCCAGGACTTACCTACATTGACAAGAACCTTGTTGCTGAACTTAGAACAACTGAAGCTTCAAATTACCAAAAGGAAGGTATTAATGGATGATTCCAATGCTGCACTTTAGGTAATCTAAAACCAATTTCAGCCATTTATCAATGGGGAATATTCCGCAGACTTCGATCAACACGTGACTGGAATTTCCTTCAAGAAACATACTGGAATGGAAATTCATGAGTTCATCAACACATTTATCCAACTTATGGATAATGTGGAAAAGTACATTAAGGAAGCTGCTCAAGAGAATGATAATTTGAATGCTTTGAATGGGTGTCAAGAAAAATTAAGTGAAAGTTGTGATATGTCGGGTAATGGAATAGTTGAAAGGACGGATGATGCTGAATGCAGAATATCAGATACAACAAAGGATGATGAAACAGGCTGTACTGAATACAGAGGCTAAGAGTCATATAAGCTAGAAACAGCCTGCATTTCAGTAACTCCTGTTATGCATGATTTGAATGCAGATGTCATACCAACAAATGAACAGGTGTCATGTGATGAGGTACCCTTAACTGATCAACATAATGCATCTGCTCATGTACCTGATCAATATGATCCTAATTCTGAACATGACATTGATAAATGTTTCTTGGTTGAGCCTGAGTCTAAAATCTTTAAAACAAATGACATGGTTGAAAAAGGGGTTTATGATGAACTTTCAAACAAATACTCAATTCTTGAAAAACATTGTATTTCCCTGGAAATTGCAATACAACAAAGAGAAGAAAGTTTTCTTGCTACAAAACCTTGCATAAATCCGGAATTCCCAGAATTTCGAGAATTTTTTGAAATTAACCACTTAAAAACCCAGATTCAGGACAAAGATTCAACCATATGTAATCTGAAATTACAACTCTCAGATCAGCATAAGAAATGTAATATTGTGATGAACAATCCTAACTATGAGGTGAGTGGTACGTTTAAATCTAGGAATGATGAATTGGCTCTATGTGTGTCCAACCTATTAAGGGAAAATGAGTCCTTGAGAAAGAACTTATTAGAGAACAATTCCAAGTTGATAGATCAAACTAACTCCTTGTTGGCAGACATTGATGCCCTCAAAGCCCAAATTCAGGATAAGAGCTTCACCATAGTTGCCTTAAAAAATGAGCTTAGGAAATCTATTGGAAATAGGGTGAACACTAAGTTTACTAAACCATCGACCTTGGGAAAGCCAATTGTACTGAACAACTCAGAACGTGCTGTAGTTAGGCAGCCCAATGCTTTTAAAACAAAAAGATTTAAACCATCGAAATCTAAGCTTGCCTCCAAAGTTGATGAGAATATAGTTTTGACAAAACCAGTCACTTCACTAATTCAGTCCGATATGATGAATAACAATCCCCAGCTTAGTGTTCGAAGCCCTAAGATCAGGAATATTAGGAGTTCATCTAGTTCATATAAAAAGCATCAAATGGCTGATCAATCCCCTAAGAAACAAACTAATTACAAAAGGACCAATGTTCAAAACAGGGATGTGGCTACATCCAAATCTACTAGCAGTTGTTTCAAATGGATTCCTACTGGTAGATTATTTAAGTTTTCAGGATCCAAACGGACTTACACACCTAGATCTTGCCTTAAGTAGATGCCCACAGGAAAAATTTTCAAGAATATTGAACCTAAAGGGATTTCTATTAATGACACTCCTAGACCAAACTGTGCAACATCCAATAGTGAGGTTACTCATGTCACTAACTCATCTATTTGCAATACTATATGTGCTATTAGTGCAATCCTCAGTCTTTTTCAGGTACAATGCTCAATTCAATCATGAACATCATGACCTGGTTTCCATCAGAAATGAAGATTGCTCACTCAGGAGTTGTAGCCTGTCAGAATTGATGTACCTCATACTTTGACTCCTGTTCGACTTGAATTAGGACTCATTCTCATGAATCAGTGTACAAATTAATTTTTACTTGAAATAAAAAAAAATAAAAAAATCAATTTTTATTTAAATCATTTTTTTATTTTTTTATTTAATTAATTAAATCTTTTCCCACAATCTGATAAAAGATGTATCTCTTGTTATCGATAACATCTACGGTCCTAGAAATGTCATTCAATAATGATACGGGTCCATAGATGAAGTTCGACCAAAAGATATATTCTATTTTTAACGGGGGGTTGAAATTCAATCAGTGTTCACTCTTAATTGGTGACATTGATTGAGGGGGAGAATCTTTCAATTTATCTCTGCATCAGTGTTTGATATATGTATTGTGCTTACTTGTGTGCTGCTGCATGTTTAAGTCATGATTCGTTATGTTCACTGTGCTAGATAGTTTATCTATGTTATGTCATATTTGGTACTTGTCATATTATTTAACATGAATGTTACTTATCCACCGTATATGCATGCAATTTGCTAAGTTTAAGGACTGAAAGTGTCAATAGTACAAATTTATGTGTGATACTAAGATATGTAGCGACTTGTCTCCATTCATCATAATAACAAGGACCAAATGTGTCATTATCAAGTGTAGCGACTTGTCTTTATCAAGTGTAGAGACTTGCTTCAATTAAAGGAGTAGCGACTTGTTTCACAACTTCCTAACCTTAAGCTAGCGAGTTGCCTCATTTAGCACATATACAAGGACTGAATATGTCAATTTGCAAAACTTGAAAACTGTACTTAATCCCCTAGCGACTTGTCACAAGTTTTAAAAATTTCAAAATCCCAAAAGAGTATCTCTCTATCTCACGTGACCGTTTTTGTAGAGACTTGTTTGTGGTAGGTTGATTTCAACGTTCTGTTTCGAATCTTGTATATCTTATACCTCCTCTAACGCATCTATTTTAACAGATTCCGCCGAGCTTTTTACCTTCGACAATTGATCCCTCGTCTAGGTTTGTTAATGGCTTTGTTTAATGGGAATACTTGATATTAAATTGGTTATAGTTTGGGTTCTCTGGGATAGATTTGATGGTGCATTTGTATGTTTAAATGGTTGTCCTTGCGCATATTGTTGTAATATTCGTATGAGTTTGTTTGGTTGTGATTACCTGATTATGTTTGTGCTTGTGGCTTGATTGTATTTGATCATTGTAGAGATTTGGTTGTATCGTTGTCATGGTTGTATTTGATGATTGGATTGATGTTTTATGCTTTTGTCAAGTCATGTTCTTGTTAGCGACTTATCTGATAGCAGGTTGATTCTTGGTAGCGAGTTGGCTCATATATTCCTCACGGCGAGTTGTCAATACTTTAAACATTCTTGCTAGCGACTTGTTTTGTAATTGGGTGATTCTTGTAGTAGCGACTTATCCTTGTAATTGTTTGGTAGCGACTTGTCTTGACAAGTTAGCGATTTGCTAAAACTTTTTCACAATGGCGACTTGTCATGATTTTTTTTTCTTGTAGCGATTTGTTTTGACAAGTTGTTTAAAGCGACTTGCTATAATACTTTCATGATAGCGACTTGGCTCAGGTTTTACTTGTAGCGATTTGTTTTGACAAATTACTCATAGCGACTTGCTATAACATTTTTTTTAAGCGACTTGTATCTGGTTTCTATTGTAGCGACTTGATTTGACAACTTGGCTTAGCAACTTGTTATAACACTTCCATTATAGCGACTTGTCTCATGAAATCCTATTATAGCAATTTTGTTTTAACAATTTTGCTCAAAGCAACTTGTCTCTAGAAATCCTTGTCAAAATGATTTGTTACTCTGAGAATTACTAAAGCATCTTAACCCATTTCCTGAGAATTTCAATCTATTTTTGTTAATCAGTCATGTATGCCACTCATTGTGCTTATGTCTTGAGGTTGCTTTAAAGTTGTTTAGCTAACCATGTCTAACCTAACATGCTCTCGAACACTGTTGTTGTATGTGTGCTTCTACAGAATTTCAATGGCTAACACAACCTCATCCGAGAACCTTGCTACTTCTGCTCCACCCACAGTTCTTACAGACAACGAAATTTTTCCAGAAGATAAATGAGTAGAGATAGGCAAAAGTAACTGCTATGTGGACATGGAAAGTGTTAATACAAATAAACCATAAAAACGTTTATTAATATTTTGCGATCTCTTTGTGTTTTGTTGATAACATATATAATGTTGTCTTAAGTATAATTATAAGGATACATGTTATTTTTGTAAAGCATTTACATATAATCTTTTAAATACAAAAATGTGGTAACAAAAGCATTTGTTGTAATAGTTAATTAGGATGGGTAAAATTCACAACCCATGGATCTTAACCCATACCCAAAGAGACTTGATACAATGTATACTTAGATACATTGAATCTAAAGAAAACCCATGGACCAACCCATAACCCATGACCCATAACCAAAAAACCCATGGGCAAAGAGGAGCGTTCCACGGATCCCTAGCTTTGTGCTAGCCGGATCCCAAGTGGAAGGGATCCGTGGGATCCGTGAGAACAGTGAGGAAATTTGCCTATAAATAGAGAGCCATTTCTTCATTCTAACTCACCCCTCTTCTTACTAAATCTCTCATACACTCTCATTCTCTTCTAACATATAGATCACTAGATCTAGAGAGTTGTTCTTCTTTTCTTTCTATTTGTGATCCTCATATAGGTCCTTCTCTAAGGCGAGATCACGAGCATTCTACAAGTCATCCAAGCAAGGGGTCCTTGATTGATTTGTCACTCCGCAAGATTTCTGTAGCGAAGATCTTGTATTTGATATTTCACATATTTGTTGTGTAATAGTTGTGTTGGTTTGGTCCACCGTGCTACGGACTCGGTATCTAGCTTTGTACCGGAAAAAGTGTAAGCAACGTTGTGAAGGCTTCTTCGCCAAGTGAAGGAGTTTGTTGACATAGTGCTTGAACTCTCGAGTAGGTGACTCGGGGAGTGGAGTAGGGCAAGGAAGGTGTCCTTGTAGCCGAACCACTATAAATCGGTTGTGTCATTTCTATTCCTTATCTTTATTTATTTGCTTGCATTATCATTAGATCTATACGTTCTCAACATCCATACGATTTCACATAATATCGAATCTAAAGTTTTTGAAATCAACTTAAAATCGGCAAAACTATTCAACCCCCCCCCCCCTTCTAGTTTTCCACAATTGGCATCAAGAGCTAAGTTTATAAAAGTTTTAAAATAAAATTGTATTTTAAAAACTTTTCGATCACTATGGGTTCTGAAAATTATAAGGAAGGGCAATCTATGCAACGACCACCACTACTTGAAACTAATGGTTTTATATATTGGAAAAATAGATTCGAAACATATGTGAAGTCTAAAGATATTGATCTTTGGTACATTATTGTTGAAGGTGATTTTGAGGCTACCTCAAATGATGATAAAGGAAATTTAGTTCACATACCTCATGATAAACTAAATGATGAAATGAAGAAAAAGCTTTCTAAAAATAGTGAAGCAAAAATGGTTTTATATAATGCTTTACCGAAAAAGGAATTCGAAAGAATTTCTATGCTTAAAACCTCTAAAGAAATTTAGAATTCTTTAGTTGTAACTCATCAAGGCAACCAACAAGTTAAAAATAATAAAATTGATTTATTTGTTCAACAATATGAACAATTTTCAATATCGGATGAGGAAACTATAGATCATTCATTTGCTAACTTTAATACTATTATTACATCTTTACAAGCACTTGATGAATCCTTTTCTAGCCGTAACCATGTTAGGAGATATCTAAGGGCACTTCCATCGAAGTGGAGATCCAAGGTGACGGCAATCGAAGAGTCAAAAGATTTGACAATCCTCACCCTCGATGAACTCATAGGCAACCTAAAAGTCTACGAGCTTGTTCTTGCTAAAGATTCCGAAGCCTCAAAGGTGAAAGAGAAACACAAATCTCTTGCCCTTAAAGCCAAAAAGGCTTCGAGCGATGAGGAGAACTCATCTTCGAGTAGTGACGACGAAGAGTACGCTATGGCGGCAAGGGACTTTAAAAAGTTCTTTAGAAGAAAGGGTAGATACGTCAAACAACCGTATGACGATAAGAAAGGCTTTCGGAAAAGCAAAGAGGACGAGAAGCCAAAGGATGATCGTACTTGTTTTAAATGTGGGGACCCAAACCACTTTATTAGTAAGTGTCCCAAACGGGATGATCAAAAGGCATTCGTGAGCGGCACGTGGGGAATGAGCGACGAGGAGGACGAAGAAATTTGTCTCATGGCAAATGACGAGGTATGTCACGAATACTATAGTAGTTCATCACTTGATGACGACTCATTGCATAATGAATATGATAAACTATGCAATATTAGCTTAAAACTAATTAACAAAAACAAGCTTTTAAAGAGTCAAAACCAACGTTTAGATAAAGAAGTCATAGAATTAAAAGCAAAACTAAAACGTTTGAAAAAGGGTAAAATAGCAAGTGGTGAATGTGAACTTTGTGTTCAACTTCAAACACTAGTTGATCATTTAGATTCTAAAATTGCTAGAATAAGTACAAACACCTTAGATACAATACTCGATGGTGTTAAAACCGGCAACAACCAAAAGGGTCTAGGTATACAACAACTTGATCCATCAACTAGTGAAAGTAAAGAAACAAAATTTGTTAAAGAATTAGAAAAACCAGCCACTGTTGTGGTGGATCCCACGGATCCCCTAAAAAGGGAACCGGCTAGTGTACAAACTAGGATCCGTGGATCTGCTGTGACAACTAGTGGTAATAACATAGCCTCATCATCTAGAACCGAGTTCGTTATCGTAAATAGGAAGAAACCAACTCATGTCACCACTAGACATCCACCTCCAAAAATTAATCCTACTTTTGCAAGAAACAAAGCACCATCTTTTCTAAAACATAATGCATCTAGGAGACCTAATAACGTTTATCCAAGAAGTAACCATTAAATGGGATGGAACCCTAATATGCAAAACGGTTTCTCTATTCAAAACTTTGCTCCATGGAATGCATACTCATCCTATCCATACATGTCTAACATGAATGGAATGTTTAACACTAATGAACCCATGAATAAATGGGGACCAAACTTTTGAGTTTATTATTGTTTTAGGTATGCTTAAAGGTCGACCTAGACCCCGATGAATGGGTCAAGGATAGCGGTTGCACGAGGCACATGACCGGCAATAGGGATCTATTCTCCACATATGAATCCGTAAATGGAGGTAATGTGGTGTTTGGAAATAGCAAAAGTAGAATCATCGGTAAAGGTACGGTTTCTAACAAATCTCTAACCATTAACGATGTGTGTCACGTAGAAAACCTGAACTTTAATCTCTTAAGTATAGGACAAATATGTGATAAAAAGTGCAATGTACTTTTTACCGAAACCGGTAGTAAGATACTTAAAAATGGCATGACCATAGGAAGAGGAATTAGGAAACATGGAGTCTATGTCATTAAAATCGGTAATGAACCTAAAGACAAACTATGTCTTACCTCTATGGATGATACTTCGACCTTATGGCATCGAAGATTGGGTCACGCCAACATGCGACTTCTTCAATCGCTATCATCCAAAGATCTAGTAAGAGATCTACCTAAGTTAAAATATGAACATCATTTTTGTGATGCTTGTAATATAGGAAAACAAGCTCATTCGAGTCATAAAGCTAAAAACATGGTGTCCACAACTAGGTGTCTAGAATTACTACATATGGATTTATTTGGTCCATCCGCTATCCAAAGTTATGGAGGCAACTACTATACTTTGGTAATAGTGGATGACTACTCTAGGTATACTTGGACAAAAATTTTAAAGAACAAAACGGAAACCTTTAACTATTTTGAAATATTAAGCAAAAAGATCCAAAGACAACTAGGAAAACCCATAGTGTCTATTAGGACGGATCATGGTAGGGAATTCGATAATGAAGTGCAATTCGGAGCTTTTTGTGACGGTAATGGTATTACTCACAACTTCTCGGCTCCACGCACTCCACAATCGAATGGGGTAGTAGAAAGAAAGAATAGAACCCTTCAAGAAATGAGTAAAACCATGCTTAACGACCAATCCATACCTTAAAAATTTTGGTGTAATGCTGTTGATACTTCAACGTACATACTCAATCGAGTCTTAATTAGACCAATCTTAGGTAAAACTCCATATGAGTTACTCCGAGGCAAAAAGCCTACTTTAAATCATTTTAGAGTCTTTGGAAGCAAATGCTTCATTCTTAACACTAAAGATTACCTTACAAAATTTGATCCTAAATCAACCGAAGGTATCTTTCTAGGTTACTCGCCAAATAGCAAAGCTTACGTCATATTAAACAAAGAAACAATGAAGGTAGAAGAGTCATTAAACATAAAATTTGATGAAAGTCCACCCAAACCCTCTCCACCTCTTGTCGATGACGAGATCATAGAAAGTGAAGCTATTGTAATTAAGAAAAAGATAAATGAAGAAGAAGAACCTTCAATTAGTGAAATCACAAACATTAAAGAATCCAAAGATCACCCCGTAGATAAGGTCATAGGAAAGCTAAACGAACGAACATTAAGATCTCAAGTTCAAAACCAAAGTAGCTTATTTTGTTTTGTTTCAACTATAGAACCTAAGAACACACAAGAAGCCATAAAATATAAAAGTTGGGTAATGGCTATGCAAGAAGAATTAAATCAATTTGTTTCTAATGATGTTTGGACACTTGTCCCTCCACCTAGTAATCAAACCATAATAGGAACAAAATGGGTGTATAAAAACAAATTAGATGCAAACGGAGTAGTATCTAGGAACAAGGCTAGACTCGTTGCCCAAGGGTATAACCAACAAGAAAGAATTTTTAGATACATTAAGGGTACAACACAATTAGGATTATGGTATCTGATAAGTGTGTATATACTCATCATTTTTGGTTAAATCTGAACTGCAAAACGTTTAAAAATGCTCAGAAATGCATCAAAATACTGAAAATATTCCAAAATTGCATTTTATATGTTTCAGATGCAAAATGTTCAAAATCAGATGAAAAATGAGCTAAGTTTGCATAATTGACAGTTTCAGTCCCCCAAGTTTCAAAAGTTGTCAGAAATAGTCCCTGAGCACTTATTTCAAAAGAAAAATCACCAAAGGTCCTTTTAAAATCATAAGTTGTCAAAATTAGTCCTTTGGTGAAAAATATCAAAAGTTTTGAGAAATTACAAAATTGGTCCTTCAAGTTTAAAAATTGGCAAAAATGGCCCTTGGAAATTTGAAAATGTCAAGTTTGGTCCTTGTACTATTGGAGCTTGTCACTTTTAGTCCCTTGGAGCAACTTTGCAGAATTGGCAGCATTGGTCCCTGTATTTTCAGAAGTTACAAATAGGTCCTTGTGTTATTAAACCCTTAATACCTTTGGTCCCTTGTCATAACCAAATGACCCCCTGCCAAACCTTTGGACCCTTCATTTTGGACCCCCCCCCCCTTTAATATTAAAACCTCTGGTCAAACCCACCAGTCAACCCACATACGCGCCCTTTTTCTTCTCCTTCACCAACTGCTTCTGCAAACACTCAACACCCATTCCCCCAGCTCAACATCCACTCCCCTTGTTCCCCCCACCTCAACAAACCTCCAAGAAGCATTTAATGCTTCTTCAATCCCCTCACTCAACCCTCCCAGTTGATAAAAGCATTTTGGCGCCAAAATCTGATCCAACGGCCAAGATCACTTTAACTAATCCAAAGGTCCAGATTTTTGATGGGAAGTAATCAGAGGAGAGAGAGAAGACATATGGTGCATAAAAGGGAAGAAGAAGAAGCAAGAAAGAGAGTAGCTTTTAGTTTTTAAATTTTATTAATGTCGTTTTTTATATAAAAGTTTTAGTTAAGTGTAGAAACTGTAATCTTTTGCTTCATTGTACCAAATTCAAGTAAAATTATCATTGTAATGTGTTTTTAAATAGTAATTCCAAGTTTTTATATAAGTTCCAAGTTTCAAGCTCACTGTTGCAAATTTCAGTTTCCAACTCTTATGCATAAGCTCTTAGAAGCTTATTTTTAAACTCAAATAAGCTTACATAAGCTTCTTATAGCTTTTTGTAAGCTTATATATCAAGTTCAAGCAATTTTGGATTTTGGTCAAAGAAAGTCAAACTGAGCTCAAAATTGAAATGGAAATGGTTATGGATGATGCAGTGCTGGATTTGGGTTGGTTCAGAGCTATTGGGTTCGTTTATATAGGATAGAGTTCATTGGTTCACTGATTTCAAGCCATTGTGGCTAAGGACCTTATGTAAGCTAATTTTCAAGTTTCATTGCTTAATCTTTATTTGTAGTTATAAATAGTTCAAATCTGTTTATTAAGTGGTATTTAAGTTAGTTAAACTCAGTTTAATCCATTATATAAGCTAGTGCAGTAGTAAGCTCTTTTAATTTGCATATCAGTGTTTTAAAGGTGTGTTTGGATTTGCTGCTTAATCTGTGATTTAGGTTTATTCAGTGGTAGATACTTGTTGTTTTAGGTTTGTGTAGTTCTAATTGATTCATACTTGTCTTAAAACTGCATCTACAAAAGCTCAAAGTCAAACTTCATGTTTAATCTGTCTTAAATCTTAGCTGTTGGAATTTTGTCAAAGCATAAGCTTGTTTTGTGTTTAAAATACATAGAGAAAGCTTGCAGTAACTTCATTTCATAATTTAACATCAACATCAGTCCAATAAATTGAATCAAAACTCATGTAAGTCAAACTTTCAAAAACTGCTCAAAAGTCAAAAGTATAAAAAACCTGTTTTCACCCAACTGAGTTGATTTTTCATTGATTCATTCTTGGGTCAAACTAAGTGAAATTGTGGGTTCATAAACTTTAGCTGGTCTAATTTCTTATTACCATTTTTGTAGATTTTTACAAATTTTTTATAAGCTCCAAATGAGCTTGTCAAATGGGTCTTACTTCCCCTGTGCACAAGCTCAGTATTAACTGAGTGTGCACAGGTTTTGTGCAGGGCTTGCACAGAGCTCATAAGAGCTTATCTAGGTCTGGTTTTTGGTTTACAAGCACCTGGCCAGGTCTAGATTAGGTTCCAACATTTGGTTTTTAGTTTCAACTTATTTGAGTGCTTATTTTCAGATCACAAAGTAGCACCCAAAACTGTTTTTAGTACTTGAGTTTTAAAACACCAAATCATAGCATTTTGTATTTCAGAGGTGTAGGAAAGTTGTTTTTAGTTCATTTTGAGTACTTTTAGCTTATTATAGCTTTTGTGCAAGTGTGGTGCTTATTTGTGACTTTTGGCTTTTCTCAAGTGCTTATTTATAAGCAGTTTCCATTGCAGTTCCATATTCTTGCACACAACCCCCTGTTTTTATGTTTTTCCTAGATTCTTAATATTATTTTAGACTTTTCTTGAATTTTTCAGATTTTTCTAGGTCAGTTTGCTATTTTTATTAATTTAAAATAGTTTTTAAGTCATTTTAATTAGCTTTTAATACAATTAATTCAGAAAAGTTTCAATTTTTTTTTTCAGTTTTCTTAGGTTAAGATAAATATAAAAAGTCAAAAAAATATTTTTCCAGATTTTCTTAGTTAAATTTATATTTTTAAGCAATTTAAGTAGTTTTAAATAGTTTTTAATTCATAGAAAATACAAAAATAATCAGAAAAATACAAAAATAGTTTTGAAAATTCTCTTTTGATATTTTAGATTTTTCTAAGTCATAATTTTATTTTTCGAGCTTTATTTCCTATTTTCTTGTATTTTAGGCTAATATTAAATAGTTAAAAATAGTTTTTAATTAATAATAATTAGTTAAATAGTTATAAAAATAATTTTCTTTTTCTAAAAATTTTCTTTTATCATTAGGTTTGTAAAAATATCATTTTCATATTTTTAGGATTAATACTGCTTTAGTTTCACATTTTCTTTTGTACGTCACGTAGTTTTTAATTCAGTTTTATAAAAGAAAAAATCAAAAACATCATTTTGCAAATAGTGATAGCGTTTATTTAATATATTTTATCTTTTTAATTTTCTTTAATTTGCATTTAAGCCTCTGTAATTTATTAACTTTTTCTTTATTTATAATCATCAATCCCTTTTTCCGTTCAAATCTCTCGATCACTATTCGTTTGGTGATTCATCGCATAGCTCGCTGGGACATAATGACCCGGGGAAACCCTATTCTCTCCTGATCTTCATTTCATTTGTTTCCAGACTGTTTTAAGTTTGTTACGGTTGGCCATTCACAAGTGGCCAGCTTGTGTGATAAAACTTGACCGTCTGGGAGCGAGATCAAATTTTTGGCGCCGCTGCCGGGGAGCTGTGCTGATTATCTTCCGTTTAGCAGATTAGTAATTTGAATATTCACTCTTTGTTCATACCATATCTATATCTATATATATATTCTTATAAAAAAAATCCAAAAACCCAAAAACATCCAAAAACATATAAAACACAAAAATATTTTCCCTTTGTTTCTATATATATATCAAAAATAAAAATACAAAAAGATTTGTCGTTTTCTTTGTTTAATAATAACAACATAAAAGATTACCACCGCAAACCAAGGCAGTGTACTACCTAACTGGGGGTACGACCATAATAAGTTCCCGAACCAAAGATTTAAAACTTGCCTTTGTGTCCTTGTGATTGGTGTACCTTTTTCAAAGAAGCCATTCATCTTGTGATTATTGGTTTAAGTTCACTGTTGTTTTACCTCGATTTTGTTTTAATTGGATTTGTTGTTATATCTCCTTATCAGAACCAGAAAACCTAAAAAGATTCTTCTTACCCCATTTTTCATAATTCATCTTCATAATTCCCATTCCTCTCCTTAACTCTGAGGTCACTTAGAGTTAACTCTAGTGTATGCGCACTCGCTCTTCTAGATCTGTAAGCCCATTTCGTGAGCTTGTCAAGATTCCAAGAAGGCGTGTTCGTAGACTTTCTGCTCCATCAGTCGGATCCGAGATCCGGACTGCTCACACTACTTCCGTTATCATGGCGGAAGAACGCCCTATGTGTGAGCTTCTACAGGCACCCATCAACGGGTATGGAGATGCTATTGTTATCCCAGCCATTGTGGCTGAAAATTTTGAACTCAAAACCGGGTTACTGAATCTTGTAACCTCAAGTCAGTTTTATGGTTTTGAGCGGGATGATCCTCATGCTCATATTCGATGGTTTAACAAGATTGCATCTACCATCAAATACAAGAATGTCCCTACTGATGCTGTTAAGCTTCTTCTGTTCCCATTTTCTCTAGAGGGGCAAGCCCGGATTTGGCTTGAAAAACAACCCCCTCAGTCAATTGAGACATGGGAAGACCTGGTGAAGAAATTTGTGAACGAGTTTTATCCACCTTCCAAAACCACGAGTCTTAAAAATGAAATCATCAAGTTCACTCAAAAGTTTGATGAATCCTTCAGTGAATCGTGGGATCGTTTTAAGGAATTGCTTCGCAAATGTCCTCACCACGGTTTCTCCGAGTTGATGCAACTCGATACTTTCTATAATGGAGTGAGTCAATCTGATCAAGATTCTCTAAATTCCTCCGCTGGAGGAAATTTCTTAAGCAAAACTGTCAAAGAAGCTTTAGCGATCATTGAAAACAAGTCTAAAGTCCGCACTGCACGAAGCAAGCCGGTTGTTTCCCAAGTCAGTGTTGGTCCTTCTTCTTCGTCGCCCGTGAGTCAATCTAGCACCGATGCTAAGATTGACAAACTCACGGAAGCTATTCAAGCTTTGGTTCTCTCCAACCAAAAGAAAGTCTCTTTTCCACAAACTTCACCTCCTGCTGAAGTTAAGAAAGTGGAAGTCTGTGTTACTTGTGGTGGCCCCCATGCCTACTACAACTGTATGGCCACCGATGGTAACCCTTTTGAAGCTAATGCTGTGGGCGGGATTTCTAATCAAGGAGGCAACCAATACCGTGCTCCTATAGACCCGAACCACCGTCCTAACCACTACCCTGGACCTCCCGGTTTCAACCAAAACCGTAATCAAAATCAAAATAGACCAAACCAAGGTTTTCAAAACCAAGGTAATTTCAGTCAAAACAACGGTTTTCAAAATCAAAATCAAAACTTCCAAGGAAATTTCAATAGAAACCCAGGTCAGGGAAATTTCAACCCAGGGTATTTTCATGGGAATAATCAAGGAAATTATCAAAATCAAGGCCCTAATCCTAACAATAGAGGCCAGAATTTTCCTGTGCAAAATCAAGCCATTGTTCCAACTGGACCATCATCTGATGAGTTGTTGAAACAATTCATGAAATCCCAAGAGGAAATGAACAGGTTGTTGGTAAGCCAGATTTCTGACATTAAGAAGTCTTTAAATGATCGACCCTCGGGCTCAGGAAAACTTCCGAGCAACACGATCGCTAACCCGAGGGAAGATGCAAAGGCGATCACAACCAGAAGTGGTGCTTCTTATGATGGACCCGCTATTCCTACTACCTCTTCTTCTTCTCTCCCGATGGTAGTGGAAAGTGAACCTGAGGCGACAAAGGACAAGGAACTTCCTACTAATAACGGAGGTACCAGCAATGTCCATCCTCAGGTTGTCCCGAAACCCAAAACCAAACCTGGTGTTGTTTTTGAACCTCCATTTGGCAACCCCAAATCCAAAACTTCTATTCCTTACCCCTCACGTTTAAATGAGCAAAAACTCCGCGAAAAGGCTAGTCATCAAATGGAGAAATTCTTTCAAATTTTCCAAGAGCTTCATTTTGACATAAGCTTTGCGGATGCCATCATGTTGATGCCCAAGTTTGCATCTACTCTCAAACACATGTTGAGCAACAAGGAAAAGCTGTTTGAAATGGCCAAAACTCCTTTAAACGAAAACTGCTCAGCAGTTCTGTTAAAAAAGCTTCCCGAGAAGCTAGGAGATCCTGGAAAATTTCTTCTTCCTTGTGTTTTTCCTGGGATGATTGAATGCTTTGCCCTTGCCGATCTTGGTGCAAGCATCAATCTTATGCCTTATTCAGTATGGAAGAAACTTTCTCTTCCGGAACTTATTCCTACCTGCATGACTCTTGAGCTTGCAGATCGTTCTATATTGCGTCCTCTTGGCATCGCCGAGGATGTATTTGTGAAAGTAGGAAAGTTCCATTTTCCAGCTGACTTCGTGGTTGTTGATTTCGATGTCGATCATCGGGTTCCTCTCATTGTTGGACGAGGATTCCTGAGAACGGGCCGTGCTCTTATTGATGTATTTGAGCAAGAAATCACTTTACGTGTGGGTAATGAAGCTGTTACCTTTAACCTTGATCAAACTTCGAGGTACTCCTCAAATGATGATACTGAATCAGTTAATCGAGTCGATTTAATTGATATTGCTTCAGAGGAGTACTCTTAAGAGTTTCTTGGTTATCTTCATAATTCTGTGAGTGGGGATTCCACCACATCTTCTAAACCTATCATTGCCGACTCTTCTCCTTCTCTCACTCCGTTTGAGGGAGGTGACTTCTTTCTTGAAGAGATCGATGAATTTCTTGCTAGTGATGAATCAATTCCGCCTGGAATTGATGGTGTTTATGATTCGGAGGGGGATATTCTTTATCTTGAACAATTGTTAAATGAAGATCCATTACCTTCACTCCCTCCGAAAGAAATCACAATTGAGGAAATCAAATCAGTACAAACTTCTACTGAAGAATTTCCCGAGGTTGAACTTAAGGACCTACCTCCTCATCTCGAGTATGCATTCTTGGAGGGTGATGATAAATTACCCGTCATAATTGCTAAAGACTTAACTGAGGAGGAGAAAACTGCTCTCATAAAGGTCTTGAAGTCACACAAGCAAGCAATTGCTTGGAAACTCTCCGACATTAAGGGTATCAACCCTGAGTTCTGTACTCACAAAATCTTAATGGAGGATGACTTCAAACCAGCAGTCCAACATCAGAGAAGGGTGAATCCTAAGATTCATGAGGTTATCAAACAAGAGGTTCTCAAACTTCTTGATGCCGGTTTAATTTACCCGATCTCTGATAGTCCTTGGGTTAGCCCAATTCACTGCGTTCCAAAAAAGGGTGGCATTACTGTTGTCACAAATGAAGAAAACGAGTTAATTCCAACTCGATTGGTTACGGGATGGCGTGTGTGCATTGACTATCGCAAGTTAAACGAAGCCACCCGTAAAGACCATTTTCCTCTACCCTTCATGGACCAGATGCTTGAGAGATTAGCAGGGAACGAATACTATTGTTTCCTTGATGGTTTCTCGGGTTACTTTTAGATCCCCATTGATCCGCTGGATCAAGAAAAAACCACATTCACCTGCCCATACGGGACATTTTCCTACAGATGTATGCCTTTTGGCCTATGCAATGCTCCTGGCACGTTCCAACGATGTATGATGGCAATTTTCCACGACATGATCGGGGAAACAATGGAGGTGTTTATGGATGACTTCTCGGTCATTGGGGACTCGTTTCATACATGTCTCTCCCATTTAGAAAAAATGCTTCAAAGGTGTGAAGACACCAATCTTTGTCTAAATTGGGAGAAGAGCCATTTTATGGTCAAAGAAGGCATAGTCCTTGGCCATAAGATTTCAAAAAACGGGATTGAGGTAGACAGAGCAAAAGTCGATGTTATTGCTAAATTGCCTCATCCTACTACCGTCAAAGGTATTAGGAGTTTTCTAGGTCATGCCGGGTTTTATCGTAGATTCATCCAAGATTTTTCTAAAATCGCTCGGCCTATGACCCATCTTCTTGAAAAAGATGCTCCTTTTATCTTTTCTCCTGAGTGCATCGAAGCTTTTGAAACATTAAAGAAAAAGCTTACGGAAGCACCCATTCTAGTTGCCCCCGACTGGGATTTACCCTTTGAACTCATGTGCGATGCAAGTGATTTTGTTATCGGTGCAGTCTTGGGGCAACGCAAAACCAAGCATTTTCAGCCGATCCACTACGCGAGTAAAACTATGACTGAAGCTCAAACCCATTACACCACTACAGAAAAAGAATTATTAGCTGTGGTGTATGTGTTTGAAAAGTTTCGGCCATACCTTATCTTGACCAAATGCGTGGTGTATACAGATCACTCGGCTCTCAAATATCTCTTTGCAAAACAAGATGCAAAGCCGAGATTGCTCCGTTGGGTTCTCCTCCTACAAGAGTTTGATATCATTATACGTGATAAAAAAGGAGCTGAGAACCTGGCTGCTGATCATCTTTCCCGTCTAGAAAACCCTCACCAAGATGTGTTCGAGAAAAAGGAAATTAACGAAACATTTCCTCTCGAAACAATCAATGTGGTTTCTTTTCGTGGAGACTCTTCTACCCCATGGTTTGTTGACTTTGCAAATTACCATGCGGGTAACTTTGTGGTGAAAGGGATGTCGTCCCAACAGAAAAACAAATTCTTTAAAGATGTGAAACATTACTTCTGGGACGACCCCTACTTGTTCAAAATTTGCGCGGATCAAGTCATCCGGCGATGTGTGTATGGTCAGGAAGCTATTGATATTCTTAAGGCTTGCCATTCTGGACCTACTGGGGGACATCATAGCCCCAACTACACCGCCAAGAAAGTGTTTGATTCCGGATTCTATTGGCCCACGATTTACAAGGATGCCCATGAATTTGTCAAAACTTGTGACGCTTGTCAGCGTCACGGGAATATCTCACAAAGAAATGAAATGCCGCAAAACGCCATTCAAGTGTGTGAGATTTTTGACATCTGGGGCATTGACTTTATGGGGCCATTTCCTTCTTCTCGCGGTAACAAATACATACTCGTGGCCGTTGACTACTTGTCAAAATGGGTTGAAGCTAAAGCTTTACCTACCAACGATGCCCGAGTTGTTGTGAAATTCTTAAAATCTCTTTTTGCTAGGTTTAGAACTCCACGAGCTATAATCAGTGATCATGGTACGCATTTCTGCAATGACCAATTTGATCGAGTCATACAAAAGTATGGTGTAACTCACCGTCTCTCTACTGCGTACCACCCCCAAACTAGTGGGCAAGTGGAAGTTTCCAACCGGGGGATAAAAATAATTCTTGAAAGGACAGTAGGCGAAAACCGTGCCTCTTGGTCGGATAAGTTAGATGACGCACTCTGGGCCTTCCGTGCAGCTTATAAAACACCCATCGGGTGTACACCATACAAGCTTGTATACGGGAAGGCATGTCATCTGCCGGTTGAGCTTGAGCACAAGGCATACTGGGCCTTGAAACATGCCAACTTTGATATTCAGACAGCTGGTGATCACCGGAAAGTTCAAATGAATGAATTAAATGAACTCCGTGATCAAGCATACGAGAACTCTTTGATCTACAAACAAAAGACAAAGAAGATTCATGACTCAAAAATCAAAAACCGCGTTTTCAACGTCGGTGATCGAGTCCTTCTTTTCAATTCAAGATTGAAGATTTTCTTTGGAAAATTAAAATCCCGCTGGTCTGGACCATTTACCATCACTAAAGTATTTCCATATGGAACCATTGAGTTATCTCAACCCGATGGTCCAAACTTTAAAGTGAATGGTCATCGGTTGAAGCATTATTTTGGAGAGGACATTCCTCCTGTGGTTGTCCCGGATCTACAAACTTTCCCCATGAACCAATGAATGCGGGGATCGAGTCAAGCTAGCGACTCGGGAATCAAAAACAGTAGCATGCCATATGGGTTTTCACCCATATTTCTGACTTCTTTCTATCTTTCTACCACCCTAGTGTGGGGGGGGGGGTTGCCCCACATGTTGTATATAAGTTTTCTCAAAAAAAAAAAAAAAAAAAAAAAAATCCCTTTCAAATAATGGCCGTAGTATTTCCCTTTTACATTCTCAGTTTCGGCATAACCGCCGGTATTTTGAATATTGAGGGCAATATTCATTTCTTAGTGTGGGGGGGAATTCTCATGAATTTTATCATGTAATTATACCGCCAAATTCCCCCGTTTTTGGCCAATTTTTTTTTTGGAGTAAGTGTTCTGCACTTACTCAACTTATGGTTATCAGTCCGCCATGTCTAAAAAACAAAAGGATTGGCTAATCCAGGAGCAAACGGCTCTTGGTAAAGATATCTCAAATCCGTTGACGGCTTGCAATTTGCCCAAAATTGTATGGTATTCAGCTCACCATATCCTTAAAAGTGAAGAGTTGGCTAGCCCGCAAGTTTATGGCTTGTGGTAAAGGCAGTGGAAAAACCATAATTGGTAATCAGCTCACCAAAGATAATATTGATAATTTATCTAAGAGTTGGCTAGTCCAGAAGCAAACGGCTTCTGGTAAAGACAAATCAAATCCGTTGGAAGCTGGTGGTTTGCTCAAAATCACATGGTTATCGGTGTACCATGGTTCTTACTTGAACTAAAACATTTGGCTACTCCAGAAGTAATGGATTTTGGTAAAGAGATTCAAATCCATTAAGTTTTTCTCAAAAGATTGCTAGGGACTAGCAATAGTTTAGTGTGGGGGATTGATGAGTGTGTATATACTCATCATTTTTTGTTAAATCTGAACTGCAAAACGTTTAAAAATGCTCCGAAATGCATCAAAATACTGAAAATATTCCAAAATTGCATTTTATATGTTTCAGATGCAAAATGTTCAAAATCAGATGAAAAATGAGCTAAGTTTGCATAATTGACAGTTTTAGTCCCCCAAGTTTCAAAAGTTGTCAGAAATAGTCCCTGAGCACTTATTTCAAAAGAAAAATCACCAAAGGTCCTTTTAAAATCATAAGTTGTCAAAATTAGTCCTTTGGTGAAAAATATCAAAAGTTTTGAGAAATTACAAAATTGGTCCTTCAAGTTTAAAAATTGGCAAAAATGGCCCTTGGAAATTTGAAAATGTCAAGTTTGGTCCTTGTACTATTGGAGCTTGTCACTTTTAGTCCCTTGGAGCAAATTTGCAGAATTGGCAGCATTGGTCCCTGTATTTTCAGAAGTTACAAATAGGTCCTTGTGTTATTAAACCCTTAATACCTTTGGTCCCTTGTCATAACCAAATGACCCCCTGCCAAACCTTTGGACCCTTCATTTTGGACCCCCCCCCTTTAATATTAAAACCTCTGGTCAAACCCACCAGTCAACCCACATACGCGCCCTTTTTCTTCTCCTTCACCAACTGCTTCTGCAAACACTCAACACCCATTCCCCCAGCTCAACATCCACTCCCCTTGTTCCCCCCACCTCAACAAACCTCCAAGAAGCATTTAATGCTTCTTCAATCCCCTCACTCAACCCTCCCAGTTGATAAAAGCATTTTGGCGCCAAAATCTGATCCAACGGCCAAGATCACTTTAACTAATCCAAAGGTCCAGATTTTTGATGGGAAGTAATCAGAGGAGAGAGAGAAGACATATGGTGCATAAAAGGGAAGAAGAAGAAGCAAGAAAGAGAGTAGCTTTTAGTTTTTAAATTTTATTAATGTCGTTTTTTATATAAAAGTTTTAGTTAAGTGTAGAAACTGTAATCTTTTGCTTCATTGTACCAAATTCAAGTAAAATTATCATTGTAATGTGTTTTTAAATAGTAATTCCAAGTTTTTATATAAGTTCCAAGTTTCAAGCTCACTGTTGCAAATTTCAGTTTCCAACTCTTATGCATAAGCTCTTAGAAGCTTATTTTTAAACTCAAATAAGCTTACATAAGCTTCTTATAGCTTTTTGTAAGCTTATATATCAAGTTCAAGCAATTTTGGATTTTGGTCAAAGAAAGTCAAACTGAGCTCAAAATTGAAATGGAAATGGTTATGGATGATGCAGTGCTGGATTTGGGTTGGTTCAGAGCTATTGGGTTCGTTTATATAGGATAGAGTTCATTGGTTCACTGATTTCAAGCCATTGTGGCTAAGGACCTTATGTAAGCTAATTTTCAAGTTTCATTGCTTAATCTTTATTTGTAGTTATAAATAGTTCAAATCTGTTTATTAAGTGGTATTTAAGTTAGTTAAACTCAGTTTAATCCATTATATAAGCTAGTGCAGTAGTAAGCTCTTTTAATTTGCATATCAGTGTTTTAAAGGTGTGTTTGGATTTGCTGCTTAATCTGTGATTTAGGTTTATTCAGTGGTAGATACTTGTTGTTTTAGGTTTGTGTAGTTCTAATTGATTCATACTTGTCTTAAAACTGCATCTGCAAAATCTCAAAGTCAAACTTCATGTTTAATCTGTCTTAAATCTTAGCTGTTGGAATTTTGTCAAAGCATAAGCTTGTTTTGTGTTTAAAATACATAGAGAAAGCTTGCAGTAACTTCATTTCATAATTTAACATCAACATCAGTCCAATAAATTGAATCAAAACTCATGTAAGTCAAACTTTCAAAAACTGCTCAAAAGTCAAAAGTATAAAAAACCTGTTTTCACCCAACTGAGTTGATTTTTCATTGATTCATTCTTGGGTCAAACTAAGTGAAATTGTGGGTTCATAAACTTCAGCTGGTCTAATTTCTTATTACCATTTTTGTATATTTTTACAAATTTTTTATAAGCTCCAAATGAGCTTGTCAAATGGGTCTTACTTCCCCTGTACACAAGCTCAGTATTAACTGAGTGTGCACAGGTATTGTGCAGGGCTTGCACAGAGCTCATAAGAGCTTATCTAGGTCTGGTTTCTGGTTTACAAGCACCTAGCCAGGTCTAGATTAGGTTCCAACATTTGGTTTTTAGTTTCAACTTATTTGAGTGCTTATTTTCAGATCACAAAGTAGCACCCAAAACTGTTTTTAGTACTCTATTAGTTATTGAGAATACTCACTAGATTGCTTGGACTAAGTTGAAGAAATTGTAATCAAGAAGTATTGTCCTCGGAAGAGGTGCAAGAAATGGAGATGAAGTTTTCATGTCAGTGGTGTTGATATCACAACTTATATTCGTCGCTTTCAAGAGTTGGACGTAGTGTGCCCAGTGATGGTCTCAACCAACGAGAAGTTATGGGAAGAGTTCATCTGAGAACTTCCACTAAGTATTCAAGAGAACGTAACTTCGTTTGATCACTCACACTGGATGAAACAATTCAGATGTATCGTAACCAAGTGGATCAAGTTGTGCGAGCTTAGACTGCTCAAGGATCCAACAATAGCAAAAATAACAATAGTAACAAACGGCGATGGGATGTGGAAAATGAGAACCTTTCGAGAAATTATGTTCTCAAAATAATGGGCAACCAATCGGAGGAGCTCATGGGAAAGCTTATGTGATGGATAATGGGACATCGCACCCAGTTTGTTAGTTCGAGACTGAACTAAATCCAATAGCTCAAGAGTGTAACAAGCTCGTTAGCTCAATAATATGGTATACTTTGACTTATGCGACTCGTGCATAATTAAATTTGTGGCAACCGAATTATGTCCTTGAAACATCTGATTCCATCAGGTCGGGTTTCAATTATGTTCTTGAAACATCTGATTCTATCAGGTCGGGTTTCAACTATGTTCTTGAAACATCTGATTCTATCAGATCAGGTTTCAATTGAATTTAAACAATTTTGTTAGCTCAACAAACGGTTCATGTTTGTAAGGATTTGTATCAGCAAAAGTGATAACTTAAGAATGAACTTAGGTTGTTCAAATGAGGTCTTAAGATTTTTGCTGAGTGGTAAAACACTATCGTGTTTTCTAGATCTTTTCAGAGAATACTTGTGATTCTCGAGTCCGAGTTCATACTCATGTCATATCGGATACAAATAAGCCCACTCATTTATAATTCATTACTTACATAAAGAAGCGTCCCAATCTATGTAAGTAAGAAATTATAAACTTATGGTTCGGCAATTTGAAAGTTCTTTATTTAAATGAAAAGGCGTCCCAGTCCATTTAAATAAGGATATTCCAAATCATCCTACTTAAGAATTTCTGACACAACACTCATACTTAATCGATGAGTTACAAGGTGGTGTATTACGAGACTTCGTAAGTGTTCCAAGAGTATGGGATGAATGTTCACACTCATCTTCAACGATGAGGAGTTAAATAATCAGAGAGAATCAACATAGCGTTCAAAAGAATTGGTGAGTTCATAGTTATACAGTAGTTTTCTCACAATGTTTGAGAAATACCAGTGAGACCATTGTGCAACACACAATGTCTGAGAAATAGATAAAACTATTTTGTATCTCTTATTGTCTGAGATATATTTAGGCTAATTTTGTATCTCACGATGTCTGAGATATATCTAAGTCAACTGTGTATCTCACAATGTTTGAGATATAAGGAAGACCATTGCATACTTACAATGTCTTAATAGTAATGAGACCATTATACCAACTACAATGTCTTAGAAAGTTTCGTAGATCACAAAATCTACATGATCGGGGATATCTGGTTGTGCGATAATGCCTTGGAATAGACATATGCAGTTATGTTTAGTCAATCATTTATAAAAATAGTCTTTATATAAATAACATAGTATCGTGTTAAGGAGTAGGCATGGCGCACGGAATGTTGAAGACAGCAATAAGTGATACGAGTTTAAACATAAGAGGCAGCTATAGTCTAGGTTTAAATGCAACATGGTTCTCTATAACTGAAGCACTGATACCAATCTGTAACACCCCCAAAATTATCACAATGGAAGATTGTGTCACTGGGGTATTACTTCATAGTTCACAGCACAAGTTACAGAAAACGACTCTAAATGAGACGTTTTGAAATAAATTATCATTCGATTAAAATATCAGAGTTTACAAAGAGGTCCCACAAGTTTGTACAACCATAAAAAGTACAACATAAAAGTTGTAAAGTTTTTCGAATGATAATATATGCATCGTCTTCAAAATGTTTTTCCATGCACCTTCATATGCCATGCCAGCTAATTCCTTTCGAACCTGAGATAACATGCTAAAAAGTGTCAACACAAAGGTTGAGTGAGTTCATAGGTTTGTAAGTACAATAGTTTGATCACAATATTTCAAGTTTAGTAAAAACAGTAGTGGACAATATAAATCGTAGTATAATTGCAATGTGTACAATTATCTTCTTGAAAGTTATTATTGCTCTAAGCTCATGGTACTCACGACTGACTGTTGTATATATATCACCGGACGATATATATATATATATATATATATATATATATATATATATATATATATAAATAACTTGCCCCGGGTAGGTATTTTGCCCTATACCTAGATAATCTCAAATATAGTGCGCCTTGTTATTTCCGATAACATAGACGGGTTCGTCAATTACGATAGGCCTATCCACAATATTTGTGCTTACTCCCAGTGATTAGTGGTCCATGATGTTAGGGACTTTTGGCAAAAACAACTTAGGCATGCAATAATACAGTCAAGGCATTCATTTTGCAAGTAATTGTCAATAATAAAGCATTTTAGCATGAAGTAAAAGCAATAGCATGTATCTCCCCCAAAAGAGTTTATAAAACAGTTAAACAAAAGTTGGGGCTATGAAACTCACTGTAGTGATCAGCAGCAGAGTGTAACGATATATTGTATGTCAACAATAGAGTATGGCAAGACCATGATCTTTAACGATTACCTACGAAAGAATAGCATTCGTGTTTTAGTATAGTGTACGATATAAGTGTACAAGTATATGTAGTATGTTCCCTTAAGTGTTGTTCGGCCTATAGCCTTTTTATAAATGACCTCGTACCACCGTTCGGGCTATCAAAATCAAGAGGTCATGTAGTAATCGCACGAGGAGTCAGGACACTTTAAATCGTAAATCCACAACTCGTCGTTACGGTACCCCGAAGAGGCCTCTTTATGATAATGAAATTCTCTACTATTGTAGTACTTATCATTTATAAGTAAGTATTTGACGAGACAAATGTTGTATAAAACATGTGTCGTGTTTCGTCAAAGACTATTGTTGAACTTGTGTGATAGTGTTATGAGTTGTGTGTCGTGAAACATTTATCATGTGTAAGTGTTGTGATGAAAATAATTTCGGCGTGTCATATTATGATATCGTGAAATATAAAAATTCAAAAATAGTTTATATGTCATATAGTCATTTATCTAGTTTTGTCAAAATCTAGTAAAGTTTCATCTAATGACCAAGTTTTTGAAAACAAGTTTCGGGTTAACATACCCAAACTAGCCGTGCGGCTAAGTTACGATTAAACAACTTTGAAACAACAATCATGGTCATATCTAGTGGCTATATTTAAGTTAAAATAGCTTGAGACATCATCCTTGGCTTAACCTTGGCTTGGTTTTGGTCTCAAAGAATCAAAATACAACCAAGTTTCCTTAACCATGGCTGTTTTCTAGTCAACAACAGGTCCATTTAGTTTTTGCTATTTTTAAGACTTTTTGTTCACTTTATGCTTATGTGCACCTGAGTTTTTGTAGAAAAAATCATTCCGAGCAACTTTCGTGCTTTACACTTTTGCTGATTCGGACCAGAAAATGGTTTAAATCGCGTTTTAAAATCGTATCAGCAACTTTTTGATCCAACAACATATTCACCTCTAGTCATCTTCATTTAGCCATAACTTTTTAACCATAAGTCATTTTTAAGTGATTCAAAAGCCCAAGTTTTAGTTTTTACTTCCTCTAACAGTTTCTCAAACTTAATCAAGTCCAAAGTCTAAAGTTTACTTATATCAACTGTCTAATAACAAGTAATTACTTATATTTCATTGCAGAAAGTTTGGCTGCACATTCAGCCCTGCCAAAACAATCATAAGTTGAGTTCTACAGGTTGTTTTGACACGCGGCTTTCTTCAAACTTCAAGTTTATGTCTTAGCTACATTTCATAAAACTGAGTAGACTTCTAGAAATGAACAGAACCATGGGATTTTCCCAAATGAAATATGGTGTGCATATTTTGACATGTTTTGCAATTTTGGCTCTCATTTACTCATCGGGAGGAGTTATGAGGCGCGCCACCCATCGAAACGACCATAATACATAGCTCTATAAGCCTATCTTATTGAATTAACCTCAAAGTCTACTGAGATAATCAGTTTAATCAAACTTTGGGACTGTTGCAGAGTTCAAACTCATAAAACCTACCTAAGGCTTGTTTTAGCTTCTTTTCATGTTACAAACTTCATGTACAACATCAATCAAGCCATATTACATATACTACTTATATCAAATTTACATCCAATGAATATAAATTATTACAACCATATTGAATGACAAGAAATTTAAACAAACTTCTTACAAGACTTAGGTTGAATGGTCACAAGAACAATCAAACCTAACCCCTTTCAATCTTCAACCCTTGTCTTCAACCTCTTAACCCAAGCTTTACTAACCTTCTTACCCTTGAAATAAACCTTTTTACTTCAGCCCTTTATACCTTGAATATCTTCTAATTCACCCTTGAAATCAACAAAACAACCCTAGGATCATGTAGTAACCAACTTTAGCTCCATCTTCTTAGTAATTCTTATGGTATGAATCAAAGTATGGATTGGTGTTATGGTGGTGATAATGGATGGCCAAGGAGAGGACGGGAGAGAGTTGTGTGTGATTTTGCATGTGAAATTGATAAGAATGAGGTGAATGGTCTAAGTGGGGGACATAGTGGGTGAGTAAGATTGGAGGTGCAATGTTAGAAGGCCATGTGGCTTGTGAAGAGCCATTTACACGCCACCTCACTTTTGAGGTGGTAGTGTGTGTGTAATTGTTGCTATCATTTGGTTTTTAGGGTATAGTTTGGTCCCGGTAATTACTAATGTTAAGCCTTTAAGTCACGAAACTTAAAACCGGGTAACGTAAAAATATAATACTTATGAAAATATCCAAACTTATCAATATACTCCAACTAGGTATATTAAAGGTGTGATAAGTCTATTTGGGTGCGTTTATGTTGTTAAAACCTAATAATGTAGGTTTGAGCACGCGTATTACGTAAAGAGTAAAATATTTACGTAAAAATAACAAAGTGCTAATAGTTCATATAAAATATAACTATTGGTGATATTTGAGTATTTTGAACACCTAGACTTCTCGTAGTCTTATGTTGACCGCGAGGAAAGTTTACACAATTAAACTATCGTAATTATTAAAGTAACAACTTTAATTAATTATTTATAGCCAAAGGTGAACAAAAATGTTCAGAGTGTAATAATTCGAAACAGATTGAATTATTTAACTTGGGAAATTACTGGTTACTACCATTTACAGTATTTGCTTTTACGTTATTGTAAAAGTCAAATAGTCAAAAGTCATAGTCAAATGGCAAAATAGTCATTTTGCCTTATGAAATTTACTAGTTGCTACATGACTGAACCTGAGATTGAGATTGGGATTGAACACCAATTGCTTGAGCTTATCTTTGAGAATGAACACCAGTTGTATAATCTGCAACATCATGACTTTGAACACTACTTTGACATTCACCTTGTTTCTTTCTTGCAACATTTTTACGTTTAGATTGGTTGTTTCCTCTTTGATGCCACATTCTTACCTTTATCATGTGTATTACTATTTCTCTTACCATGAGACTGACTTTTAGTACAACTACTTTGTTTTCAAATACGTCACCCTGTCAAAGACATGTTTTTTTTGTTGTGTCCGACATTGCCACAAACACCACAGTTACTGTCCTCCAAGCCTTGGATAACTTATGATCTTTAACAATATCCTCAGTTTCAGAAGTTGTCTTAATTCTTCTCTTTTGTGGCCTACCCTTAGGTGTATGAGGTTTAGGTGGAATAATAGTTATTTTTGGGTTTGAAAAACCGACCCAATTGTCTCTGACAAGTATTTAAACATAAAATAGCCTAATACACCTTCTGAAGGTCACTGAGAATAAAGTATCTGATAACGATCAGAGAGAATGTCACTTTATAACTATCAATTGGAACCTGATAGTTATCAGAAGTGAGATACTCCTTGATATCCCTCATTATTATTCAAAAAGTAATACTCACTGATAAGTAAATCAATGAGTGTTGTATAAAGATCAATTACTTGTTTGGTTTCAGGGAGTCAAAGACCAACTGAAGAAAACATTTCACAAACAGATGCGGTGTCAGGGAGTGATTTACAAGGAGCTAAAAACAACACCAGGGTCACTAAAATCTGAAAAATGTCTCTGTGACTCTGAAGACTTGATTCAGTTATACAACCTCAACCTCTGAATGCATGGGTGGGAAACTTCCTTAAGAGATCAAGTGCCTATCGATATACAAGAAACGGGCATTAGAACTATAAGTTGTCAAATTGAGAAAGCCGAAAGTACGCTTCAGACTAGCCTACTAGGCACGTGCCTATCTATAGCAAGTGGACAATTTACTATGGACCCATGTGCAACCACTGCTTCCCTCTCTATATAAACCAAATGTTGTAATTGAATTAAGTAGAGATTCAAAGATAGAAAAAGAATACAAAGTCTTATAGTTATGATCCTCCTCTCCTAGGAACAACAATGCAAAGCTAGCTTCCTCTTGTTGTTTGCATCTGGAGAGTTAATCTGTCATCAACCGGGGTAGTTTTCCGTATGCTATCCCTTGTAAATCTTTGATTCATTTCTAATAAGATTTATAAATTTGAAAAGTACAAATGGTGTTATTAGCATGTATGTGTCGTTCTCAAGCAAACCGAACCTCAACAATGTTGATGTTCATCAGTTTTCCTCATTTGCTAAAACTGTTGTTCATATCCTTCATGGTTTGCAATAACGTGCGTGCTCGAAGTGGACCCAACAGTTATGGGCACAGTTGATTTAGCTCGATTTCCATTGACATATATGGGTTGTATTGTTGTGTTTGTATATTTCTTGCCATGCTTTAAGCCAGTAATAAGGATGATCCCATGATTCCAAATATTCTACTTGTTGTCAATTTAATGTCATGTTCCAATTGGTAGCAATAACATGTTTACACGGTAAACATGTTATCTCTTAACTTCTACAACTACAATTCCTGACTCTGTCGTGGGAAGAGCCGCTTCTTTTTTGCTTGATAGGGGGCTTCCATTCACCAACCCTGAAGATTACAAAATAACAAAAAAGTAAAATTGGCCAATTCTTTATTTTCAGAGATCAAGAGATTAGCGGAAGGATGAAATGAAATTAGACCAATCTGCGAGTACCAGAAGCGGGCCTCATATGAGAATTGAAAACTAGAGCATTTTCTGCATTGGTGGATTTTCATTTGTATTTGAGCGTAAAAGCAGCTGCTTTGAAGGTTGGAAGCCTACTGGTTCAGCCAAGAACCAGAAACCGAATGAAGGAAGCAAAGATCAGAGTCAAAAGATTTCGTGGAGAAGAGCTTACTTATGAGCGGAATACGAAGTCGCAGGGGAACCTGTGGGCTTACAAGATTCACTTACATTGGTCTCCCCATGGTCCCCTAACTTGAAACTTTTCTCCTCCATTCCACAAAACAGTGTACTTAACAGTCTCTTTCTTAATTTAATCTAACATATGTTGTGCAATTGGTGTTAGTGGCTCATTACTCTTCCCAATCACATTGAAAATAATCACTATTCTTTTCGTACAATATTCCATAATGTATTCTAAAGTTGTAATGGTAGGTTTGTGTCTGCCTCCAACTATTTTCCCATTAAACACTTCACACATGCTATTAAGTAACACATCCGAATGAGCTCTCTCTAAACAATGACATAATTTGTATTAATTATATATTTCATAATGCAATTACAAAAAGGATTGAAGTTATACAGATAGATTATTTACCTGAAAAATGTGCTTCTGACCAATGGATCGGTGGTATCTTACTTAACCATTTATAGGCAGGTTCACTAAAAATCTTGAAGTTAAGCATATGCCTCTTAAAATGTTGGACAATTTTGGTTGTTGCACATCTCCACAAATGGTCTTTGAAGGCCCTACCATTCATTGAAGTTTCATGTTCTCGTTAATGTTTAATAGACAATATTTGTGTTCTGCACATGGAAATACTGCTGCTAAAGCTAGAATGATACCATCCACAAAGTATCATACAGTCAGTATGAATAAAAATGTAGTGCCAGTTAAGTTAAAGAGAATGCCTTATGTCTGTCACTAATAAAAGTGAAGTTTGAGTTTGGCTGTAATTCAAGATCGTCAAATAGGCACTGAAGAAACCAAGTCCATGATTATTTATTTTCTGATTCTGCAACAGCATAAGCTAATGGGTATATACCATTGTTGCTATAAATTCTCACAGTTGTAAGTAGTTGACCAAGAAAATGACCTCTCATAAAAGCACCATTTAATCCCAACAACTCTCTTTGACAAGCTTTAAATCCCACCTTAAAGCACCTAAACACACATAAAATCTCCTGATATTTTTGTTGGAAGAGAGGGATCTGTTTCAGTTTTGACATTAATCCTAATTGTTGTATTTGGGTTTGTCTTCTGCAACTCTAACACATAATCTCTCAACATGGTAAATTTTAAATCATTATCACCCATAATCTCTATTTGCGCCTTTTTTTTTCCTCAATGCCTTCTGCATAGACACTTGAAGTTCAAATTGTTTAGAAAGTTGATCCTGAAGAGCCTTAAGTGGAATCTCTGGATTAACTTGAACTTGGTCTATTATTTGCTTTGAGAGAAACTTGTTGTCACAAGATTTGATCTCTCTTGACTGCAAACACTTATGTTCATCTTTATATATTCTCACACTCGAAGTTTCACAACCTTGTAGTTTTCCGACATACAACAACCATGGGCAACCTTTGGAGGAAGAATCAATGTATGCTTCTAAACAACCACTTAAGAGCTTTCACTGTTGGCGAACTCCTCACCATTGAAACCTTGAACAAACTTCCTGGCATCCTACAAGATATTGGCATGCCAAACATCCGCATTAAATACCTTGGAGGATTATTTTTTCTTCTTGAGCTCGAAAACATTAACCACATCAACACTATACTCTCAAATTCATCTATCGGAAGTTGACTTAAAACTATCAAAAAATGGGATGATAGGTTCACGATTAGTAAAAGGTTAACATGGATCTCCATGTTAGTATTATGTATTTGTATTATGTATATGTAGGACGGTACTCTATGATCGGTCTAAAGCCCAAGATCTCCTAGGGTTTCACTTGTATTTATATGTCCCAGTTTTGGGAATTCTAGGCAATCAATCACAACATTCTACGTGGTATCAGTAGAATTTCACCTCTCCTAAAAACCCTAAAACTTCCGCTGCTACTATCCTTCTGTCGAACCTCCCTCTCCACCCTCTGCTTCCTCACTCGATCCATCTATCTCTATTCTTGATCTCTCTCCACCACGACTGTCATCAATCCCCCTCACAACCTACTATTCTCCTCTCCGATAATTAAATGGCAATCACTAATCTCAACAACATCATCCCTGTTCAACTCGATGTGGATGAGATGAATTACTCATCATGGGTGTATTTCTTCATCCATTTTTGTCGCGTAAACCTACTATTGGATCACCTTGAAACCAAGAGTGCACAAGATGCACCGAGTACCTCTTCTCCTCCGGATGCGGAGTGGTTGAAAATTGATTCAATTCTCCTTTCTTGGATCTTTGTTACCGTCTCTAAAACACTACAACAATGGTTAGTTGTTGCAAACCCTAAAACGGCTCAAGAGGCATGGGATACTTTAGTCGCGATCTTTTCAGACAACAAAAGGACCCGCTTCATTGCTTTGAAAGCGGAGTTACGATCTTTGAAGCTCGGTGATATGGGCATTGATGCGTATTTTCAAAAAATTGAATCCATTGCAACAATTTTAAATAGCCTTGGCTCGCGTTTAGATGATGACGATGTGGTGACATTTTCATTAGAAGGGTTGCCCGCAAGGTACGATAACGTGGCCACCATCATTGCTCATCGGGATCCCTTTCCTGATCTCAAAACTATTAGGTCCATGCTCACCATGGAGGATATGCGTTTAAAGGCCCGTGTTCAAGACACTTTGTCCAATTCAACATCATCCTCACCAATGGTGTTATTAGCCAACACCGGTTCCAACTCTCGCCGTTCATCTTCCTCCTTGGAAAAAGTTCACAATCCGTGTTTAAATTGGAGCAAAGGTTCCTGTTGATTTGGTGCCTCGTGTAAATTCTTGCACAATGGTATGCATCGTACTGGTCCTCCCAAATCTCAACCATCAACCAATAATTTATCCTCAAATGATTTGCAAACCCTACAACACCTTTTAGCAAAGATGGGATGTAATGGAACCAACAGTGGTACTCAGTTGCATGGACAAAGTGCCAATTCTAAACCTACGACCCCTGTTGTTTTTTACACCAGTCCACCTAGTTTTGGACTGCCATCTACACAATCTGGCCCTTCAGTGGCTCAGCAGCTCATGAACCCCTCACCCTATGGGATGATAGGCCACACACCAGTTTATACCTACCCTGGCCAGTCCACGACGCCGGTTCAGTTCTTGCAACAGCCTACCCGGGTCAGTCAACAGTGCAGTTGCAGTTTCCTGCTTCGGTTCATACTCATGCCGGTATTCTTGGACCTGCACCGGCTAAACTTGGTGTGATAGTTCAGTTTATTCCGGCAGTTCAGCAAGCTTTGGGAGGATCTTTAGGGGCTGTTTCGGGTCACGAGACTATTTTACCACATGCATTTGCCACTCCCACCCTTCATGAACCCGCTCCTAGCAATTGGAATATGGATATAGGTGCGTCTTCTCATCTAAATGACTCGGTCAATAATCTTAGTGATGTATTTAATTCGTGTATTTATTCATCTGTTGCGGTTGGTGACGGGCACACTATTCCCGTCACCAACTCTGGCAATAGCATTTTACCGACCCCTTTTCGACCTCTTCACCTAAATAATGTTCTAATCACTCCTCATATTGTTAAAAACTTAATTTCTATGCGTCAGTTTGTATGTGAAAATTATTGCACTGTTGAATTTGATCCTTTTGGTTTTTCTGTTAAGGACTTTCAAACCTGTCAAGTGTTGCTCCGCTGTGATAGCACTGGCGACCTCTACCCTGTCACTAAGCCTTCTCCCATTCCTCAAGCCTACCTCACAAGTCAGTATACGTGGCATCAACGTCTTGGTCATCCAGGAAGTGAAGTGTTGCGTCGTGTTATTTCTAATAATTCTACTTCATGTAATAAATAGAAATCTCCCGTGCTTTGTCATGCTTGTCAGCTTGGCAAACACGTGCGACTTCCATTTGTTAGTTCATCTAATTTAGTTCAAACTTGTTTCGATATTTTTCACTCGGATTTATGGGCTTCCCCAATCCCGAGTCTGTCTGGTTTTAAATATTATGTTATTTTTCTGGATCATTATTCTCAGTTTCTATGGTTTTATCCGTTGGTTAACAAATCTAATGTTTTGTCCAAATTTACATTATTTCGCACCTTTGTCAAAACTCAATTTAACCGTGAAATCAAGTATTTTCAGTGTGACCATGGTGGTGAATTTGATAACCATGCTTTTCATAAATTATTTAACAACAATGGGATACAATTTCGTTTCTCATGTCCCCGCACCTCTCAACAGAATGGTAAATCTGAACGGATGATTCACACCATTAACAACCTTATCCGCACCTTGCTTTTTCAAGCACACCTACCCCCAAACTACTGGGTCAAAGCCCTCAACATGGCCGTTTACCTCTTAAATATTTTACCCTCCCATGCCATCGACAATGAAATTCCCCTTACACGCATGTTTGGCACAACACCTGATTACCAAATCTTACGTGTTTTTGGGTGTCTTTGTTACCCTGACATTGATGTCGACCATAAAATCGGGGTACGAGCACACCATCCATATTTTTGGGGCATGCCACTAATCATCGTGGATACCGTTGCTTAGACCTAAACACTAACAAAATTATTATATCTCGACATGTAGCCTTTGATAAGTCAGTTTTTCCATTTGGTTCCACCACACCCACTGTGAAACTATCTTACAACTTTTTGGATGATTCCCCTAATATCATTTCCATCATAAAAATCACCCCAACACCAACTCCATCCTCACCACCATCTGTTCCTGAAACACCCCCCCCCCCCCCCCACCTACTTCACCCATTTCACCCGTACCCGACTCTCCACCTTCTCCCACTGTGGCATCTCCAGACATACTTCCCTCCCCACAAATCACCAACCCTCCTATACATCCTTCTGCCCCTGTTTCCGTTTCCCAAACCCCCCCCCCCCCCTTATTGCTAACCCTACCTCGACCACGACTTCAGTTCATCCCATGGTTACACGTTCCCGTGTCGGGACTACCGTCCCAATCCTCGTTACGCTTGTCATGTGTCTTTGGTTTCCCCTTTACCCCGATCTTATAACGCTGCTTTCCATTATCCAAATTGGTTAAATGCTATGTATGATGAATTTAATGCTCTTATTAAAAAAACACTTGGATTCTTGTACCACGTCCTACGGACACCAATATTGTTCGCTGTATGTGGCTGTTTCGTCACAAGCACTTGGCGGATGGTACCCTCAGTCGCTACAAGGCTCGCATTGTCGCGAATGGCAGCACTCAGATATAGGGGGTTGATTTTGATGAGACCTTTAGCCCGTTTGTTAAACCTGGCACTATACGAACAGTTCTCAGTTTGGCTGCTTCTAGACATTGGCCGGTTCACCAGCTTGATGTTAAGAATGCTTTTCTGCACGGGGATTTATCTGAGACTGTTTACATGCACCAGCCCCCTGGTTTTCGAGATACTGAGCATCCGGATTATGTATGTTTGTTATGCAGATCACTATATGGGTTGAAACAAGCTCCTCGGGCTTGGTTTCAGCGCTTTGCTACCTATGTTCTTGGGATTGGATTTACACACAGTCGCTGTGACTCCTCCTTGTTTATCTATCATCAGGGGACTGACACTGCTTATCTTTTATTATATGTTGATGATATTATACTGACTGCTTCTTCTGATGGCTTACTACAGCGTATTATTGCGTCTTTGCATCAGGAGTTCTCTATGATAGATTTGGGATCACTAAATTATTTTTTGGGTATATCTGTTACACGTGACTCTTCTGGTATGTTTTTGTCTCAGCGCAAGTATGCTACAGAGATTCTTGAGCGCACTCACATGGTTGATTGTAATTCCAGTCGGACTCTGGTTGACACTGAGTTTAAACTGGGGGATGATGGAATTTTGGTATCTGATCCAACATTATATCGGAGTCTTGCAGGGTCACTTCAGTACCTCACATTTACTCGGCCTGGTATTTCTTATGTTGTACCGTAGGTGTGTCTTCATATGCATGATCCGCGAGAGCCTCATTTCTCTGCTCTCAAACGGATTTTGTGTTATATTCGAAGTACTTTGGATTACGGGTTACAGTTGTATTCTTCTTCTACTACCTCATTGGTTGCATATTCTGATGCTGATTGGGATGGTTGCCCAACTACTCGGAGGTCCACTTCTGGCTATTGTGTATTTCTTGGCAACAGCTTACTCTCATGGTCTTCTAAGCAACAACCGACACTTTCTCGTTCCAGTGCTGAAGCAGAATATCGTGGGGTTGCCAATGCAGTTGCTGAAACATGTTGGTTGCGGAATCATCTTCGAGAGCTACATACTCCGGTGTCTTCAGCAACGCTTGTATACTACGATAATGTTAGTGCAGTCTACATGTCCTCGAATCCGGTTCAGCATCAACGGACCAAGCATATCGAAATTGACATTCATTTTGTTCGGGATTTGGTGGCTGCAGGTCAAGTCAGAGTTCTTCATGTACCTTCTCGCTATCAGTTTGCGGATATCTTCACTAAGGGATTGCCTTCAGGTTTATTTGAAGAATTTCGCTCCAGTTTGAGTGTTCGGTGTCCTCCCGCTCCAACTGCGGGGGTGTGTTAGTATTATGTATTTGTATTATGTATATGTAGGCTCGTACTCTATGATCGGGCTAAAGCCCAAGATCTCCTAGGGTTTCACTTGTATTTGTATATCCCGGTTTTGGAAATTTGTTGATATATATCTCAAATTTGTTGAAACACTTATTCTCAGGGACTAAACTTGTGTGTTTGTATTTTTAGTTATAAGCTTAAAGTAATGTTTGGTGGTGAAATGCATGTTGGTGAAACTTGAAGGGGTGTTTTCTGCTATCTTGGAGAAGTTGGAGTCAAGCTTGGTCAAGGCTGATATATAGATCATAACCCGTTTAGGGTTTCATTATCTCTCATTATTCTCTCTCAAAGACAAGACTGCACCCAGTCTTCTCTCAACCAAAACTTGTATATCTGTTGTTGATTCAGTGATTGCTTTAGAGTGATTGTGAGGAAGTTGATATTGCATGAACTATTGATAATTAGTCAATAGCCTTCCACCTGAGTAGCAGTGGGAAGGATTGTGGGTTGTTGTTACAGTTTTATGATTCTTGTGATTATACTGATAGAGATCAGTTTCTGATTGATCTTTGAAGTTTTGGTTGATTAATAGAAGTTGTTCTTGGATTAAGATTCAAGATCTGTTACTGGTTAATATTGTGTTTTCCTACATGGTATCAGAGCCAGGTTGTTGAATCTTGCTCTAATCTTAGTTTTGAAAACAATTAGGGTTTCGAAAAAATTTGGGGGTTTTTTAAAATTGACTTGATTCAACTCAATTAACCGTGGTTAATTGGGTTCTTTTGACTCTAATTGGCTGGTTCTTAATCGTTTTACAAAACGCCTAATTTCTTGAAAAATTAGGGTTTGGGTACTTTTGGGGATTTTGATCTCTGGCTTCGATTGGTGGTTAGTTAAGTGTTCTTGGTTGATTTATTGGTGATTCTGGTAAATCTTGGTGGTTCTTTGGTGGTTTCCCTAATTCTTGAAAATTAGGGTTTGGAGATTCGTTGATTCTGGGTTATTGAGATTGTTTGGGTTGTGATTCTTGACTAAGTGAATCAAGATCATAACCTGGGTTCTTGTTCCGCTGCTTATTGGATCTTTTGCGTGCTCTGTAACACCTCTCATGTTCTCTCTTTTAAATTATGTTTTTTATTTTCTTGCATTAGATTGCTGGAGGATAGGATTTGGGATTTTGGAAGTTGAGATTGGTTGATTGTAGTGTTAGGGTTCTTTGTTTTTTTTATTTCTTGTTTGTGTGCTTGTGTGCAACCTTGACCTACTACCTTGAGTGGCAAGGAAAACGTGAGAACTACTTTCTTGACCTTTCTTGAGTGTTTGTGTGATTCTTGGTTCCTTAATTATGTCTGTTCATAATTCTGTTCATAATTCTGTTCATAATTCTAATGATGATGAGGAGGATGTTCCTGTTACTCTTATTAGTAAACTTGATCTTAGTCATCCTCTTCATTTGCATCCTAATGATTCTGCGACCTTGACTGTTGTTTCTGTTAAACTAAAAGGGACTGAAAATTATAATGTGTGGTCTTGTGCTGTGTTGTTGGCCCTTGAGGGCAGAAATAAAACTGGATTTATAGATGGTACTTGCATAAGATCACATGTTGATGAAGTTTTAGGAAGACAATGGGATAGGGTTAATGCTGTTGTGTTGGGATGGATTTTAAACTCCATATCAGAAGAATTGTTCTTGGGTCAATTTTTTTCTAAAAAGGCTTCTGATGTGTGGACTGAATTAAAAGAAACTTTTGATAGAGTTGATGGTTCAGTTACTTTTAATCTGCATCATAAAATCAATTCTTTGTCTCAAAATGGTTGTTCTATTGCTGAATACCTTAATAAACTGAGTACTTTGTGGAAACAATTTGATGTTTTAATACAGTTGCCTAGGTGCACTTGTCATGCTGCTGATGATTTTAAAAAGCATAACCAGTTAATGAAACTTATGCAATTTTTAATGGGTTTGGATGATTCTTATATGCAAATAAGGAGTAATGTGTTATCTAGAGATCCTCTACCGTATGTGAAAGGGGCATTTGCCATTATTTCTAGTGAGGAATCTCACAGATCTGTGGTTAATGGTTCAGTTGGAGGGACTTCTAACAGGTCTCAGTCAACTGTGTTCAACTCCAGTGTGCCCAATAGAGGTAATTCTCAGAGGCCCCCATCCTTTGGTAATTACTCCAGGCAAAATAATACCACTAGGTCTAATGATAATAGAAGGGCTGCTGGTGGTCCTGTCTTTGTTTGTGAACACTGCGGCTTTAATGGACATGCTGCTGATAGATGCTTTAAGCTCATTGGGTATCCTGCTGATTTTGGAAAGAATAAGAGGAATAATAACAGTAATAATAATCAGGGTGCTCAGAACTTTAACAAAAGGTTTATAAATAATAACAACTTTGTTGGCTCTAGTTCCACTTCTACTTTTTCAGATGACCAAATTTCTAAACTGATTTCTTTGATTAAAGAAAATTCTAATAATGTTGATGGAAATGGGAAAAGAGTACATGCCAATATGGCAGGTATTGTTTTAAACAATAGCAAGTTCTTTAATCAAAAATTTAAAAGGTTTTTCTGTAATAATAGTAAGTTTAGGTCTGCACTTGTTGCAGCTGGACTTATTGTTGATTCTGGTGCTAACCAGCATCTTACATATATTGATAAATATTTAGTTAATGTGATTGACATTTCAAAACTTGGAATTAAAGTTTCTCATCCCAATGGGATTGAGGCTTTAATCACCAAGGTTGGCAATATGGTTCTAACTAAACATTTAACATTATATGATGTGCTAGTTGTACCAGAATACTGTGTTAGTCTAATGTCTGTTCATAAAGTGGCTAGAGACAGCAAGTTTGTTATTGCATTTGATGAGTCACAGTGCTATGTTTTACCCCAGGATTTTAGGGGAGTGAATGTGCTAGGGATTCGTAAACAAAAGGATGGGTTGTATTACTTTGATGGAAATCAAGGTACTCACCTAGGATTTGAGAATTCTAGTCCTACCTGTA
This sequence comes from Chrysanthemum seticuspe, assembly GCA_019973895.1. NCBI lineage: Eukaryota > Viridiplantae > Streptophyta > Magnoliopsida > Asterales > Asteraceae > Chrysanthemum > Chrysanthemum seticuspe. Next base: position 289,698,932 of record BPTQ01000009.1, read on the forward strand.
ATTTGACCAAAGACTTATGGCACTGCAGGCTTCATCATCCCTCTGATCAGGTCTTGTCAGTTTTAAAAGGTGAAATCTTTTATGAAAATAAGAATGAAATTGAACCTTGTGAAGTTTGTCAAAAAGCTAAACAAACCAGAGAATCTTTTCCTTTAAGTGACCATAAAACCAAAGATCTTGGTGATATTGTTCACCTTGATCTTTGGGGTCCTTATAGAATTAAAAGTAAAGAAGGCCACAGATTTTTTCTAACTATTGTGGATGATTTCACCAGGGCTGTTTGGGTTTATCTGCTTAAAAATAAGCATGAGGTGTTTGATTGTATTCAAAAATTTTATAATCTGATTAAAACATAGTTTGAGAAATGCGTTAAGATTTTTAGAAGTGATAATGGAACTAAATTTGTTAATAATCAGTTTAATAAATTCTGTGAAGATAAAGGCATTGTGCATCAAACATCTTGTGCTTATACTCCTCAACAGAATGGGGCTGTAGAGAGGAAACATAGGCATCTTTTAAATGTGGCTAGATCCCTTATGTTTCAGGGGGGATTACCTCTATTTTTGTGGTCTGAATGTGTTCTAATTGCCACTTATTTGATTAACAGATTGCCTTCCTCAGTGCTGAATGGAGAGTCTCCCTTTAATCTTGTTTTCAAAAGAAAACCTGACCTAAGTCACTTAAGAATGTTTGGTTGTTTATGTTTTACTACTATTCTTACCAGTCATGATAAGTTCAGTATTAGAGCAGAAAATGTGTTTTGGTTGGGTATTCTAATTTTCAAAAAGGCTATAAGCTTTATAGTCTTGAAAGGAAACAGTTTATCTTTTCTAGAGATGTAAAATTTTTTGAAAAGGTTTTTCCTTTCAAGATTAAAAACTCTTATGTTGCTCCTGACCCTCTCAGTCATAGTCTAAACCATGTTAATTTCTTTGATGAAGTTGCTAGTGAAGACTCTGACACACCCAATGATGACAATAAGCTAAAAGGTACCCCTTTGGGTAATATTAATCAAAGTGATCATCATTTGGGTGATGGCAGCAACTGTCAGCATTTGGATGGCCCAACAATTGACCAAGTGGAGAATGAATTGGAGCATTCTCCTGGTTCCAATGAGGCTACCAATGCTGGTGAGAGGGCTGCAACACCAAGTGGTGTGAGTGCTTCTGAGGGTAATTTTAGTCCCTATCCTGAACAAGCAGCAGAAGTTGGTTTGCATAATAATGGACAACCTTCTTTAAGAAGAACTGGTAGAACATCAAACTTTCCTAATAGATATAATGATTATATTGTTGACTCTAAAGTAAAATTTGGTCTTGAAAATTTTGTGACTTATGCTAAACTCAAAAATGACACTCTATGTTTTGTTATTGAGCTGAATAAAAGTTTTGAGCCTAAAAATTATTGGGAGGCTTGCATGTACCAGCACTGGGTTGATGCAATGAATAATGAGATGGAAGCTTTATATAGAAATGATACTTTTGAGCTTGTTCTTTTACCTGAAGGCAGAAAGGTTATAGGTTGTAAATGAATTTTTAAAATAAAATACAAATCTAATGGTGAGGTAGATAGATATAAAGCTAGACTTGTAGCTAAGGGCTTTAACCAAAAAGAAGGGGTTGATTTTGATGAAACTTTTTCACCTGTTGTGAAAATTGTTACAGTTAGATGCCTTATTAATCTTGCTGTTCAACAAAATTGGCCTATATTTCAGCTTGATATCAATAATGCCTTTCTGTATGGTGATTTACATGTGACTGTGTATATGTCTTTCCCTGATGGTTTCTTTAATGCTAATAATAAGAGAGTTTGTAGATTGAAAAAGTCTTTATATGGTCTAAAACAAGCACCCAGACAGTGGAATGCTAAGTTAACTAGTGCTTTGCTTGAGAATGGTTTCATACAAACTAAAAGTGATTATTCCTTGTTTATCAAGAATGATTCAGGTAATATTGTTGCTTTACTTGTGTATGTTGATGATATTATTGTCACTGGTAATAACTTGGCTGAGATTGAAAGTTTTAAAGTGTTTCTTAAGTCTAAATTCCAGATTAAGGATTTGGGTAAACTTAAGTATTTCTTGGGAATTGAAGTGATTGAAACTGATAAGGGTTTATGTTTAACTCAGAGAAAGTATTGTTTAGATTTACTTTCTGAATTTGGTTTACTAGCTTGTAAGCCATCTGCTTTTCCTTTAGAACAAAGTGTTTCTATTTCTAATGAGCCTACTGCTTCTGATCCTGTTCTAGACAACATAACTGAATATCAAAAAATGATTGGAAAACTAATTTACTTAACACACATTAGGCCTGATATATCATATGTTGTACATTGTTTGAGTCAGTTCATGCATAAACCACTTAAGTCTCATCTTAAAATAGCACTTAAAGTTTTAAGGTATCTGAAGGGTTCTCCTGGTAGAGGAATTCATATTGTTAAAAACTCTTTTGAAAATCTTGAGACTTATGTGGATGCAGACTGGGCCAAGTGTGTTGTTACTAGGAGATCAGTTACAGGATTTTGTATTTTTTTAAATGGTTAACTGGTTTCATGGAAAAGTAAAAAACAAAACACCCTTTCTAAGTCTAGTGCAGAGGCTGAGTATAGAGCAATGGCCTCTGCTACTTCAGAAATTGTTGGGTCTTGAAAATTTTGAAAGACTTAAACTGGGAACATTTTTTGCCAGTCAAACTGTTTTGTGATAGTCAGGCTGCAATTAAAATTGCTGCTAATCCTGTCTTTCATGAAAGGACTAAACATTTAGAAATTGATTTACATTTTGTGAGAGAAAAGATTTTGGCTGGTGTTATTAAAACTGAAAAAGTTCAGTCTGTTAATCAAACAGCTGACATTTTTACCAAAGGCCTGGATAAGCTGCAACATGAAAAACTGGTTTCTAGACTTGGTCTTTTTTATGTGTTTCAGGTTTGAGTTAAGGGGGGATGTTGAAATGTATCTCAAAACTGAAACACTTATTCTCAGGGACTAAACTTGTGTGTTTGTATTTTCAGTTATAAGCTTAAAGTAATGTTTGGTGGTGAAATGCAAGTTGGTGAAAGTTGAAGGGGTGTTTTTTGCTATCTTGGAGAAGTTGGAGTCAAGCTCTGTCAAGGCTTATATATAGATCATAACCCGTTTAGGGTTTCATTGTCTCTCATTATTCTCTCTCAAAGACAAGACTGCACCCGGTCTTCTCTCAACCAAAACTTGTACATCTGTTGTTGATTCAGTGATTGCTTTAGAGTGATTGTGAGGAAGTTGATATTGTATGAACTATTGATAATTAGTCAATAGCCTTCCACTTGAGTAGGAGTGGGAAGGATTGTGGGTTGTTGTTACAGTTTTATGATTCTTGTGGTTGTACTGATTGAGATCAGTTTCTGATTGATCTTTGAAGTTTTGGTTGATTAATAGAAGTTGTTCTTGGATTAAGATTCCAGATCTGTTACTAGTTCACAATATCACAAAAACAAAAACATTCCCGCTAAAACAACCTCACTTAACTATTACTTCTCAGCCAAAAACTGATTCCACCAAAAGGCATATTAAATTTACATCTCTCAAGCTTATTAATTCCATAAATAGTTTAAACGTACATTCAAAAGAAAAATGTCAAGAAACAACCAAAACACATCTCATTACCTACTGTTTCCAGCGATAACGCTTTTTCCAATAATGACTCTCATATCATCTCCAGTGATAATGCTTTTTCCAACAATGAATCAGATTCCTTAGATGCAATAAAAGACTACTCCAAAACGCCGTGAGTACATCTCATCTGGACAATGCTAAGGTTGAAGAGGTTAAAAAAACAATTGAAATTGGTTGTCTTAGTGCAATCATTGGTGACAATGTGGTGGAACAATGAATGTTGGCTCACTAAACTTTAATGGAGTACGTACCAATTATAAAGGGAATAAGGCAAAATAATCATACGTGGGATCCTTTAATGGTTAAACAATATAGTCATCGGGTTGATAGTTTTTTCTCCGTCAACTTTGTCAATTCATGTTTCCATGTGGTTCTTCAATCATCGAAATGCGTGTTTTGGAGGTTCAGGATCAAATTGCTTCGAGCTAGCTAGAACCTCAAAAAAAGATGCTCTTTTAGAAGAAATCATCATGGTATTGCTTTTTGGATCTATAATCGCGAAAAAATGTCGATTTTTAATAGGATTTATAGTTTAGTGGCTCATTTTGCTCTTGTAATATTGTAATTTTATCTAGCTTTTTGCTAGCTTTGGGTCATTTGCATATATATTCCTCCAAAGATGCAAAATTGCATATATATCATGTGCATGTATAAAAATCATTGTACTATGTGCATCAAAAACTTGTAAGAATGATATATATGAAATTATTCACCTTTGGAGGGATATATATGCAATTCCCCCTAAATTTTAATTGTCGTTTAAAAAAAATGTCTGCTTCCATACATTCCTTCCTTTTTATACCTTTAGTTATTAGGGGTGAACGAAAAAACCGAAAAGACCGAATAAACCGAAAACCGAAATCGAACCGAACCGAACTAAATAACAGAACCGAATTTACTAAAACTGAACCGAACCGAACTACTAATTCGGTTCTCGGGTTGGATATGGGTTTGGCAGTTTGAACCGAAAACCGAATTCATATAAATATATGTATTTTTTTATATATTTATATATATACTTACATATTTTTATGTATATTTATATATAAATAAATACTATTAAAAGGTTATCATAATATAATAAAACACTTTTTATGCTTGAAATATATTTTTTTGCTAAATATCTATGTAATTATTAATTTTTTTTTTTTTGAAAAATAGTGAAATTCGGGTTATTCGGGTCAACTCAAAAACCGAACAGAATTAGAATTCAACTGAACCGAACCGAAAACCGAATTTGAATTTGGTTCGGTTCGGTTCTCGGATTGACCTAAAAAAAATTAACCGAATTAACTGAACCGAACTAACCGAACAACCCGATAACCGAACCGATCAACACCCCTACTAATTATTGGATCCTATGATCCTATCTTATCTTGTTTGGGCCAGTATCCACTACTATCCAGTCCAGCCCTACTTGGGCCACAAATAGGAATTTTACACAGACATTTAGCCCTAACTCTTTCTTTGTCATTCTTTACCAAAGTTAAATTCCTCCTAGTTTCTACTGAATACTCTCTTAGTTTCTCTTTGATTTCTTTTGTTGAACCAAGTGTTTGACCACAGTAAAAGAATGCGTTCTTAACCGCCATCCTCCCCTGTTCTAGCTTGTTTCTTGCAGTGCCTCAACATTTTCTTCCTAACACAATCTACGTTTGTTTCAGACCCACAATCACTATCAAACTCGTTAGTATCTATAACATTTAACTCATTCTCCAAAATGAAGACTTCATGTATCCACTCACAATCCATTTGGAACAAAGTAACATCAACATCACGCAACTCAAAAGTATTCCATTCATCAACCAGTACATTCATGGGTCAATGTTCTCATTAACATCAGTTTCACTTTCATATGCCTCATTTTCACTCGCATCTAGCATATTCTGCCCTAGTGAATTTGGACAACTCACTTCTACAGGTTGGCTGGTAAATGACATGTCAAAAGTGGAAAACCAAAGGTTCGATTGCTGGAAAATTACTAGATTGTCCAACAGTATTAAGTTCCAAAGTTGTGTTAATTTAGTAGAAGGCTCTACCACAACCTCATTATCAATCTCTCCTAAGACCAACTGTCTACAACATGATAGGAATATTATTACTACATGACTTCCTAAGATCTTCATCCATCTCTCTAAAAAAAATTCTAATTGACAACGGAGACATTTCACTTACCTCTAATGTAGTCTTACCATGTTCAACATAAGGTTCTATCATCTTATCTAACTAACAAGGTCATTCAATAAATCAAAATTAACACTCTCATGTAGGTTGTACAAATCATCATCTAAATTACTACCAGACTTAAAAAGTAACAGTAATTTGTTTTTCTTAGTTTTACCCATTTGAACCATAAGACCATCCATCTCTTCAATTGGCATCTCATTCTAAAAATATTAGATCTACTAGCTGAAATACAAAAAAAATAGAAATTTGTTACCATAATGTTTCCTTAACTAAAATAGGATACAAAGATGTACGAGCATCTTTTATATGATAAAAGAATTACATCATTTCGGAGTGTTTTTGCAAAACCCTTCTTATTGAAAAAAAAATTAAACCAATAGGAGAGCTCGAATTTGCCACGTAGGCAAAATCGAGCAATATGATTGGTCAATAGAAAGTCAAAATTAAATTGGTTTTGGTCAAACTTAATAATTTTGGTGGAGAAATTTGGTTAAGAAAAAAAATGCATAAAAATATAAGTGTCAAATTTATGAAAACATAAACTTAAAAAAAGAGGGAGTAATTAATAAAACTTTAGTGGTTGAATTTTAAATAAATTATATAGAGCTAAGTGTAAAATTACAAGTTTTCATGTTTTTTAATAACTTTAGAAAAAAAACAAATAACCCCTTACACTTTATACCCCCTATACTTTATAATATTAGTAACGGGAATATAAATATCAAATGGTAAGCACGAGTTACTGTGATATGAAAATAAATATACGCGATTCTACTTTTAACTTCATCAACGCTCATTATGTGCTACTAAACTCGCACATTTTGTGCAACATGATATCAATAGTTAAAGTTAAACAACAACATCAACCTCAACCTCAACATGTCTGTAAGTTATAAACGTTTTACAAAGCTAATTATTAAAAAAAACAAAAAAAAAATAAACACATGGGTTAGATAGTCATTGGTTAATTTAGAAGTTGTTTTCCTTAAATTATAAAAAAAATGCATGCATCACAATCCTTATTTCATAACAATCACCTCCTAAATTTAAATAAAAAAAAAAAAAAAAAAAAAAAAAAAAAGAAAAAAAAGGAAAAACTACTTAGGTGATAACCTAACTTTATTCATTGACGTGATGTTTCATAAAAAAAATGTAATAGTTGGTCGTTGTACAGAAATAAAAGTATGTACATGAGAATTATTAAGCAAGAATATATAGTTTTTAATCAGGTTATTACGTTACTATACTGCGATAATGTTATTGAGTTGGTAATCACGGATGTGAGATACAACCATTCTTCTATACTTATGATTTATGTGTTAACCTCTTTTTGCTTCTGAATAGAATCCGAAAGAGACTTCAACAGAACTTTGGCTTATGCCTTATCTAGCTGATAGTTTTTAGTAACTTTTTTGTTATACACAGCAACTTTTAGTAACTTTTTTTTTTTTTTTTTTAATAATGTTTTATTGAAAAGTTCTACGCTTAATATTTGTGTTTTTACTATAAACACACTAAGCTATGATAGAATTAGTTGTGAGTTCGGGGTTTTTTACTAAGCTTCTCAAAAAAGCTTATAGCTTTATCATAAACTTATTGTGTTATGGTAATTGAATAAGCCAATAAGCACATTTAATAAGCATACCAAACACCCCTTTAGTTCTAATCTGAAGTTTCCTTATTTGATGTTATGACTAACTTTGTTGTTATCCTCACTATAATGCAACATGTTAGTGGTTTTTGCAGTTTTATGATCTTATCGCACATACTAAAGTGTAATGCAATTTTTTTTGTACGTTTTTTAGAAGAGGATTAAGTATCAACACATGATTGTCGTGGAAGAATTTTCTACGCCTGCTCAAGGTATGAATGTATAATTAAGTTGAGTTGCTGATTTAGATAATATATGAATGTATTTTAATGTACCAAAGATGTGTTTTAGTGCATATACAGGGAATTTTATGGTAGGAATGTTCGAATATGTGAGTCGGATACGCATGTTATACGGTTAGAAATACATGAGCTTATTGGGGCACACATGTAAGCAAAATCGTGAGATGTGATTGGTTAATAAAAGTCAAAATTAAATTGATTTTGGTCAACCTTTAAAGCTGAACACAGTCGTGACCCAGGTCATCGGGTGCCAAATCAGCTTTCTCTGTAAAATAACATTGAAATGACCAATGCCAGGTGTAGGTCGAGGATCGGTCGAGGCAACCCAAAAACGAAAATCGGTCGTTTTTTCAACTGATATTTACACACACTTTCCTTTCAATCGTTTTTTTTTTTTTTTTTTTAACTTGGTCATCAACTGTGGCAACTTGGTCGTGTCTGGTCATCGGAGAGAATTCATTATTTCGTCACGTAAGCAAAATCGTGTGATGTGATTGGTTAATAAAAGTCAAAATTAAACTGATTTTGGTCAAACTTTAATAAATTTGGTGAAAAATTTTTGTTGATAGAAAAAACACATAAAAATATAGGTGTCAAATTTGTGAAAACAAAAACTCAAAAAAAGATGAAGTAATTAATAAAACTTTAGTGGTTGAATTTTTAAAAATAATATAGAGTTAAGTGTAATATTATAAGCCTCCATGTTTTTTAATAACTTTGGATTATAAACAAATACCCCCTTATACTTTATACCCTTTATACTTTATATCTTAAAAAATACAATATATATGTTGTTTTAAAATAACAACATATAAATTTGCATAAGATTATAAGTATCAATTTTTTTACTTTTTACGTTCAATAAGGACCCTTATTTCATTTTTAAAAGTTTAACTTATGTGAACACGAGTTTACATTTTAGATACGGCTAAATTACTGAAAACGAGAATATAATTATCAAATTGTAAGCACGGGTTACTTTAATATAAAAATAAATATACGCGATTATACTTATAACAATATTTGTAAAAATAAAAACTTAAAAAAATATGAGGTAATTAATAAAACTTTAGTGGTTGAATTTTTAAAAATTATATAAGGTTAAGTGTAATATTATAAGTTTTCATGATTTATAATAACTTTAGAAATTAAACAAATTCACCTTTATACTTTATACCCCCTATACTTTATATATACTAAAAATACAACATATATGTTGTTTTAAAATTACAACATATAAATATGCATAGGATTATAAATATCGAAATATTTCTTTTACTATATAAGTTCAGTAAGGACTCATTTATTTTATTTTAAAAGTATGATTATGTGGACACGAATTTGAATATTAAATACGGCTAAATTTTGAAAACGAAAATATAATTATCAAATTGTAAGTACGGGTTACTGTAATATGAAGAAAAAATATATATACGTGATTGTACTTATAACAACAAATCATGTAATTCTTATTTATTTATATAAGGATATGTAGATTTTTTTTTTTTAAACTTTAAGGAATATATTTTAATTTCATGGACGCTAATTATGTGTTACTAAACTCGCATTTTGTGTACAACATAATATCAATAGTGAAATTTAAATATCAACATCAACATATATGTCTGCTAAATATAGTTAAATCTTGAGTTATCTAAGAGAAACTTTTACAAAATTTTATTTTAACAAATTCTAATGGATATTAATATATAATGGAAAACTCGTGCATATGTATATAATTATATGTAATTACCTTTAAACACAAAATATTCAGTATTAATACAAAATATTTTTTTTTGTCAAAACCCCGTGCGTGCACGGGTATTATAACTAGTACATATTAACAATATTATAACAAAAACATATCATATTTCCTTTTAGCAGAGTTCTAAAGCTTTGATTCATCAAATATATACTAATCCTTTCTTAGTTGCCACAATGTAAAATCCATGTTGCAATTTTTGTTATCTCAACTAAAAAATTTAAAGATGTGTGTGACATACTGACATGCAATTAGCGTTTTTGGATAAAGATTTCAAGAAAAGTTTGGGGATGAGGAGAGAATAGAAGTCGTGGCTACATTATTTTTTTGGCGGGAAAATTAGTAAAGAAATGACGATGATGCCCTCACGTGAAAGGCATGTAACTTTCATAGACTAACGGTTGTTAGGCCACAAGACTAAATAAGATGCAAAACAAGAGAAGTCAAGACGATACGTGATACTTTTTTTTATAAAAAAAAGAGTAAATTACATAAATGGTCACTATGGTTTGTCCATTTTTTCACATTTAGTCACTGAACTTTTTTTTTGACATACATGGTCACTGAAGTTTCAAATCGTTACAAATTTAGTCCATTTCGTTACATAAATGGTCACTGAAGTTTCAAACCACAGTGACCATTTATGTAACGAAATTGAAACCTTAATGACCGAATCTGTAACGATTTAAAACCTTAATGACTGACCTTGTCAAAAAATAAGTTCAGTTACTAAATGTGAAAAAATGGGCAAACCACAGTGACCATTTATGTAATTTACTCTAAAAAAAAGGACTAAACTAGCATTTTATGTACAAGCTTAGGGACGAACTGAGTATTTTTACTCTAATTATATTTCATGAGTGGTACGGTGGTACCTCAACAATATCAAGGATTTATCTCTGTTCCAAGGTACTCACGAAGAGCATTTCTTTGGGGACAACAACAAATACAAACTATAAGAGAGTTGAGGTAGTCAATCAGTTCTTTGACTTTTTGTCTATTAAAGGAAACATGAGCTGCATTTAGAAACGGTGCACGTAAAGATTTTATACAAACATGAGCTAAAATTACTATGGTGCTCTGGGTAATTATTTCTACAGGTTTTAGTGGTCACGTATTATGTCGGTCAGTTGGTGGTAGTGTTATAGTATGAGGATATCTGCTTCATTCCCTTTAATGGGTCTTCGGATCGGAACACTATCCTTGGCCTTTTGTTCTTAAGTAATCATATGTGGAACTATTAATTTTTTGTTTGATTTTCATGTAACTGTAATTATTTATAGGGGGGTGTTCACCATTGTTTTATGTGCAGGAACATATTGTGTTTTAGCTTTAGTAGAATTTGCTCGCTGCAAAACGCGGCCTATATTACTCGCTAGTTATAAATTTCAGGTGCAAAACTTAGATCATTATGCAGGAGCAGGACTATCTTTTTGTAATGAATACTGTATTATACAATAATTCCTACTGGTTTTAAGTAAATCAATTCATGTGCTTACTACAATGTATTCCCACCGAAACTTTCAATCATCATCAAGTATTTAACTAATGAAAACCGATGAAATGTTAAATGAATTATTAATAAATTAACTTGCCAACAGGGTTATATACACAGAAAAATGAGGTTTCAAAAACACGCAAATGTCATGTAAAACTCACTTATGAGATAAAAAAAATACGCACAACTAAAGCTTGAACGCTGTTATTAGACCAAAAACAAGTATCTGCAACTGATTTGAAGTGAGATTCTATGGGATTCTAAACTGAACACTGAACTATAGTACGCGGTATATACCGAGTCCAAAGCGAATGCATTGGTATCGAATACACACCCAATGGTCAGTCGATGAAATATTTGCTTTGTTACAACACTTGAGTTACTGCATGTGCACACGTTGACACAACAAATGTTGGATATCCAAGTCCTTCATGCACAAGCATGGATTCACTTAGATTGAACCAACTCCAGAGGAAGACTTTCCATTGCAACCTGAAATTTTAATAACAAAATATTCAGAATAAAAAACAATGAGTGAATGATAAATACATACTAGAGTAGAGGTAGCAATGTCGACCCAATTCCTTATGAATGGGTCAATTTGTGGTACTTTTATCTCTAACGGGTCAATTGGGATCGTACCAACCAACAATCTTTGTAGCTAAAATGAAAATGACTGAACCAGGTCCGAAGTTGTCCAAAGTAAAGTAACCTCTTTTGACCCGTTACCCACCCATATGACCCCACACATTTTGCCACCTGTAAACTGAATACCCTACAAGCCAATTCTTACCCATTTTCTATAAGCCCGCGGATCTGATTTTTGCTGAACATTGTACAATTCTGTTTGAAACGTAACAAGGATGGTAACTTTGAACTCAATCGAAAATGGTCTGCACAAAATATTAGAAATAACAAAAAAACACTTTAGAAACCCTTTGGGGAGATGGATATGATATGAAATGACTATAGAACATAGATACAAAATGCCTGCACAGGTTTATCTGAAAACAGGCAACAGCTCAACTAAATCACATGTAGAAGTGAAATATGATTTGCAAGTGGCTGGTTCTTATGACTTTCTAACATATAAATAATAGCAATTAACAATCCTTACATAGGTCTGATAAGCTTAGAACATTTTAAAATCAAGATACATTAGGTTCTGTACACAACAACAACAAACCCAATCCCGCCGGGGCAGGGTATGGGGGAGGTAAAATGTAGACAGATCCTACCCCTACCCCAGGATAAACCCGGGAGTAGAGAGACTGCTTCCAACGAGACCTCCGGCAAGTGCAGGTGTGCGGGTGAGCGAGAAAAGAAAAGAGAGCAAAAGGAAAATAAGCAACATGTAAAATGCAGGCAAAACAAGCAAACACGTAAACAGAGCAGAAACAAAACAAGGGGCCCGAAAAGGGGCAAGGGCAAAAGCACAAGCAAAGAAACACACAAGCAAAACGCAAACAAAACAAAGAACCAAAGCACAAAGAAAAGCAGACAAACCTAAAGAAGCAACACAGAGCAAAGCAATGCTAGGGGCCTAAAGCTAAGGCGCAAAAAAAAAAAAAAAAAAAAAAAAAAAAAAAAAAAAAAAAAAAAAAAAACTAGCCCGGCTACCCGCAGATCCTAATTCTATCTCTCCACTCCTTCCTATCTGAGGTCATGTCCTCGGACAAAAGAAGCTCCTTCATGTCAAGCTTAGGATCTGTGCTGTCATATAATATAACTACTTAATCCGTAATATGACCAAACTTATTGGGGTCACCGTCCTAGCCTCATAATCTAGATTCGTCGAGGGCTAGTGAATAACCAGGCTCCTTGGCTAGCGATAGTACATAAAAACGGGTAATTCTTTTACCTGGATCGAAACGGGATTGAAAAGGCTTAAAATTTTATTATATAAAGGGATAATGGTCCAAAAACGTATCGAACTTGACATCTCTTCCTTCTTTGTTCACTGAACTATATTTTTTTGGCATCATTTCCCCATTTAATATACTAACAATTTTTCATCCTATTGTGTGTATCATCACTGGTAAAGCTAGATACACTTTTTAGTAATTATCCATTCAAATGTATCGAACTTTACCCGTGATGATACACACAATAGGAAAAAATAAAAGCTCATATTTTAAATAAGAAAATCAAATAGTTTGATACATACTGAAGTATGAAGTGTCAAGGGTTTCAAACATAAGTAGAAAAATTATAGTATTTCAATAATAAATTTATCGAATAGAATGTGACTAGACTTACAAGATATGTATCATGCATTAGAAGTATGATCGTCATTCTACTGCTTTTTAGCCTTGTTTATTTAGAATACTATTTTATTTCCTTTAAAAAAAAGGGTTAAAACTACACTTTGGGCGAGTTTTTACAACCCATATGCTTTTAGACTGGTCAATTTTACCTGTTTAACCTATAGGTAAGAAAGCATACCCTGGAAAGACTCGTTAATAAATAAATAAATACATTGATATTGTCATCTGTAAATCAAATGTAACAGCCTTATGAACAATCAACGTTTACATGTTTATGCAGGACATACAGAACACTGGAGGAAGACAGGGTTAAGGCACAATAATACCTCTTAAAAAATCTACAGCAATTAACCCTCTAAAGGTTGTTTAGTGCTCTTAACAAGAAAGAGCAAGCCGGCGACAAAAAATAAGCCAAGCATGAACATGATTTTTGGTATGATTCGTATTCTCAAGGCATGTATCAGATATATGTTGGTTTAATAAAAAATGTATATAAAAATTAAAAAAAGAGTTAATTGCATTTTTGGTCCCTGTGGTTTTGCCAAATTGCAGATTTGGTCCCCAAAACTTTGAAAGTGCACCAGAGGTCCCCATTTTCAAGTTTCCGTTGCACGTATGGTCCCTGGCCAAAGTTAAATGACTAAAATACCCTTATCTTCTTTTGTTTCTATTTTCTTTTCATATTTATTACATAAATGGATCCACTTTTTACACATGAATCGTCCCTTTCCTCTCCTTCTCTCTACCAACATACGACACACTCACAAAATGCCTAAAATGGATCTAAATCCACTCTTTTTGACTTCAATCCAAGAATACATTCATGTCTTATATCCCACTTTGATCAAGCTACAACCTAGGAGCACAAATGGAGCCATTTGGGACGAATTCGAGATGGGGAATGCTCAAAAAGGGTAGAAAACATGTTTTGAGTTTACAATTGAGTCACTATCATCCTTCCTCAATCCTTCCTATATAAAGGATTGATCTCATAAAGTTTTCTCATCACTTCCAATCAATTCGAAAAATTAGGGTTATTACAAAATCAAAGGGGTTTTTCCAATTGAGTTGGGGGTTTTGTTATTGGGTGTAAGAGGAAGCTATCCAAGGTGTTTAATTGTACCAATTCCGTCCGGATCTCCTCCAATCGAGTTTCTTGGTGTTCGGTGTTCATAGCCACTCGACCCACAATGGGTTCATAATAAGAACACCATCTTTGTTATTCTTTTGTCATATATTTGGTTGTAATTACATTTAATTGTAATTCGAATTGTTATTTATTTTTCTTTGTGTTCATGTTAATTTCTATTGAATATTTGAAGTAATGATAATATGGCAAAATTAGTGATTTGGTTTAGTTAAAAAAATATATTGCTTGTTGTTGTTGTGTGAGGCTGCCGTGAACCAAGAAAAGGGGTAAAAGGATTCGTTTTTGTCGTGTACAAGATCTGATATCGTGAACCAAGAAAAATATTGCTTGTTGTAGTTTTGGGATATGAATTTGTGTTTGATATTATCTGGGTTCTTGTATATGTTCTTGTTATTGGATGAATAAATAAAAAGAAAAAGGAATTAGAAAATTAAAGGGGAAGAAGATAAGGGTATTTCAGTCATTTAACTTTGGCCAGGGACCAAAAGTGCAACGGAAACTTGAAAATGGGGACCTCTGGTGCACTTTCAAAGTTTTGGGGACCAAATCTGCAATTTGGCCAAACCACAGGGACCAAAAATGCAATTAACTCTTAAAAAAAAAAAACATCATTAAGCCAAGCATCTATATGACTATCTTCTTTAGGTATAAAATTTATATGGCACAGTTCATGTTAGTAATGTGTTGTTACTCACTTACTCAAAGCACGTGCTGAATCTATACTAAGAATCTAAGATACAACATTAAAGGATTTCTAAAGTTTCTATGCTTCCGTAACAGCTTACATCTCACGCTGGCATGTGTCTAACTTTATTTGTATAAAATAAGGAGCAAATGTTATCATTAATACTTGTAAACAATGGTAAAACACTGTTGTATTACTTGATATCATTACAGGGAATACATGACTATCTTTATACAGGATATTAGCTTTGAGCCTAAGCTATGTAATAACCCTAATGGGCTGGGCTGGGCTGTAATGTACTAATGGGTTTACTAACTCTACATATTCTAACATTCCCCCTCAAGCTGAGCATATATGTTGATCATGCCCAGCTTGTTACAAATAGAATTAATACGAGTTCCAGGCAGTGCTTTCGTAAGAACATCTGCTAATTGATTTTCGGTCCTAATATGAGGAATTGTGATTGTCCCATCTTCTAACTTCTCACGAGTAAAGTGACAGTCAACTTCTATATGCTTGGTCCTTTCATGAAACACAGGATTGGTTGCAATGTAGATAGCTGCTTGGTTATCACACCACATCTTCATTGGTTTAGATTGAGGAAACCCAATCTCACCAAGTAAATTACGCAACCATACAAGCTCACAAGTCGTTTGTGCCATAGCTCTATATTCGGCCTCTGAACTTGATCGGGACACAACATTCTGTTTCTTACTCTTCCAAGAGACTAGGTTGCCTCCAACAAAAACACAATACCCGGTTGTAGAGCGCGAAGTATTTGGACATCCAGCATAATCGGCATCTGTGAACCCTTCTGCTATGTGATGCCCATGATTAGCATATAAGATACCAAGTCTCGGTGTACCCTTCAGATATCCTAGAATTTGAGTAACAGCACCCCAGTGTGACGTTCTAGGAGATGACAAAAACTGACTTACAACACTAACCGGAAATGAAATATCAGGACGAGTAATAGTGAGGTTAGCTTCCCAACTACTCGCCTATATTTCTTAGGATTCGGTAGCAATCTTCCATCTTCAGATTTTAATTTCATCTTTGGTATCATAGGCTCGTCATACGGCTTTGCCTCAATTTGACCTGCATCATCTAGCAAGTCTAGACAATATTTCCTCTGAGAAAGGCAAATGCCCTTCCTACTACGAGACACTTCAATTCCCAAGAAGTACTTGAGCGATCCAAGATCCTTTGTTTGAAAGCAAGTACCAATAAATGATTTTAAGTTCTTTATCCCACCTTTATCACTGCCCGTAATCACTATATCATCGACATAAACCACAAGCAAAATGCAACCTGCGTCAGATGATGAGTAAAAGACAGAATGATCATAAGCACTCCTTCGTAAGCCGAACTTAGTTACAGCATTACTGAATTTTCCAAACCAAGCACGCGGAGACTGTTTCAAGCCATATAAAGCTTTCTTAAGTTTACACACTCTGCTAAATTCCCCCTGAGCAACAAACCCCGGAGGTTGCTCCATATATACTTCTTCTTGTAAGTCACCGTGTAAGAAAGCATTCTTCACATCTAGTTGAAGAAGTACCCAATTGTAAGTTGCGGCCAAAGAAATAAACAAACGAATAGAAGATATCTTGGCAACCGGTGAGAAAGTCTCTGAGTAATCAATGCCATATGTTTGTGCATAACCCTTAGCTACCAAACGGGCCTTAAATCGAGCAACAGAACCATCAGGATTCATTTTAACACTAAACACCCATTTACAGCCGATTGGCTTCTTATGAAGAGGTAAATCTACTAAAGCCCATGTACCATTATGATCAAGAGCATTCATTTCTTCAATCATAGCGGCACGCCATCCAGAATGGGCCAATGCTTCATCAACAGTTTTCGGAACTGATATCGAGTCTAAGTTTGCAACAAAGGCACGAGAGGAGGTAGATAACCCATCATAAGAAATAAATGCAGAAACAGGATACGTACAAGTACGTTTACCTTTCCGAAGTGCAATAGGTAGATCAGGTGCAGGAGAAGGTGATGGCAAATCAGAACCACTAGATGTATCAGTATCACTAGGTGCACCAGAATCACTAATCAGAACCACTAGATGTATCAGTATCACTAGGTGCACCAGAATCACTATGTGCCTCACTAGGTGCACTAATGGGTACATCATTAGGTACATTATTTGGTGCATCAATAGGTGCATCTTCTAACTGAGAGGATGGTACACGAACATAATCTGGTGTCACTCGAGGTCGCCTAGTATATACTTTAATAGGCGGACGTTCAGTGGTTGCAACAGGGGTAGGAGAAACATAAACTAGCAAGTCATCATTCTCCTCTTGGTGACGATAAGTAGTAACCGGAAAGTAAGGTAAATCTTCATGAAAAGTGACATCTCTTGAGACAAGATAGCGGTGAAGTTGAGGAGAATAACATCTATACCCCTTCTGAATGCGGGAGTATCCAAGAAAAACACACTTAAGCGACTTAGGATCCAACTTGGTGATGCTAGGCTGAGTGTCCCTAACAAAACACGTACTACCAAAGATTTTAGGATTGATAGGAAATAGAGATTTTGTAGGGAATAGAACCGAATAAGGGTAATTTCCACCAAGAACAGCACACGGCATGCGATTTATCAAAAAACAAGCAGTCGAAACAGCATCAGCCCAAAATGGTTTAGGGACAGTCATTTGAAACAAAAGTGCACGAGCAACTTCAAGAAGATGGCGGTTCTTGCGTTCTGCAACTCCGTTTTGGGTTGGTGTGTAGACACAAGATGACTCGTGAAGAATTCCATGCTGAATCATATATGACTGAAATGACTCGGAAAAATATTCTTTCGCATTGTCACTCCGTAACGTTTGAACAGTAACATGGAATTGAGTCTTTATTTCAGCAACAAATGAGCAAAAGTGTGTAAATACTTTAGATCGATTCTTCATTAGATAAAGCCAAGTAACACGAGAGTAGTCATCAACGAAGGAAACACAAAATACTTGAAACCAGATTTAGATGTAACAGGACATGGACCCCACACATCTGAATGAACTAACTCAAATGGGGATGCAACCCGCTTATTTACTCGAGGGCTTAAATGAACACGCTGGTGTTTAGCAAACTCACAAGAATCACTTTAGAGATGATAAATGTGAAAATTCAGGACATAGTTTCTTTAAACTCTGAAGTGATGGATGGCCAAGACGCAAGGTTATAAATAGCGCGAGGCGTGGCATGGACGGCAAGACGACAATGTACTTCAAATGGAGATGATGAGCTAATTCCAACTAGGGATTTTGAAATCTCTGGTTCAAACACGTACAAACCATCAAATTTTCGCCCTCTGCCAATGACCCGCTTTGTCTTGAGATCTTTGAAGATACAATAATCAGAGTAGAACTTTACACTACACTGCAAATTGTTTGTTATTTTACTGACAGATAATAGGTTAAATGAAAATTTGGGAAGACTTAACACCGAAGATAATGAAATAGAAGGGCTAAGATTGACAGTGCCCGATCCAAGGACTTTTGTTGTAGACCCATCAGCAATCGTGACATGAGCAGCGGAAGCATGTGTACTAAAATCTGAGAAAATATTTGGGTTACCTGTCATGTGATCTGAAGCACCGGAATCAATAACCCATTTATTTGCTGATGAAAACAAGCAATTACCAGATTCAGCAAAGTACGCATATGAACCTCTATGTTTCTTCTTCGCATAATACCCGAATAACAAAGCAATGAACATCATAACTCGAAGTCGTATCATACGAGTCATCAATAGGCAAATGACCAAGAGTGGTCGAAGAACAAAATCTGAATTCACATAACACAGTAACTGAAACCCCGCATCATAACCCCAAATCATCAACATAACAAAAATCAAAAATGATTTCATCATAATATCAAATACCAGAATGAAACTGAAATTGGAAGATGAAACAGGACTGAAATCCTCCCACGAAGATGACTGAAATCCTCCCACGAAGATGACTGAAACAAATGATTGTCAATCGTTTGTCGAATGAACTCCCTTGGTACAAACACAAACGAACCCTAATTTTCTGATTCTTGATAACCTCTCTCTGATACCATGTAAACAATGGTAAAACACTGTTGTATTACTTGACATCATTACAGGGAATACATGACTATCTTTATACAGGATATTAGCTTTGAGCCTAAGCTATGTAATAACCCTAATGGGCTGGGCTGTAATGTACTAATGGGTTTACTAACTCTACATATTCTAACAATACTTAGATGCCGGAGCATTTCAATAAGCTATACACTGCAGCCAGGCATTACTAAAAACTGCAAAGAAAATAAGCTCGGATATAAAAAATTTCAATGAACATCATCAACTTACCCAGCAAACACGGTTGGACATGTCAAAAGTCGGGGAAGCATGACATAAATAGGCAGTGACATAGCACGGCATACATCTCCATCTGCTATCTATAAGAACGTGAGATAAGTCAGCTCCAAATAGAAACAATATGTATTGCTTGAAAGAAGGTTTGTTAAGCTAAACAAGTTATGTGCCTGAGTAGTTTGAACAACAGATGTTTCTGTAGCTATCTTTTCCCCAACCATGATTGATTCTACCCGAAGCAAGTGAATTTCAATTGAGTATATTGGAACTGCAGATGCTTCAACTGTTAGCTCGCCCACTAAAGGATCTGATACAAGGCACTGAGTGCAAATTCGACCAGAAACCTTGAACCCGCCTACATAATAAGGTGAACAAGCTATTAGTAACATTACCATATGAACTTAACAAAAGGTTAGGGGTACATTTACTTAAAGTGAAATAACTTAAATAGTTGCATCCCTTAAACCTACCCCTAAATAGAAATTACTTTATTGCTTATACATATTTCACACATATAAATTATAAAGGAATTTATCGGAGACCCTAAATTATAAAGGAATTTATTTAAAAAAAAAATAAATATTAGCAATATCCTAACAAAATAAGTCAATAACCACAAAAAAACTAAAAAGTTTAACATCCTTGAAAAATAAAAGCCATAAGTTCATAATTATTTATCAATTAAAAATAAATTAAAAAAAAAAATCCTAGTTTGATTGATTTTGACCGATTTTGACTAAACCGATTTTTTTGACCGATAAGTGAAAAATCGTATCGGTTGACCGCCAATAAGCGATATATCACTGATACATCGGCCGCCAAGACCGATATTTACAACACTGATAATGACACATTTTTATGTCTGCGTGGTCGTTAAACCATGTATATCTCAACATGATATTTATATATTTGGCATTACAAACTGTAGCAATCGACAACAAAGGTAGATTAAAGTATAAATATAGTGCACCCATGGCATATATTATATCTGTTTTTTGTTTTGTTTACTTACAGTTACACATGATTAGAGAAGAGAAATAATCAGAAAGAAACCTGATTTCAGTTCAGGCAGCAAAGCATGCCTTTGTGTGTCTTGGGTGATATAAAAGAAGACCATTTCAGGAGAAATCGGTTTCTCTGGGACACTGACTGTTGAGAGAAATAAATATACAGGTAAGAGAGAAAACTCTTTACATTAAAGAAGCTATGATAGCGGAACCACAAACATGTACCTAAGTCACTTTCAATTATAAACTCCACAGTGGCAGACAGTGATTTATGTAAGTATCCTCTCACAACATCAACAGTTAGCAGATACTATGACAATATCGTAGACATATAACAGGTTATATTTGTCATATATCATAAGTATTGATATTGATGGATGGAAGGGAGAAAAACCTTTTAAGGAAAAAATACCTGGACATTAATGTTTGCACCATGGAATGTATCATAGAATCTGTCATCTTTTCCTCCATGTTTAAGATCTATAGAAAAAGGTATCTGTCGATAAGAAAGCCGAATTAGTTTTTCAAAATTAAGACGAATACTAATCTCATCTTGGAATTTAAGCATGCACAATAGCATAAAATCAAACAAAGTCAAATAGATGTCTCTATATCGCATTTGCCCAATCTGTTTTAATAATTAAAAATCCTTTCATTGTGGCAAACAGCAGCATTCACGAAAACGGTGTCATATGCAGCTTTCCTCTGTTTTCAGAGGAACAGAAAATAATATAAAGGGGAAACATAGTGACATTTTTAATTAAAAAAGTTTGTGACGCCATAAAACTATATTAAAAATGATACGTTTGTCTGTTTGAAATGTACAAGTTTTTGTTTAAGATTATACCTCTGTTGTGCCAGCAGTAATCTTCCCAGAAGGTTTAACAACAATACTTTTCTTCCTGTTTTTGATGGATAAAATTATTAACATGAAAAAAAACCATGACATGGAATAGCCAAATCCAGTTGAAGAATTCTACAGCAGGTAATTTATGCATAGCAATATTTGTATCGCACTGGATATGGTCACCTCAACACTGCAACAGATATGTCACCTTACATAATAAGGTGTGTGGATTGCATATTATAGTCAAGCACTCAAGCATATGCAATTCAGAAAATAGTGTTTATATTTGCTTACGTTTTAAGAAAAGGTAATACAATCCCAAAAATGAATAATTTGTTAGTAGCGTCAATTTAATTCATTTGAATCAAAGGTTCAATGTTAGATACGAGGATAAAAATGTAATTTTAGTTTCATCTCATATAACACGTTGTAATATGCACTTCCCAACGTGCTAACTGAAAGCTACTAATTTTGCCCAAAAGCGTTTTTTATCCTAACAGTCTATAAACACCTACCCTCTAAGATGATTAACCACTCAGGGGTGGCTTGTGGCAAAAGGCTTGTGAATACTATCACTAAAATGTGTGAGGTCCCACACGTTCAATTCCTGCTAGATGCAAACAGCCCTAAAGTGGTCACGCCAACCTTCTGAAAAGGGAGGGCTTTACCCGGTTTGAATATGTGTGCCTGTGTGGCGGCGGGTTCAAACCCCGTGGATTAGTCGGTCAAAAGGTCGGAAACAAATTTACCAAAAAAAAACTGATTAAAATGTGTGTAGTGTGTGTTATAATGATGTACCAACACCTTGTAATAACTAACTTTGGCTTAAAAGTATGTACGTATATGAGGGACAAAATACTATAAGGGGGTGTTTGGATTAGCTTATTTTCTGGTCTTATTGGTTAATCGAGATTTAGAAAAGCGGATAAGCTCACTTTCTTACGCCTTACTAGCTTATCAAGTATGTGTAATACGCACTTCCCAACCTGAAAGCTGCTAATTTTGCCTAAAAGCATTTTTTATCCAAACAGTCTATAAAACACCCTCTAAGATGGTTAAAATGTTTATAGTTGCAAAAAGAAGCCTGCAAATGTTTATCAATACGATTAACCCGACATATGCCATGTACATAACCCAAAACACAAGGAACTAGAACTGTGTGAATGAATTGTGCCATAGCTCAAACCATGTTTTAAATATTTACTTTGATAGTCATACTCCATCCATCCTAAAATAAGTGTCCGTTTCTAAAATAATTTGCATACCTAAATTGGACTAAAAAAAAATAAATTTATTGTACATCTAGAGCATGGGGTGTGGCCAACGTTTTCCCCTTAGATGTTATTCTTCGCCCTTATAGTGTGTTATTGCTAACAACTTGTTATAACTATAAGGGGGTGTTTAGATTAGCTTATTTTATGGGGTTATTGGTTTAACGAGATTTTGAAAAGCTGATAAGCCCACTTTTTACGCCTTACGAGCTTATCAAGTCGAGCTATAATGGCTTATTGTAAACAAGCCATCACAATTTAAGGTTGATAAAGCGAAAAAAGTGGGCTTAATCGCTTTTGAAAATCTCAATAAACCAATAAGCCCAGATACTAAGATATATTCGGAACACACGTCACTTACAGAATTGGAATAGGCTTAAGAACACCGTAAACTGATTCAATTAGTCCAGCTGTACCTCCACGTACCTAATAACCACCAAATATTTAGCACATTCAAGTAGAGTAGACACCTTATTAATTTTATTATTATTATTTTTATTTATTTTTTATTTTTTTAATTGAGACCTGCAAATTGACAGAAGCATTGAGGGTTAAATGGATGCCATGGTGAGATATTGAAGAAGAGAATTTAGTGATTATTTTTCCTTCAACTGCTTCCTGAAATCAAAATTATTTTAGTTAACTAATTAGAAAGAATAATAGTGTAATGAAATGAGTTACATTGGGGCGATAGGTTCGATTGGATCGACTGAGTTTGATCTCAACACAAGAAGACATGAACAAGATTCTTATTTCTTCCTCTGCACTTTGGTTTTTCAACCGTTTCTTCTTTTTTAAAATCACCTCATGTGCAGGTCTCTAAACAGTTTGGGGGTGTTTGTTTAAGCTTATTTTAGGTGTAATTTGTTTTTTTAGAGCTTTTACCTCTTTATCTGCAAACCATGTCTGCAAAAGAAGAGGTACATTTAAGCTCTTCATCTGCAAGAAGAATACGTTTGTTTTTTGTGCTATTGAAGTACTTCTTTCATTTTTCTTCTTTTTCTTCTTTTTTTCTTTTTCACTAGTATTTTTTTGCTAATGAAGTAATTTTTTTTTTCCTTTTTCTTTTTCACTAGTTTTTTTACATTTTCGTCTGTTTTTTACATTTTCCTCCATTTTCTATGTTTTCTTCTGTTTTTTAATGTTTTTGTCATTTTTTTACATTTTAGTCCATTTTCTTATGTTTTCGTCCGGTTTTTTACGTTTTCGTCTGTTTTCTTTCGTTTTCATTCGTTTTCTTACATTATCTTACGTTTTGTTAGGTAAGATAAAATAACGTACAAAAAACTTATAAAATCATATGAAAATGGAGGAAAAAGTAAAATAAACACATGAAAATATAAAAAACGGATTAAAACGTAAAAAGACGGACGAAAGCGTAAAAAAAGAGGCGAAAACGTAAAAAAACGGACGAAAACATGAAAAAGGACGAAAAGTAAAAAAATTTGGCGAAAACGTAAAGAAATGGACGAAAACGTAAGAAAACTGACGAAAACGTAAGAAAACTGACGAAAACGTAAAAAAATGACCGAAAACGTAATGGGACGAAAATGGACGAAAAAAACCGACGAAAACATAAAAAACGGACGAAAACGTAAAAATATGATCGAAAACGTACAAAAATAGATGAAAACGTAAAAAAAAAGAAGGTGAAAACGGACGAAAACGGTCAAAAACGTAAGAAAACGGAAGAAACGTAAAAAACCGGACGAAAACGTAAAAAAAGGATGAACACGTAAAAACAGACGGAAACATAAAAAAAACATACGAAAACATTAAAAAACGGACGAAAACATGAAAAACGAACATAAACGTAATAAAGCGGACTAAAACTTAAGAAAACAGGCGAAATTGTAAGAAAACGGACGAAAACGTAAAAAAACGGACGAAAACATAAGAAAACGAACGAAAAAGTAAAAAAACAGACGAAAACGTAAAAAAAGGGCGAAAACGTAAAAAAAGGGCGAAAACGTAAAAAAACGGACGAAAACGTAAAAAAACGGACGAAAACATAAGAAAACGGACGAAAACGTAAAAAACGGACGAAAACGTAAAAAAAAGGCGAAAACGTAAAAAAACGGGCGAAAACGTAAAAAACGGGTGAGAACGTAAAAAACGGACGAAAACGTAAAAAGACGGAAGAAACGTAAAAGAGATGTAAGATATTGAGAAAGAGATGTAGGGGTTGTGAGAAGAGGTAAGAAGTGGAAAAGAAGAGATAAATTATGTCTGCATGGTAGAAGAGGAAATAAGAGATTTTAGCCTCTTATGTCTGAAAAAAAACAAACGGTCTTCAAAGAATACGTCTGCGCGCCTGCAGACAAAAGAGGCAAAGAAGAGCTTCTTTGAAAAAACAAACAATATGACTTTCCTTTTTTAATTTTCTTTTTAAATAAAAACTAGAGAATTTAATAAGAAATATTTTATTTAAGTGGTTGAAAATTAAAGTGACTTTATTTTTATTAAAGTATTAAACTACGTGATTTTTGTCTTCTCACAATAATTTTGAGACGAAAAAAATAGTATTTTGCTAAAATTATGATTTTTGTCTTCTCACAATAATTATGCCAAGTAATGTATTAGTATTTGATACCCATTTTGATGAACTTTTCAAAGTTTTTTTTTCAGAATTTTGGGTAAAACAAATTTAAAAATCGCAATAATTGTTAATTAATTTGCAATTAACTTTTATATTAAACAGGAGCTTTTACATATATATTTGTGCTTATTTTTAATGAACTCTTTCTTACTCCTAAGAACCACATATATTTTCTCCAAAGAACCTATTTCTTCCTCTAACAAACCCCTTTTTCTTTATTGCGAACATCTCATAACCATTCCTCGTTACAAACTTCATATTTCTCCTCATATTTCCCTCCTTCCCCCTCTTATCCTCCATTATTAAACCTCCTATTCACTCTTCAATTTTTATTAAAAACCCACTTACTAATTAATATAATTCTTTATTCACCGTTATTTTTTCAACATGCACCTTTTTGGGGAGGAGGTAATAGCGTACTTTGAAAAGGAAATTGGCTCAGAAAGAACCTACGACTCCATCACGAGCAAATGGAAGAATAGGATTCGTAATAGGGTTGGGAATTTTTGTGCTATTATGGATAATATCAAGCAAAATCATGGAAGTGGCGAGAATGATGCAGGCGACAAACAAAAAGCTCTTAGAGAATATCGTGTGCTTTACGGTCATGATTTTACCTTGGAGGAGTGTTGGCAAATTTTGAGGACTCATGATGCTTGGAAGAATTGTGAGATGTGTGCTTTCAGAACGAATAGTCGGAAGAAATCATAGGGTTCTACAACTACCTCGGGGTCAACACAAGGTCCTTTGAATTTCCAATACGTGGATGATTCTGATGATGAGGAATAGACTAGAGAATCACAACCAGAAGGTTGTGACGCAGCCAGGAAGATATCATCCTCTTCCTCTCGTAATCCATCAGAATCATTTGTTAAATCGTTAGCCAAAACCTTTTTCAAGTTCAAGCCGACAAAATCGAGAAAAGGTAAGGGTATAGAAGATGCGTACATAAGATTGAGGGAAAAAGAGCTGGAGATGAAAAGAGAGAAAATTGAGCTCCAAAAATAGCAAATGGCATTGATGGCGCAATCACCCCGGCAGAAAGACTTAATTTTCTACAATACACCAATCGACCTAAGTTTGCCCCTACGACAACTAGCCCAAAGACATACGCTAAACATGATATCTGGCCGACTAGCCGTGAGGTAAAGGAGATTACCAATCATGCCACGATATTTGGTGTTGTTAACGGATTCACCGTCTTTATCTTTGGTGAGTTTGGTGTCGTAGAACATTGGTGTTCCAATTGGTTTTGAATCTTCTAATCCGAATTTCTTTAACATTTCTTTAATGTATTTGGATTGCTTAAAGAAGATACCATCTTCTAATTGTTTTATTTGTAGACCAAGAAAGAAACTTAATTCTCCCATCATACTCATTTCAAACTCATCATGCATGATTTTGGTGAAATCATCACACATTTCTTGACAAGTTGATTCAAATATAATATCGTCCACATATATTTGAACAATTATTATTTGTGACTCCTTTTTCTTTATAAAAAGTGTGTTGTCAACTAACCCCATGGTATAGTTGTTTTTAATTAAAAACGCTTTAAGTCTATTATACCAAGCCTTTGGAGCTTGTTTAATACCATAGAGGGCTTTCTTTAATTTGTACACATGATTAGGTTTTTCAAAATCGACAAAACCCGGAGGTTAAGATACATAAACTTCTTCATTTATAAAGCCATTAAGAAAAGCACTTTTGACGTCAATTTGAAAGAGTTTAAGATCATGAGCACAATCATACGCAAGAAGGATTCTTATAGACTCAAATCTAGCTACGGGAGCATAGGTCTCATCAAAGTCTATGCCTTCTTGTTGGTTGTATCCTTGAGCAACAAGTCCAGCTTTATTTCTAGACGCGTCACCGTTTACATCGAATTTGTTTTTTGTTGGGTTTAGTAAATACCCAAACCCCTTGATCTAGGATTTGAATAGAAAATAACCTAAGTGTTTAATCCGTTAAACACTATCAGGTCGCTGAGTGCATAGTCTCTCAGTGAGCCATCTTCAGGAAACTCAGTACGAGGCGAAGAAGAAGCCTCTCCACTCAGCAAGGCGGAACTTAATGGGTGAAGACTAAGTTAAGAAGAAGATGGTGGATTCAGTGAGTGATGACAATAACTCACTGAATTCCTAAGACTCCTCTCCAACTGTTAGCACTGAAGACAAACTGAAGGAAGAGACTGAAGGCTTTGAAGACTGAAGAATAAGCGGGACTAGGCGGGAAAAGTTTACCCAGATAAAACTAAGTCCCCAAGTGCTTTACCCGGATAAAACTTAGTCCCTATCTACTAAAGCCATATCTTCCCATATATAGTAAGCGGCGATACTAAAGGATCTCTGTTAAGGAAAGAAGCTTCGCCGCCTGACTACAAATAGCAAAGTAAACAGTAATCGAATATATCTATATTCGATTTTACTGTGATCAATGTTTTTGTCTTCTAGGTTAAAGTTAAAATCATACTTGTATAAATAGCATAAGAGAATGAGTGAAAATTTTAAGCTTGTGTATTGTAAAAACACACACACACAAGCCAACTTTTCACTCCTCCAAATACAACTTTATCCTTCAGATAGCTCAGTGGGTTCTAAGAGTTGTGCTCAGACTTAGCCTGAGCTTAGAGAGGAGTCACCCCAAACTTTGTCATTTCAATCCCAAGTACTATTCCGCAAGAACTTGGGTAACGTATTCTTTTGATTTATTTCTAATAAGAATATGATGTTGAAAATTACTTTGTGTGTTTTACTTACGTTAGTTTCAGTCATTATTCACTGTTAAATTGTTTTAAGTACTTAATTGTTTTTAAACGATAGTGAATAGGGAACAACAAGTGGTATCAGAGCAAGGCTGATTATAAAACCTTTTAAGCCGCTCTAAAACGTTTTTAAATCAGGATTCCTATGGGTGAAACTGATGTACCACAACTAGTCGATAAAAAGGGTGGAGCTTATTCAGCTGTTGCCCCTAGACTTGAAGTTGGCAAATTTAACAAATGGAAAAAGTGTATGCTTTGCTATTTGATTGGGATGGAACCTTATTATATCAAGTGTATAAATGAAGGTCCATTTATCCCAAAGACTGCTGAAGGTTTGCCCAAACCTGAAGCTCAGTGGACTCAGGATGAAAGGAGAGTGGTCAACCAAGACCAAAGACTCAAAAGTATCATCATATCATGTCTTCCTGATGATATAATGGAGTCAGTTATAAGTTGTAATACAGCTAAACAAACCTGGGATGACCTAGTCCATAGCCATGAAGGCCCATCTGATACCAAGGAAAACAGGATTATGGACCTGAAACTTGAGTATAATACCTTCAGGGCTAGGGACTCTGAAACTCTCTCACAAACTTACACCCGATACAAAACTCTTTTAAATGAACTTGCTAATGACGGTGTTAAGTTATCCAAACATGAGATTAATGTTGGTTTTGTCAATTGTCTCCCTGAGAAGTGGTTGAACTTCTCTCAGGGACTTAGAAATGCAAATCACATTCAAAATCTTGAACTTCCTTAAATTTATGGGAAATTTGTCTATGAGGAAAACCTCATCAACAGACCATACCCTGACTTAAAGAAGTCTCAGGAAGTCAAGAAGTCCCTGACCATCACCTCACCTATATCAACTGCCTTCTTTTCTAACAATGTGGTTCAAGATTTTCAAGAAAATTCTGATGATGAGCCTGATGAGAGATCAAGTGAGGAGTACCTAAATGACCTGAACGTTGAATTTCAGGAAAGGGCACTCCTTGCAAACTCTCGAAGGTTTATTAAAAGAAACAAAGGTTTTTCAACTACTAAAGCAAATGAGGACACTGAATGCTTTAAGTGTCACAAAAGAGGCCATTTTGCAAAGGACTATTTTTCAAAAACAATTTCTGAACCCTCTTACAGACCATCATGGTCAAATCAGTCCTCAGGCTTCAGCAAATTTCAACCAAAAATCTATCAGTCTCATCAAAACTTTCAAAACAAATCTGACCAAAACAAAACCATTGATTTTGAAGCTAAATATAAGAAAAACAAAGCTAAGCTTGCTCTGCTTGAGGCTAGTCCCTCAGAAACAAAAAGTGTTCAGTCTGTGCAAGGTAAAAACAAAGGTCTCGTTGCTGAAACCTTCGACTGGGATGAAGAGCCAGTCTCATCAGATGACGAAATGGTGCACGTCATCGCACTAATGGCCCTCTCAGAGGAAGACAAGCTAGCTGTTGGAAAGAATCATGCCAGAAATGGAGAATGGGTCAACATCACAATGAAGAAGGTAAATATTCTACTTTCTATGGATGATGACTCTGATTGGCAGTCCTATATGAACTATATCAATGTTGATCTTAAGTTTGTAGAGGAGCAAAGACTAAATCTTTTTTCTAAGTACAACAAGTTAAGTTTTGAATTGAATAAATATAGGGATGAGTTACTTGCGTTGAAACAAAATAAGCTTGAGGCTATCACCTTACAAATTTAAAACACTGAGTTAGTTAAAAGAAATTAGGCTCTTCAATATGAACTTAAGAAAGAAAAAGAAATCATTGATAGTTGGACAGCCAAGAATCCTAGGGTCTTTGATGCTGTGGGTGCCCCCAGTAGCAAAAAGAGAGTCATAGGTGAAAATCAACTCCCTGACTCTCACAACAAAGACCAAAGCCCTAAACCATTTGTGTCTTGTGGCATGATTACCAATATGTTGTCTGTTCCCAAGCCCAGTGATTGGATTGAAAGACTTAATCCTGAGAGTAAGCTTCCTAACTTTGAATCTGGAAAAATTCTAGAGCCTGAAAGTCAAGCTCTAAAGAGCATACTTTGACTCCCAGATGTGCCCAGTAGCACTGAACACATCTCTGAGTCTGAAGATGAATCTCAAGCACCACTTCCACCATTGGAACCTCTTTAGGGTGCTGATCCTAGCTCTGAACTTACTCCATTACAATACAATCCACACTCTCCAAAAGAAAGGTCTGGACTTGGTAGAACCATCCTGAAAATACCATCAAAACCAACTCAACAAGAATCCACACCCACTGAAACTTCCACATCCTCTGTCCCCACTGAAGCTGATCAGATTCAGCAATTGACTGAACTTGTGAGGAAGCTAACGGACAAAATGGAATCCATTGAAAAGGTCCCTGAATCAATCAAGGTGACAAAGTCAGCTTCCTCTAGTTCCTCAAAGTCAAAGGCCACCACCAAAAACAAGCAGAAGTGTGATATGTGTCACTATACCAGTCATACCACTGACAACTGTTATAGAATCCTTTTTTGCATGATCTGCAAAAAGGATTATCACAGGACTGCTGACCACTTGCAATATGTAAGTTCTCTCAGTCAAGCAAACTACACCAAAGTTGGTCATCAGTATGCTTCTTCATACAAGTCAGCTCAAAAGTTGAGAGTTAAGCCTTTTCCTCCTTGCCCACACTGTGGCTTTAATGATCATCGCCCTGATGATTGTCTTATGAACATATGCTGTGATATTTGCGGTAACACAGCTCACAAGACATCCCAGCATGACAGTGTCATCCATGCAAGGAGAAGTTCAAAGCAACCCAAATCCACTGAGTCATCCTCAGTCTCTAAATGCAAAACCTGTGGTAGCTCATTGCACTCCACCACTGACCATGAATCGATTGCTCAATTCAAAGAGACCATGAGACCCAAGCCCACTAGTAAGCGGGTCACGAAGAGAAACTAATTCAGTTTACTACTTGTGCAGAGGCATGCCAGGGAGCCTATCTGGCATCTAGACAGTGGATGCTCAAGAAGCATGACTGGTGTGAAGGAATATCTGCACAAGTATGTAAAGGAACCAGGGCCCAAGGTAGTATTTGGTGATAACTCATCATGTCCCACTGAAGGTTATGGTTCAGTAAATTGCAATTGAATAGTTTTCTCTAGGATTGCTTATGTCAATGGTCTCAAATACAATCTCATCAGTGTCAGTCAGCTATGTGATGCTAAGTACACTGTACAATTCAATGACAAACAAGGTACCATTTTCAATGCCAACAAGGAAGTTGTGTTGATTGCTCCTAGGAGAGACGATGTTTATGTCTTAGACATGTCAACTATGTCTAAAGATGGAACCTGTCTCTTTGCCAAAGCCACTAAAACTATCAACTGGCTGTGGCACAAGAGACTCTCACACTTAAACTTCAAAAACATCAACAACTTGGCAAAACAAAACAAGGTACTTGGCTTACCATCACTGGTTTTTGCAAAAGATAAACCATGCTCAGCCTGTGAAAAAGGTAAACATAAAAGAGCATATTTCAAAACCAAGCAAAATTTCTCTATCAAAAGCTTCCTTCACCTCTTGCATATGGATCTCTTTGGACCAGTCAGTCCTAGATCAATCCAGCATGAGAAGTATACACTTGTCATTGTTGATGAGTTTTCAAGATACACTTGGGTATACTTTCTTTCCAAAAAGAGTCAGGCAGATGATACTATAATGTCATTCATCAGGAACATTGAAAACCAGAATGACATTACAGTGAAACAAATCAGAACTGACAATGGTACTGAATTCAGAAATGCTGAGCTTGAGAGTTTCTGTGATGAGAAGGCAATCTCCCAAAATTTCTCATCTCCTTATACCCCTAAACAAAATGGGGTAGCTGAAAGGAAAAACAGAACTCTCATTGAGGCTGCAAGAACCATGTTAAATGGCTCAGCCCTTTCAAAGCATTTCTGGACTGAAGTAGTTAAAACAGCCTGTTACACTCAAAACAGGTCAATCATTGTCAAAAGACATAATAAAACCCCATATGAGATATTCAAAGGTAGAATTCCTGACATCAGCTACTTTCATGTGTTTGGATGTCCTGTGTTTATTCATAACCACAAGGATCATCTAGGCAAGTTCGATGCTAAAGCTGATGATGGATACTTTCTAGGTTACTCACTGATCTCCAAAGCCTTCAGGGTATTTAACACAAGGAGACAACAAGTTGAGGAAACTTTTCATGTCACCTTTGATGAAAGTGTAGAAAGCATCAGGTTCACCAACACTTCAGTGGAGGATATAGGAATTGACAACTCATCAAGATATCCTCCTGATGAGTACAACACTGAAACCAATTCCTCATACCAAGCTGATGCTGACATCTCATATTATGTCTTGCCTCACAACCTGTCACAACCAACTATCAGTGAATTCATTCATAATCAGTCAGTCCCTACTGGGATAGGTAACACTGATCCAAATGATCAGGATCCTATAACTCAAAAACCTCTACCAGAACAAGACATCTCAACAGATGATCTAATTGATCCTGTGGCTCTTGCATCTGAACCCACACCTGAACTCCCAGTAACCTCCTCAAGCTCAGAACCTAGACCACAAAGTAAGTGGACAAGAACTCAGGACATTGAGCTTGTAAACATCATTGGTGAACCCACTGAGGGCATGCTCACTAGAAGCATGGATGCTAGGTTAACTGCAGCTTCAGCCAATGAATGTCTGTATGCAGATTACCTATCAGATATAGAACCCAAAAGTGTCACTGAGGCTCTAAAGCACCCAATCTGGGTTCAGGCCATGCAAGAAGAACTTCAACAGTTTGATAAAAACAAGGTCATGACCTTGATCAAATGTCCTCAGGATGTCATTGTCATAAGAATGAAGTGGGTTTTCAGAAACAAAACAGATGAAAACGGCACTGTCATTAAAAACAAAGCCAGACTTGTAGCCAAAGGTTACAGTCAACAAGAAGGCATTGACTATGATGAGACATTTGCTCCTGTTGCAAGAATGGAAGCCATCAGGATCTTCCTTGCATATGCTACCTACATGAACTTCAAAGTTTACCAAATGGATGTAAAAAGTGCATTCCTAAATGGTGAACTCAAGGAAGATGTTTATGTTCAACAACCTCCAGGCTTTGAGAGCAGTGAATACCCGGACTATGTCTGTAAGCTTGATAAAGCCCTTTATGGACTGAAACAAGCTCCCAGGGCATGGTATGAAACTCTCTCAGCCTTCCTGATACAAAACAAGTTTGTCAGAGGAAAGATAGACAACACACTGTTTGTCTATAGAACACAGCAGGATGTGATACTGGTCCAAGTATATGTTGATGACATCATCTTTGGCTCAACAAGCTACAAGCTTTGCAAACAGTTTGAAAAACTGATGACAAAGAAGTTTGAAATGAACATGATGGGTGAACTCACATACTTCCTTGGACTACAAATCCGGAAAACTAAAAAAGGAATCTCCATCAGTCAAGAGAAGTATACAAGAAATCTCTTGAAGAAATATGAGATATCTGACTGTGCCTCAGTGAAGACTCCAATGGTCCCACCTAACAATCTTGGACCTGATCTCACTGGCAAATCAGTCAATCAAACCTATTTCAGAGGGATTGTTGGTTCACTGATGTATCTTACTGCTTCCAGACCAGACATACAATTCTCAGTATGTCTAATAGCAAGATATCAGTCCAATCCCAAAGAATCCCACCTCACTGCAGCCAAAAGAATACTCAGGTACCTGAAGGGCATACCAAGCCTTGGACTCTATTATCCAAAGTGCTCAGGGTTCGACCTCAAAGGTTACTCTGATTCTGATTATGCTGGTTGTAACATGGACAGAAAAAGTACCCCAGGGTCCTGTCAATTTCTTGGAGGAAAACTGGTTTGTTGGAGTGCTAAAAAGCAGCAATCAGTGGCTATGTCTTCAGCCGAAGCTGAATATGTGGCTGCTGCAGGATGTTGTGCCAATGTCTTATGGATGAAGAGTCAACTCAGTGACTATGACATCCATTACAAAATGGTACCGATCTTCTGTGACAACACCAGTGCAATTGCAATCTCCAACAACCCTGTCCT
Organism: Chrysanthemum seticuspe; assembly: GCA_019973895.1. Classification (NCBI taxonomy): domain Eukaryota; kingdom Viridiplantae; phylum Streptophyta; class Magnoliopsida; order Asterales; family Asteraceae; genus Chrysanthemum; species Chrysanthemum seticuspe. The sequence continues at coordinate 289,732,944 of BPTQ01000009.1, forward strand.
CCATCAAAGAACCAAACATATTGATATCAGATATCACTTCATCAGGGATCACATAATGAAGGGAGACATTGAACTTCATTTCATCCCTACTGAATATCAACTTGCTGATATCTTCACCAAACCTTTGGATGAACCTACCTTCAGGAGACTGAAAGCTGAATTGGGAATGCTTGACATTGAAAGTCAGGCATCTGAAAACCAATCTCAGTAAGTTCTCTGAATTGGTTCGTCTCCCTGAACATCCAAAATCAACCTCTCACTGTATGAGTAAGACTCACTCAGGGTCCCTGACATAAAGCATTGAATGTGTAACTAAATGCTCCAAGTATTAGTTACTTAAATGTCCTAGGTTGGTAATCCCACCAATTTAATATAGGAATATATGTCTTATTGTCAGGGGTCTCATCACTTACCCACTTGGCATTAAATGCCCTCTCACACATAAAATATCCTGTGGATATTTTAACGCTGCAAAAGTGCACTTTTACTGTGCATTGCAACTGTTCCCTTGAAATACGGGATTTTACTGCGGGTAGTGGTGGGTGGCATTAAATGTGGAATTTCAAACGATTTCAAAAACCGTCTTTACAAATCCACGTTTATGCAAAAAATCACCCCTCTCACCACTCTATAAATACCCTCTTCTAAACCAAAAAAACACACACAAATTATTTTCTGCAACTAAACTCTGTCAAAATTCTTTCTCATATCCAAAATAATTTGTGTGTGCTCAAAAATCATTAAACCTTCTTTTGGAAAACCCTCCTTGTAAACATTTACAAAAGTTTTTCATCACAAACTTGAGAGATCTTAAATCTTTGATTGTTCTAGTCAATAATTTTTTCAAACCCTAAAATCCTTTTAAATGGAAATGGCTAGAACACAATCTCTCCAGTTTGCTTCTCAGTGGGTAGGAGATCTTACAAATGTTGAATTTAAAACTAATAATGTCATAGGAAATTTTGAATACCCTGAAACTGTCCCAGCCTACAAAGACATTATGAAATTTCTGTTTAACTGCCCACTGAAAACTGCCTTTGTTCAGTGTCCCTCCATTGTTTACCAAAATCTCCTCAGGGAGTTTTGGGCAACAGCCAAGGCCTTTGACCCGACACCCTCTACTAATGAGAACAACCTCAGACCTCTCAGGGAATATCTCATCAGATTCAGTCTTCATGGGGGGCAACAACAATTCACCCTGGATTATAAAACATTTTGCACTTCAACAAGGCTGGATTACAATAAAGGAGTTTATGTCGCCCATCCTGAACCTTCCACGGTGAAGGATGGGTTAAAACCAATCATTATAGATCCAACTTTTTTGGACAAGACCCCAGTCACCAAAAGCTCTTTTCCCGTGGCTTGGAGGATCCTATTCACCTTCGTGATTCAGGTCCTCGGCGGGAACCATTCATCCACTGAACAAGTTAACTCTATTCATTTGATGATGGCATACTGCTTGATGAATGGGGTCACTGTCGACATAGGGGAGATCATTTACAGTGATCTCGTGTTAGGAATTAGAAAATTCCATAGTGAAGAGTCGGTCACCCAAAATATTATCTAGCATAAGTTAGCTCGTAGACTTGTCGTTAGTTACGTTATTTATCAGTTTATTAGTTAGTTATTAGTTTAGTTTAGCGTAGTGCAACACCGTGGAGGAAGGACGGGTCTTTACCCACTGTATCCCTGATCCACAGGCCGATAGGAGGTCGTGTATTTGTAAGTATAAATACCCCTTCCATCCATGGAAGGGGTGGTGCTTTTCAATCTAATACTCTACAATTTGTGAAGTAACTCTCTACCAAGAAAACACCCAACTCTCTAACTTTCTCTCTCTAATGGCAAACATGTATTTTGATCATCCAAGACCACCCGAATCATCAACACAAAAATATTACGATCCTACAATTGGTACCAGAGCCAAGGTTCTATTGTTTTGGTGATTTGTATGGTCTTTTACGGTTAGTTGTATGTGGTTTATATGGTTTATTGGATGGGTTGGCTGTTGTTATGTGTTTTGATTCGTGAGTTGATGCAAGTTATGTTGGGGTTATGAATCTGTTGACTGTTTCAAGGTTGTCATAAACTGTTTTTGGTCATGAATCTGGTACAACATGGTTATCTGTTTTATGGTTAAACTGTTTTTGATAAACCTTTTTGTATCTTTATCTTACTTAAGCAAGTTTTTAAGCTGTAACTGTTTTTAACATACTTTTTCTTGATAGCGACTTGAGGTCATTGTTTTTAATAGCGACTTAGTCATAGTCTGTGTTGCATATCAATGTTTTGTGGTCATGTGATTGAATCTGGTCTACTTGTGGTCAAAATAGTCGTCTTTCATCTGGTCATTTACAAGGTCAAAATGGGTCGAAATTTATGAGTCCTTAAGCTGTTTTTGGTCTGGGTTTTTTTGGTCTGTTTCAAGTGGTCAAAACAGAAGCAGTTCTTTTGCAGTCATATTCTTCATAGCGAGTTATAATATATATATAAAAAAAAAAGGGTAGCGACTAGACAAAATAATACAGCGACTTATATTGATAAGTTAGCGATTTGTGCGGTTAAAGATGTAGCGACTTGTGGTTATTTGACTATTGAGTCAAATAAAAGTTCTGGCGACTTGACCTAGCGAGTTAGACCTAGCAAATTAGACCTAGCGACTTAGACCTAGCGAGTTAGACTTAGCGAGTTGGTTTTGTAAATGGATGTAGCGACTTGCTATGCTAGCGAATTGCTAAGCTAGCGACTTGCTATGCTAGCGACTTGACTCATGACCTCGTAGCGACTTGACATTATTTAATGTCAAGCGAGTTGTTTTGAAAAAGATTAGCCACTTGACTTGAGTTAGCAACTTAACTGAAAATGGTAAAGAAGAACAAGAACCGACCACAAACCCTATACCATATACCATAAAACTGACTCGACCTCAGGTTCAACATAAACCATCCTCGGTCTTTGAAAGCTTAAACGTGACATCTAATGAAAAGTCAGATCCGGATATGTTCAAACAACCACTCCTAACCTAGACTCAACCCAAAGGACCCTCACACCCACTCTTCAACTCTCAAACAATCAAGAATCAAAAAGTAAAATTAATTGATTGATCTCAGATTCGGTTCCATTCGTTTAAATCTTTTAAAGACTTTTCAATAGAACCCTTTTCCTCACTGATTATTTTCGAAGACCAAGCTTCATTTAAATATCCGAATCTGTGAAGCAAGAACAAAAACATGAAAGTCTTTATCCCTCTTCTTGATTCGACTTTAATGGAAATACAAAATCATTAAACTTATATGGATCTCAGAATTTAATTTCGTGTATATCAAATGACTTCGAGACCTTCAAAAGATCTATATCACGAAACCTTAATCATCATAGATCACTAGTTATTGATTAATGTTCGAATACATTAAAGAAGGTGTAAAAAAATGCGTTTTTCAACCTTCTTTTGATTCGGTTTAATGAAGACTTAAAGCAATAATAAAACCTACCTTGGTTTGTTATTCGGTGTTGAGTGTCCTCATCTCGTTACCATCCCTGTGGTACTAATCAAGCCCATGCCATCCCTGTGGCGAGCTCATGAAGACATGTGTGTTATGTTGATAGTTGCAGTGGATGAGATGAGACCCAGGAGAGCGGTTATGTATGAGAAGCTGCGATTTTTAGGGTTGATGTGTTTGGGGGCGGACTGATATTAGGATAGGGTTTGTTGGAGTGATTTTTAGGGTTGATGTGTGTTTGTGATGGAGTGTTAAATACCCCGAAGATTAATGGATCTGCATCCGGTTTTTCTACAATGGGCCGACCAGGATGTTAATTTTCTTGGGCCAATACATTTGTCTACTAAATTTGCATTGGATGGTTTGAGTGGGATGATACATTGGATCGGATTTGACTTTATCCTCGTGGGTTTCAAATAATGCTGGATCTAAGTGCTTTCCTAAGTGAGCTCGGATATGCGCTTCTCGTGTTTGAACATTGAATCATTTTAGAGACTAACATATGACAATCCTTGAATAGGATATGAAACAATCCCAGAATACAATCTCTACATAAAAGGTGCTATTGGTCGGATTAAATTGTCACGATGTATTCGCAATCACGACTTGGTATTTTAAATCTTGTGTGGTACAACCGCGCTCATTCAAAGCCATAGTATGTTGAGGACACATGTTTATTGCCGGACATCGTATGATTATTGTTGATGACTCGATTTTATCATGGGCCTGAATGGAGTTGGTGGTATTTTGAAAAATGTGCTATTCAAATGGGCCGTGATTTGAGATAAAATATGGACTTGACATACAAAAGGTGGGCGTGTAAATTGTTTTTTTTTTAGTTGTAAGGTTTAAATGATGTGTGTTTTAAGTCGTGAGATTGCTGAATACGGAACTAATGGAATGGACCGGGATTGAATAGTATATTTGATGGTGAGATTTTGGATTGAGTAGTTGAGATTTGGGATTGATGATAAAACCTGTTGTGTGTTGTGATAGATAATTTGGTATATACATTTTCACGGATAATATTCTTTCTCGGCTTGAATTGATGTTTGAACAATGTTGACTACGGGGTTGTGTTATTCGGTATTTCATATTTGGATTTGCAGTGAGATTTTTTGGGCTTGCTTACTTATTTCGTCTTCTTTCCTTCTACCATTCCGCGAAGATGACATGTTTGGGCGTTTATTGAGTGTGATAAAGACTTGGCTATTTAGGTACAGTTGTGATTCTTTCTCAGTTTACCCACAACGTAACTATCACTTTGGTATCTCACGCAGTTGAGGATACGTCAAGAGGTTTTGTACTTTGGGTACACCGTTTCTTCTTCACAAGGATTAGTACAAGCTTGAGTAGCAAATCTGGGGAATTCTACTTCATGATCAAAAATGGTATATCGGGTTTACTTCCCAATTTGGTCACCACAATTGCCGTCAGAATATGTGAATGGTGTGTTTACCAAAGTGTTTATGGGATGGTTGATGATGTTGTTGATGTTGGATAATGAACCACTTATGAACCGCTGCATGTTCCCCTAAAACAGATACTCACTCAAACCAAAATTGTCATTACACATTCAAACTGACATTGTTTACGGTTTTGTCTTGATTTTGTAAAATCCCGCGAAAGAACCTATTTCTCGGTTTAAATCATAGACTTGTAAAATCCCGTGACAATGGAAACATCTTGGTATTAGTAAAGTGCATTTCCGGATCTATCTTACGGTTTATTCTTGGTTTTGTAAAATCCCGTGAAAGAAACTATTTCTCGGTTTAAACCATAGAGTTGTAAAATCCCGTAATGATGGAACCATCTTGGAGAAGAGAAAGTGTAATTTTGGATCTTACTTGATGCTGATGCTACGGTTTCTGCTTCAAAGAAGGGATAAAAGGGTGTACTTCATGAATTGGGTGTGTGTTTGGGTTTTCTTCATGGCAATTTGGTTATTACATGGTTTTACGGGGTTATGTGCTTTTAACCATGGTCGGGATGAAACCATTATCAGAGTTCGTTTAAATGTCAAAGAAGGCTAGATTTGAGCAGTTAACCAGAGGATGTGACAACGGCGTTAATTCAATATTATTTATTTGAGGTTGAAGTGAATTATCACGGGCGAGTGTACTTAGTATCTGAAGGTACCGGGGATGGATGGATGAAGATTCTTCAAGATCCTTGTTCAAGCTTATTATCAAAAACGAAGACTTGGAAATCTAGTTATTATAGGGTGCCTTTTACCTTTTCTTTTACCACTTGGGGGAATTGGGCTCTTATCACCACAAAATAACTATCACTTAAAGGAGTTACGTTGTAGTGCTCAGTGTCACATTCAATTGTGGATTTTCAAGAGGTGATGTACGTCTTATACTTGATGGTTGGCTGGATGAAGAGTATAGAGTACTTAAGAGATTCAAAGGAGCATGAATTCTCGACACCGCTCTTTGTTACATATGTGCAAGTTTAAGTCACGAGTTCGGGTTAGTTCACTACAAGGTCAAATTCATCATATTGGGTTTTCTCCATCAGCTGTTACGACAAAGAGCCTGCTGAATGATAATGGGGTTAATTACATGTTTTGCCAAGAGTGCTGAAAAGAGAGAGATTATGACGTTTGAACACAACAGTTCAAGCCTCGTACTCTAAAGAAAAGAAAAGTGTACGTTTCAGTGCGCTTTATCTTACAAAGAAGAGAAATCTTCTTATGACGTATGAATACATCAGTTCATGCCTCGTTCTTAAAGAAAAGAAATGTGTACGCTTCAGTGTGCATTATCTTCGGAAGAAGAGAAATCTTCTTATTATGACCATTCTCATCAACATGCTTCATGCTTTTTCCGCGCGCTTTCATTTATCAAGTGAACCGGACTACCGATGATTGTTTTCTTATTCCACTTGCTCAACTATGATGACGATGGCAACATCCTGTGCTAATTTTGCGGGGGAGAAGTGTGAATTGACTACATTTGGATGATTTTCACTTGTTTAGTCAAGAATGGCATCTCCGTATGCAATTCTTGAGGGGGAGAAGAAGTGTGAATTTTTTGCATTGTTGATTGATATTTGAGAATATTAATGGTCATACGGCTCTAAACTCATGTAAGAACCGAGCTTCTTCTTATCGGGTCATCTTCACATGGTGTTTTTCTCTTCTAAGAGCCGTTGGTTGACATCTTCACTCGGATTGATGAGTTTATCGACAAAGTGCTTCCGGTTAATGCTTCACGTATACATCAACATGATGATTCCGAACAATCTCTCTGTTCTTGTTTGATGTGATTGGTAGTTTGGCGTTACCATCTTGTGTGTTCGTTGCGGCCTTATTGCTGATTTCCTTGATGAACATCTTTCTGTTCTTGTTTGATTGGGAGAGATTTTAGTTAAGCGGATTTGCAAGATGTAAGTTAATTGGGATGCTTTTTGTTGGGATGCTTTTTAGTGTGAGTTGAAGATGTTAACTATCTATTCCCCAACTGGACAATCTAGAAGAAGGTCGAGTCTACAGTCGGTTCTACATTTTCTGCTGCATGATTAGAAGACTAAAGACGAGTTGCATTTGATAATCCAAAGACTTCTTCCTAATTCAAGCATTCATCATAAAGATTGTCGGTTTAGGGGAGAGCACTAATTGGGGGAATGTGATATGTCGAATTTATTCCCCAATTAGACTTGCTCACATTATTCAGCATGTTGATTCTCACAAAGACTTCAAGCGATCTTCTCAACAAATTTCAAGTATTTGGGCATTCAAAGAGTTGCTGATCCTGAAGTATCAAAACCAGAAAGGGGTAAGGAGACAAGAATCTAAACGCGAGTAAACTTGATAAACTTAATACTTCTAAGTAATTGAAGATATCCCGGGAAGACAAATGTTATTACCGTAGAGAAACTCAAGGTTTGACTCATGACGAGTAAACTTGATGAACTTAATTCTTCTAAGTGATTGAAGATATCCCGGGAAAACAAATGTCATGACCGCAGAGAAACTCAAGGTTTTACTCATCAAGGCGTTTAGTGTTAGTATTTCATCTACGTGGGGGAAGTGATGTTAGAGAAAGTTTCTGAAGATAAAAAAGGTACACTAGTGTGTGGTGATTTCAATGGTATCACAATGATCAGGGGAGAGAGATTGTGTACATTGGGGATGCTCAGCTGTTTCACTTGAGGGCTTAATCAGTGATTCAGAGATATAATCACTTATTTCGGAGTTGACATCCGCAGAGATTGTCATCCGCAGAGATAATCAGTGACTTGGCTTGCTTCTTTAATGTTATCAGTTTTTCCTTCCTTGGGTATTGGTATACTTTGAATACTTGAGCTTCATACACGATCATCAGGGAAGAAAAATGTGAACATGGGGAGGTGTTTTCATTCCCCTCATGATGTGTATTCGGGAGAGCTCTTGGGTATTGGTGTACTTCGGGTTCTTGAGCTTCATACACGATCATCCGGGAAGAAAAATGTGAACATGGGAAGGTGTTTTCATTCCCCTCATGATGTGTATTTGGGAGAGTTCTTGAGCATTATACAAAGAGACTGACTGCATCAATTCAACTACGTGGGGGAAGTGTTCTCTTGACACCTTTTTGGAATGGATCGCTTCAGACTTCACTGGGAAAAAGAAATTTGAGAAGATTATTTATACGTGGGATGATACGTTGCTGTTCTTGTTGATGATATAACCTCGAATGAAGAATCACGGTGATTATTCTTGAAAGGAGCAGCGGGATTTCTGATAATGGTGTGCTTCTATGAGCACCTGGCTAAGGCAAGCTTGAAATAGAGCTTCGAATCTGCTCAGCTAAAGGATTTTCGGTTTGGGGGAAAGCTGCCAAAGTCTCACTTTCAGATGGTTCAATTTCTTTCTTGGATTCAAGAGCCCTGGAAGCTTTGGTGGTGAATGTTTAAGAGTTGATGACTTCTATCTTCTACGACGTGCTGCTCGATATCCTTATCTCGGTACTCGTATCATCATCCTCTTTAACTATATCATCTACTCTATCCTTGTATATATTTATCAAAAAAAAAAAAAAAAAAACAAAATACAAAATTATAAAACCAACTAAAAGAAAATAGAAAAATATAAAACCAACAAAAAGAAAATAGAAAAATATAAAACCTTCAAAAAACCCATAAAAATCAGAAAATTTCAAAAATACCAAAAATATGTTTTCTAAAGACATGTCTTCTGGTATCGATAACATCTACGGTCTTAGAAATGTCATTCAATAATGGCACGGGACTTTAGATGAAGTTCGAGCAGGAGGTGTATATATTCTTTTCCAAAACATGTCTCAAAATATGGCTTACAGTTATTTCAGACTGTAACCCGGGCTTCAAATAATGGCTTGCAGTTACTTCAGACTGTAACCCGTGCTAAAACTATGGCTTGCTATTATTTCTGATAGCAACCCGTTTTTCAAAGAAGGAAAGTGCTACGCTTAAATGATTTTCAAATATTTCGTGCACTTATCCTAAAACTATTTGAGGAAAGTATGTCGAAGGACTGCTATTCCTACACAAATGTTTTTCCGTCTAAAATTCTTCAGAAAAATATTTGGTGTTTTCTAAAATGGTGGAAAATGAGTTGCTTTTAAAACAATCAGATTCAGAGTTTTTGTTAAATTGAAAACTCAATCAATGACTTCAGCGCTTTTAAACTTTTCATAAAATGAGTCATGGATTGAGGGGGATAATGTTTTTTTTCAAATCTACATCATCTAACGGGTTTTCTTAATTATCCTAATATGCTTAATTAAAAATGATGTTAACCTATGTTGAAGGACTAGGTGCCTAGGATATGATTGCTAGGATTAGATGATTAGAGTTTGATGAACACATTATTCCTATACATTTATGTGATCTGATTGATATGTTGCATTGACTTTTATTAGTCGACTGTTGTTTGGGTGATGTCGACCACCATATATTTGTATGTGTGTTCACTAACGTATGCAGGTATATTGGTATAAAAGAATGTTCCCGATCCGGATCCCACAATTAAAGATGATTGGATGCCGAAAGGAAAGGGTAACTATTTCTTGGGTTGACAAATGAAGAAACGGAGCTTAATTGGACTTCTATGGAGAGTTGGCATGTATGCAACGTAAGAGGTCTCACTGCATCAGCAGACGGTTTTCTTCATCAGCAAATGAAGAAACGGAGCTTAATTTGACCTCAGTTGGCATTAAAATGCAACGAAAGAAGTCTCACTGCATCAGCAGATGGTTTTCTTCCAAACCCTACAGCAACAACAACGGAAGCTTCTCAACCACCTAACTTATCTTTGTGCAGGATACCATTTTTAAACAATTTTTGATAAATTTGAATAAAATTGTTTTGAAAATGGAAAATATTGTTTTTGAAAATAAATTGGACTAAATTTTGAAAATCACCGGACTTCATTTTTATCAAAATCTAAGTCACTCAATTATCGACTTCGGTCATCAATTGAGGGGGAGAGTGATTTTAAATTAAATATTTTCAAAACGATATTTCATCTATCAAGTCCGTTTGTACGAAATAAAGTGGTGATCTAAAGATTTAATGTTATGTCATGGTATGATTTTCTTTAAAACTCAAAGATCTTACAAAATGAAATTTTTTCTGTTCTTGTTTGATTGTGAAACTGTTTTATTTTACTTAAAGATCGTTTAAAAAACTATCATACCTAACACTAACAATCTTTAATGTCTAGAGTTGGTCCTTATCTGTCATTTTTCAAAGTTAAATCAAGCCACGTCTTTCCCCAAAATGTTTTAAATGATTTAAATCTTTTGGGATCACTAATCTCAAATGGTTTGAAATCTTTGATCGGGTGAGAGATCGTGATTTAAATCTCAAATCTGTTTTAATGGAATTGGTTTTAGTCCTTCAAAGGCACTCCTGCCTCCATGTGCCAAACGATTTCAAATACACAATGCACATGTTGAGGAGGAGGATTTATCCAAAAACCAGATGAGTATTTAAACAAGGCCACATTTTCTCCAATGTTTTCTAAACCTAATTAAATCACTTTGGATCCAAAATCTCAAAGGGTTTGATATTTTTGATCGGGGGAGAATTTGTGATTTAATAATGAAATTTGATAAAAGGTGATCGTTTTTGATTTAATTGTGTAGGATGCTCTCTCATATGTGCTAAACGCTTTCGAATCTCGAAGCACATATTGAGGGGGAGCATAACTATCGAGGTACAAAAGTTTTTTTAAAAGAGACTTATAAAGTACCTTGATTGAGTTTTCAAATGGTTTCTTAATGGCTTTTGTAATCGTGGATGTGCTTCAAAAGAACTCTTGCCTCTATGTGATAAAATTGATTTCAAATATCCTATGCACATATTGAGGGGGAGAAGTTACCAAAGAAAATCAAATGGCTTTTTCCATGGAAATTGTGATCAAGAAATTATTTCAAAGAAATTATTTCAAAGAACTCTTGCCTCCATGTGCTAAACAATTTCAAAATCATATGCACATGTTGAGGGGGAGCATTTTCTAAATGATCAAAACTATTAAGGTACAAAATGCTTTGATCTCGTATCACAAGTACCTTGATTGTTTTTCCAAATGATTTTTCAATTGGTTTCATGGAAGAAAGAACAATACCAAAAGACCGACCAATTTATTTTATGCATGGTGTTATAAGGATGGTTAGGTTAGGTAATCGTTCCCACGATCCCGCCAGAGCCGGAGGGATCTACCCAGGGACAATCCACTAGATAGTGTAGAGTCCTTAGGTATATTGAAAAAAGGAGAAAAATGAGAAATGGGAAGAGTGCGGACTGAGACAGAGCTAGTACTGGAATAAACCCAACATGGTTCTAGTAATGAAGTCTCGGTAAGCACTGAAGGGGTTGAAGAATGAAAAAGAAATGAATGAGAAAAGGGTGAAAAGAAATAGCCCTCCATCAATTCAACCTTAGGGCAGTAACCGGGTTCAATACATATGCTACTGGTGGTTACTAAGGTAACGCCGGTATTGAAGACAAGACGTCATGGACCCAGTGACGCACTGCACTTCAACTTTCCAAACCACTCAAGTTCCTCTTAAAAGGGCTTGTTTCATTCTCACGGGGAACCGACATTATCTATCGACTTTCTCTTAGAGATTGTTGATATTGAAGAAGGAGACCCTCTCCCTAGTCTCCGATACAGGAACCAAATGTGCACTATTGAGTCTAGAGCCAAGAGATCATCCACAATATCTCGTTAGGACACTAAATTCTTGAAGACTTGCTTTTTCACACAATGTGGAAAGTAAGTATATATTAAGAGTCCTACGCATTATCCTTGTGGTATTGCCAGAACATCCGAGTGATATGTAAAAATATTCACAATGAAGATGAAAAACTCTCTAGAGCCTACATCAAACAAGCTCTTGGTGGGTGACATGTGAGATCTTCTCGTAAGATCAAACTTGTGACAACTGGATAGAAACGATGGGGAGATTCAATCTTGAATCAACCTTGGTCCAGGAAATGAATTGACGAATACTTTTGGAAAAACCGTTCGATGTGCAAATCTTCTTTTCTCTAGCACGTCGAATGTGTACTTATGTTTTCAAAATTCAAAAAAGTATCTCTGATTGAAAAATACTTTTAGAAAAACCGTTCGATGTGCGAATCTCTTCTTTTCACTAGCACGTCGAATGTGTACTCATTCTCTAATACAAAAAAGTATTTTGTTTGAAAATTGATTTTTCTCATAAAACCTTCGTTGTATTGCAAAACTCTTTCTTCAAGCAATACGCGATTGTTTTTCAAATCATTTTTCATCAATCAGTGAATCTGAATTTGCTGGTTCACTCACTCCGTGTTGTCTTCTTTGAGACGTTCCGGTTTGAGAACAGATAGAACAGCTGCGAAACCCTGTCAAGGAGATTCTTAGGAATCCTACCTGATCACAGGCAGTACTTGTACTGATCAACGGGGAACCGTGGGCCGTGTACCTCAATTCAACGAAAGTGATCAAAGACACTTTTGTGCGCTTTATTGCTAACTGTCGTATGCAGGTACACCCCGACGATTGCAGCCGATCAGAATTGAGGAGTCAATCCAAAGCCGCATGTTCACAGCAACCACACTTAATTGAAGAAATCATGACTGGTGCATATCTATATAACCTGGTTCTGATATTTTTATACTATGCTTCTGCTACGCTGCTGCAAATATCATGAACCAGTAAGGCTTCCGCTACTCTGATGGAAAGATGTCATGATTCAAAAGTGTGAGCATGTCGGTCCGAAAGTCACAACTTCACATGATGGCAACACAATAAAGGGTGATCCAGAGATTTACTGTGGCTGATGATCTCAATGAAAGCTCGAAGATCATCAAAGATGTGGATCAGTTAAAGGCCTCCACTAAAAGTACAAAATATGCGAACTATGAAGTGTCACTGCTTAAGCACAAAGATTGCAGAATTGAAGAATTGATGTCTACGAGCTCAAGACTGAAGATTTATTAGAATGCTAGGATTCAAAATGTAAAACATGGGGTGACCTCCCTTAGGGGGAGATTGTTAGGAATTAGAAAATGCCATAGTGAAGAGTCGGTCACCCAAAATATTATCTAGCATAAGTTAGCTCGTAGACTTGTCGTTAGTTACGTTATTTATCAGTTTATTAGTTAGTTATTAGTTTAGTTTAGCGTAGTGCAACACCGTGGAGGAAGGACGGGTCTTTACCCACTGTATCCCTGATCCACAGGCCGATAGGAGGTCGTGTATTTGTAAGTATAAATACCCCTTCCATCCATGGAAGGGGTGGTGCTTTTCAATCTAATACTCTACAATTTGTGAAGTAACTCTCTACCAAGAAAACACCCAACTCTCTAACTTTCTCTCTCTAATGGCAAACATGTATTTTGATCATCCAAGACCACCCGAATCATCAACACAAAAATATTACGATCCTACATCTCGTGACCAAGCTACAGAGCAAAACTAGGACGAAATATGTTTCGTATCCTAGGTTTGTCTCTTGTGCTTTGCAAGTGTTACTGGGTTCAAACTATCCTCAGGAAGAAAATTTTGGTGCTTTACCAGGCATCCTGAGTCAATCAAATGCTCCAATCTGCAAATGTTCAGGGTCTCCAATCTTCAGTTCAGTCTCTTCAGACCTCCGTGGACTCTTTGAACACTCAGGTATCTGCTATGGCTCAGGCCTCAACTTCTATGGCCTGGAATCTTGGTCCCCGGATGACTGCATTAGAGATCTCTCAGGCTAATCTGGATGCAAAGGTCACTGGTATTCAGGCAGACACTTCAGAGATTAAGGCCATGATCACCGAAATCTATCAGGCCTTCAAGGGTCAAGCAGCTCCGTCCGCCTCAGCACCAACTCCAACTCTTGCCCTCACTGAAGCTCCGGCAACAGTTGAGGGGGAGAATACTGCTGAAGAAACTCCTCTTCACACTGAAGGGGAGCAAACACCACCTGTCTCAGTAGCTCCCACATCATCTGCACCAGTCTCAGCAATTCCCATCTCTTCACTACCGCCATAAACATCAACAACAACTACAACACTGACGGTCACAACATCAATAATGACAACAACACCTCCCTTAGTTGCATCATCTTCCTCAGGCCAGGACAAAGGCAAAGGCATAATGACAACTGCTGAGCCTGAGAAGATTCCCTATAAAATCGGCGACACTGAATACCTGCTCACACCACAACAGCTGAGTAAGCATCTTGCTAAAGAAGAAAGAAGATTGAAACTAGCTGAGGAAGAGAAAAGGAACAGAGAAGCACTGGCAAAGGTTATCGCTGAAGAAGCTGAGAACATGGGACTAGATCCAAGCAAGCTTCAAAAGGGTCAGGCAGGACAAAAGTTCAAGGATGCTCAGGATGCTCAGATGGCTGCAATGAGAAAGCAGTTTGAAGCAAAGAAAAAGAAAGCTGAAGCTGTCAGGAAAGAACGAATTGATCATTACAACTGGACAACGACAAGCCGAAGGAAGCCTGAGAAAATCACTGATGTCAAAATCATCCCCAACTCCAAACCACTTGCAATGAATGTCTACAGGGGGGATGATAAGAGACATTTCGAGATTCATGATCCCTTAACTTTTGTTGACTTTGGGATCACTGAACTCGATGAGCTTGGTCCAATTATTGAAAAGAAGCAAAATAAGGTGGTCAAGGAGCTGATGAAGATGCTCAGTAAAAGATATGAAAGGCTGAGAGATGCACCAGCCCAACTGGGAATTCAGCCTGCCTTGACTGCACCTCAAGGATCTCAACTACAAGCATCCACTGGCAAAAGGAAAAGAGTTGAGTTCCAGCCTGAAATCAAAGTGCCTGGATTAGAATGCAACAGGGAGGTGCCTGAAGGTGTGAAATTTGTGAACTGTCTAGTAATTGAAAAGCCTGAAAGAGGGCTATTTTTCATTGATGTCTATGGAAACCCAACATTCCAAAGGTGGAGTGATATCGATCAGGCAGGAGTGGCTACAATGATCAGCTATATTCCAGTGGCCTCTCAAATCCAATCCCCAGCAAACATCAGGTTTTGTCAAGACGTGAATGCCAAAATAAGAGACCATCCTGATAGGGAAACACTCATCACCAAGAAAGTTAAGCTTGAAGCACTGGGAATTCATCTGGACTGACATCATTTTATTTTCTTGTACTAGTGATAGGAACCATGTAATGGGATCAATAAACGATGTATGTTTTTGCTAAAATACTCAGTGTTCCTTATTGTATTCATTAGTACATTCAGTGTAAGAAGAAGCCTATTGCTCACTTACACTGATCAAACACTTAGGCTATTTGTATATCCAAATAGGCGGAGACTGTTGGGTTTAGTAAATACCCAAACCCCTTGATCTAGGATTTGAATAGAAAATAACCTAAGTGTTTAATCCGTTAAACACTATCAGGTCGCTGAGTGCATAGTCTCTCAGTGAGCCATCTTCAGGATACTCAGTACGAGGCGAAGAAGAAGCCTCTCCACTCAGCAAGGCGGAACTTAATTGGTGAAGACTAAGTCAAGAAGAAGACGGTGGATTCAGTGAGTGATGACAATAACTTACTGAATTCCTAAGACTCCTCTCCAACTGTTAGCACTGAAGACAAACTGAAGGAAGAGACTGAACGCTTTTAGGACTAAAGAATGAGCGGGACTAGGCGGGAAAAGTTTACCCAGATAAAACTAAGTCCCCAAGTGCTTTACCCAGATAAAACTAAGTCCCTATCTACTAAAGCCATATCTTCCCATATACAGTAAGCGTCGATACTGAAGGATCTCTGTTAAGGAAAGAAGCTTCGCCGCCTGACTATAAATAGCAAAGTAAACAGTAATCGAATATATCTATATTCGTGATTACTGTGATCAATGTTTTTTTCTTCTAGGTTAAAGTTAAAATCATACTTGTATAAATAGCATAAGAGAATGAGTGAAAAGTTTAAGCTTGTGAATTGTAAAAACACACACACACAAGCCAACTTTTCACTCCTCCAAATACAACGTTATCCTTGAGATAGCTCAGTGGGTTCTAAGAGTTGTGCTCAGACTTAGCCTGAGCTTAGAGAGGAGTCACCCCAAACTTTGTCATTTCAATCCCAAGTACTATTCCGCAGGTACTTGGGTAACGTATTCTTTTGATTTATTTCTAATAAGAATATGATGTTGAAAATTACTTTGTGTGTTTTACTTACGTTAGTTTTAGTCATTATTCACTGTTAAATTGTTTTAAGTACTTAATTGTTTTTAAACGATAGTGAATAGGGAACAACATTTTTATACACCCATTTTGTTCCAATTATTGTTTGGTTTTTAGGTAGAGGGACAAGTGTCCAAACATTATTAGAAACTAATTGATTTAATTCCTCTTGCATAGCCATAACCCAACTTTCATCTTTTATAGCTTCTTGAGTGTTTTTAGGTTCTATAGTTGACAGAAAACAGAAGAGACTACTTTGGTTTTGAACTTGAGACCTTAGAGTTCTTTCATTTAGTTTTCCTATGACATTTTCTACAAGATGATCTTTAGACTCTTTAACATTGATAATTTCATTGTTTAATAGTCCATCTTCCTTGCTTTCTTTTTCTTTTATTTCTAAGACTTGACTTTCGATTAACTCGTCGTTAACAAGAGGTAAAGAATGATAAATATCCCATATTGATTCTGCTTCACTTGCAGCCCTAAAAAGAATGTAAGCTCCCCCATAGAACTCATTTGGAACTTATCATGCAACAAGTTCTCAAAATCTTTACACAGTTCCTTATTACTAGAGCCAAAGATAATATCATCTACATAGACCTGTACAAGCAAAATATCTCCCTTTTGCCTCTTGATGAACAAGGTCTGATCAATCTTACCTCTGTGAAACCCATTGTCCAACAAATGCTTGGCCAAGGTTTTATACCATGCTCTTGGAGCATGATGCAATCCATAGAGTGCCTTCTCCACTTTATACACCTTGTCTAGAAAGTCTGGATCTTCAAAACCAGGGGGTTGGCATACATAAACCTCCTCTTCAATCTTTCCATACAAGAAAGCAGACTTTACATCCATCTGATACAATGTAAAATCCTTATAAGAAGCATAAGCCAAGAACAGCCTAATTGCTTCAATTCTAGCAACTAGAGCAAACACCTCATCATAATCAATGCCCTCTTGTTGTGTGTATCCTTGAGCTACCAACCTAGCTTTGTTTCTGACCATGATTCCTCTTTCATCCTTCTTGCTTCTAAAGACCCACTTTGTACCAATTGTCCTCTTACCATTAGGTAAATCCACTAATACCCAAACCTTCTATAGCTTAAACTGTTGAAGCTCTTCCTGCATTTCTTCCACCCAGACTGAGTCTTTGAGAGCTTCGAAAATCCTCTTTGGTTCTTCTTGAGAAACAAAACAAGCAATTAGACAAGTATACAGGTCTGCATGAGCCTTCCCTTTATAGACAGTACTAATAAAGCATGTTTCACTTGTAGTCTTTATCATATTTCTTGTTTTTACACCAGGCTGTACTTCACCAATTACATTATCAAATGGGTGATTTTTGTTGATCCTGGTATGTGGGGTAGTAGGAACTACATATGATGTGGTTATGTTACTCAAATCCACTTCTTCTTCATCACTAAAAAAATCAGCAAAGACTGGTGAAATAACAGTACTAATTGGTGGAGCAGTACTAATATCTGGCCCAGTAGTATTAATGTCATCAGTACTGTTTGCATCCTTTTATTGATTCTCGACTCCACTGTCTTTATGCACACCTTCTTCATCCTTCTTCTCATCCTCATTAGAAGGTTGTGGTCCATCATTGCTGACATTCTTTGAAGGTAGTCGTGGCTAGATCCTGTCTCCACACTTGAATGATCTGCACCATTACCTTCTTCTGTACCTACAAAATCATTAGTACCTGCAACAATTGGTATATAGATCATAGATTCTGTTAGGACATCAATGTCGAATGGCCACTTTGGTCCATTACCTTCTACACAAGTTTTATTCTCCAATAATTCAATATACAAGTTTTCTTCTACTTTCTTGGTTCTAATGTTGTAAACCCTAATGCCTTACTATTTTAGAGTAACATGTGGAGTTTGTTGAGACTCCTTAGATTGTTTTGAGCTCTAGGAATAACAATAACAATGAACATATACAACGGATTAAACAAACATCAATTGTTATTGGAACAAGGTTTTCATCATTATCATTAAACACCATACAAGCCCCAATACTACGTGATTAAGTGTAGTACGATTACCTAACTATAATAGGGATCAAATGATCCTTGAGACTACAACCAAACCCTAGACGTCTACATCTTGTATGTGCACACTAAAACAAACGTCCTATGTCCTCTTTGTATAGTAGAGGATTAGGGTTTACAAAGTAATCATAATACAATAAGGAAACTAAATATTCTTTTAAGTATATCTTCTAGAATCTTCTAAAAGCTACATCTTTTTGTAATTTCCCTTCTTGTCACTTTAAGTCCTTGATGTTTCATTCTTCTTGTTTTGTGTCATCAAATCAATAAAACCTAACAATCTTCCCCTATTTGATGATGACAAAACAAACACGTTCTTGTACGAAATTCCCTAGACGAATTAGAGAAATTGAGATCATGGATCTCACCTTGAATGTAACAAGCTTCAAAGCTTCCCTATAAGTCTTGATTTCCTTTTTAATTTGCATGCCATGCCACCATAAGTAAGATGCAAATCATATCATCTCCGTAGCTTCTTCTCCTTTTTGTTATCATCCAATAGGGAACCGCAACTTTGAACTTTACAACTTCCCCTCAAATGATTACAACATGGGAAGATTTAGTATCGAAGTTGTGAATGAATTTTTTCCCCCGTCTAAACAACAAGCCTAAAAAATGAAATTACAAAGTTTACCCAAAAGTTTTATGAATCATTTAGTGAAGCTTGGGACCGTTTTAAGGACTTACTTCATAAATGTCCTCACCATGGTTTTTCCGAGTTACATCAAATTGATACTTTTTACAATGGCTTAAACAAAACCGATCAAGACTCTCTCAATGCCGCCGCCGGTGGTAATATTTTGACTCGATCTACGAAAGATGCGTTGTCTATCATTGAGAACAAGTCTAAGGTCCGCACTTCACGAAGCAAACTGATTTCTTCCTGAGTGAGTGCTTCACCTTCTTCTTCGGAGAATGTCTCTAGCACAGATGCTAAGATTGACAAGCTCACCGATGCTATCCAAGCATTGGTGCTATCTCAAAAGAAACTTTCTACCACACAGACGTCTCCACCCGCTCAAGTCAAAGTGGTGGAAGCTAGTTGTACCACTTGTGGTGGGCCTTATGCTTACTACAATAGTACCGCCACCGATGGTAGTCCTTTTAAAGCAAATGTCGTAGCCGGGTTTTATAACCAAGGAGGTAATCAATACCGTCCTCAAGTTGCCTGAACTATCGAGCTAACAATCAAGTAGGACCACCCGGATTTTCTCAACCTAACAACCAAAATAGGTTTAACCAAAATCAAGGAAGAGGGCAACATGTTCAAAACCAATTTCAAGCCCCTATGAACCAATACCCGACCCATGGGGTCAATTTCAGTCAAGGGTATCAAGCTCCTAATTACCAACCCTCGGTTGTTCCCTCAAATGAACTTGCTAATTACATTAAGTCAAATGATTTCCAAAACCAAATTACGACTTTGAAAAATGAACTTAGAAATACGAACAACAAAGTTGATCAATCTCAAAACAAATTGAGAACATGTTTAATAGTCTTATGTGTCAAATGAATCAAGCTTCAACTTCGAGATCCCTTCCGGCTAATACCATTCCAAACCCGAAGGGAGAGTTGAATGCCATTGCCACCCGAAGTGGTAGATCATATGATGGACCCTCAATTCCTACTCCCTCTCCGGTGAGGGAAGTTGATGAGTGTGTGAATACTCATCATTTTTAGTTAAATCTGAACTGCAAAACATTTAAAAATGCTCAGAAATGCATCAAAATACTGAAAATATCTCAAAGTTGCATTTTATATGTTTCAGATGCAAAATGTCTAAAATCAGATGAAAAATGAGCTAAGTTTGCATAATTGGCAGTTTCAGTCCCCCGACTTTCAGAAAATGGCAAAATTAGTCCCTAGGCACTTATTTTATAAGAAAAGTCACCAAAGGTCCTTTTGGAATCATAAATTGTCATATTTAGTCCTTTGGTGAAAAATCCAAAAGTTTTGAGAAATTACAGTTTTGATCCTTGGATTTTAAAATTGTTCATGTTTAGTCCTTGGAATTTCACAATTGGCAGATTTGGTCCCTTGGAATATTGGAGGTTGGCAAAACAAGCCCTTGGACTACATCTTCATAAATTACAGTTTGGCCCCTGGAATTTCAAACTTTACACTTATGGTCCTTGTGTTATAATTTCCACAAACCAAACGGACCCTTGTACTACCCAAGCCCAAATATAAATCCCTTGGCCCAAATCCATTACCCGGTCCAATATCCAACCCACCCAAATACCACGTTTAAAATAATAATACCCCGCCCCCTTTCCCTGTCTTCCCCGACACTCCTGTCTGCAACCAGCCACCAACACAACACCTCCACTTTGTCCCCCTACTCCACACTTTGTCTCCCCCCTCCTCACCTAACATACAAATCGCATTTAATGCACCTTGTCCCTGTCTAAGATATCAAAAACCATTTTGGCGCCAAAACCAAATCAATGGCTAAGATGAGCTCAAGACATCCAATGGATGAGATTATTGCTGGGAAGTGATCAGAGGAGAGAGAGAAGACATGTTTGGTGCATAAAAGAAGGAGAGAAGCAAAGGAAGAGAGTACTTAGTTTTAATTTCAGTAATGTATGTCGTTTTTAAAAGTATTAATCTTAACTGAGTTCTTAGTTGTAATTTAAAGTTTCTTAGTATCAAAGTAACTTAGTTCATTGTATTGCAAGTAATTTAAAGTATCAATTCGAGCTTTTGTTCACTTCTCATATTTTATGTCAATTGTTGGAATTTGCAATTTGAAAATCTGATATTAAAGTTTCAATAGCTTATTTACAAGCTCATACAAGCTTATACAAGCTTATTATAGCTTGTTGTAAGCTTACAATCAATTTCCACACAACTTTGGTTCTTGGTCAAAGAAAGTCAACATGGGGCAAACATGATGCAGAACTGGATATGTGTTGGTTCAGAGCTGGATTTGGGTTAGTTTAGAACCCATTGGGTTGGTTTAGATTAGGGTAGTGGTTCATTGGTGCAGTTTCAAGCCATTGTGGCTAAGGACCCTTTGTAAGTTATTCTCAAGTTCTTGCATAATCTTTGTTTGTAGTCAACAATAGTGTTTATCTGTTAATTAGGATGTATTAGGGTTAGTTAAAACCAGTTTAATCAAAATTATTAGCTAAGCTAGGTGTTAAGCTCAGTTTGAGTTCATATCAGTATCAAAAGGGGTGTTTGGATTGCTTGATAAAACTGTCTTCAAAGCTGTCTTGATCTAAGCTTTTTGTTGTTTCAGTCTCTAATATCACTAGTCTAGTCATCTCAGTCTTAATTTACATAAGTTTTTTTTAC
Organism: Chrysanthemum seticuspe; assembly: GCA_019973895.1. Lineage (NCBI taxonomy): Eukaryota > Viridiplantae > Streptophyta > Magnoliopsida > Asterales > Asteraceae > Chrysanthemum > Chrysanthemum seticuspe. Next base: position 289,754,467 of record BPTQ01000009.1, read on the forward strand.
AAAAGTCAAAATAAGCTTTAATCTGCTCTTGTTTGCTTATCTGTTGGAACCAGTCACACAAATCAATTCAAATGGGTTAAAAAGTTGATAAACTAGCTTGACAAACTTTCATTTCATCAAATTATATCCTAATCAGTCCAACTTTTGCTTCTAAATCTCATTAAAGTCAAAGTGATAAAACTGTTTTCAAAGTCAAACCTGTGTTAAAATCAGATTTATGCAGATCTTGCAGATGCTGCACAATGCTTGTTTTAAGTAGTTAAGGTCTCATCTTTGGTTCATTTGTAGTTTGCTGGGTGGTCTATAAGGCCACATATCTGTTTTTGGCTAAAGCTTTTCTGAGAAGCTTGTGCATAAGCTCAAACATAAGACCTGTTCACTGTTTTGCTTATAAAATCAGTTAGCTTATAATCTTATGCATCTGCTTATTTGAAGATAGGCGTAGCTTAATTTAGTTGATTTTAGCTTATTTCAGTATAATATAGCTTAAGTACAAGTTTGGTGGCTTAATTTGTTGTTTAGCTTATTTAAAAGTGCTTATTTGAATCTAGTTAACACTGCAGCCCTTAATTCTTACACATAAGCAGCATATTTTTTATTTTTCATAGATTTAGATTAAGATTTTAGACTTTTCCTGAATTTTTCTTTAATTTTGGTCACTGTTTAGTATTTTTCTTATTTAAAAATAGTTTTTAATCATTTTTAATTAGCTTTAATTGCAAATAATTAAGAAAAAGTTCCAAAAAATAATTTTTCAATTTTCCCAGTTTAAGAAAAATATAAAAAGCATAAAAAAGATTTTTCCTTATTTTTCCCCTTTTATTTGGTATTTTTCACAATTTAAATTAGATTAAAATAGTTTTAAATTAGTAGAAAATAGAAAAATAATCAGAAAAATATAAAAATAGTTTTGAAAATTCTATTTTGATATTTTAGATTTTTCTAAGTCAAAATTTTATTTTTCTAGCTTTGTTTCATATTTTCTTGTATTTTAGGTTATTATTTAATAGTTAAAAATAGTTTTTAATTAGATAATTAGTTATAAAAATAATTTTCTTTTTCTATAAATTTTCTTTTATCATTAGGTTTGTAAAAATATCATTTTCATATTTTTAGGATTAATATTGTGTAAGTTTCACATTTTAATTTGTACGCTACGTAGTTTTTTTTAATTCAGTTTTATAAAAACATAAAATCAAAAACATCATTTTGCAAATAGTGATAGCGTTTATTTAATATTTTTTATCTTTTTAATTTCTTTAATTTGCATTTAAGCCCTTGTAGTTTGTATACTTTTTCCTTAGTTATAATAAATCAGATCCCTTTTTCGTTTAAATTTCTCGATCACTATTCGTTGGGTGATCCATTGCATAGCTCGCTGGGACATAACGACCCGGGGAAACACTATACTCCCCAGATCTTCATTGCATTCGTGCTTGAGCTGTTTTAAGTTTCTTACAGTTGGCCATTCACAAGTGGTCAGCTTGCGTGAGAAAACTTGACGGTTTTGCACGGATCAAATTTTTGGCGCCGCTGCCGGGGATTATCTTCCGTCTAGCAGATTAGTTATTTGAATACTCACTCTTTGTTTATACCATCCATCTATCTATATATATATCCATATTTTTTTATAAAATCCAAAAACCCAAAAACATCCAAAAACGTATAAAACACAAAAATATTTTCTCTTTTGTTTCTATATATGTATCAAAAATAAAAATACAAAAAGATTTGTCGTTTTCTTTAATAATAACAACTTAAAAGATTACCACCGCAAACCAAGGCAGTGCACTACCTAACTGGGGGTGCGACCATAATAAGTTCCCGAACTAAAGATTTAAAACTTGCCTTTGTGTCCTTGTGATTGGTGTACCTTTTTCAAAGAAGCCATTCATCTTGTGATTATTGGTTAAGTTCACTGTTGTTTTGCCTCGATTTTGTGTTAATTGATTTTGTTGTGATATCTACGTTTCAGAACCAGAAAACCCATAAAGATTCTTCTCACCCGATTTTTATAAAACGTCTTCATAATTCCCATTCCTCTCCTTAACTCTGAGATTCCTTAGAGTTAACTCTAGTGTATGCGCACTCGCTCTTCTAGATCTGTGAGCCCATTTCGTGAGCTTGTCAAGATTCCAAGAAGGCGTGTTCATAGACTTTCTGCTCCTTCAGTCGGATCTGAGATCCGGACTGCTCACACTACTTCCGTTATCATGGCGGAAGAACGCCCTATGTGTGAGCTTCTCCAGGCACCCATCGACGGGTATGGAGATGCTATCGTTGTACCAGCAATTGTGGCTGAAAATTTTGAACTCAAAACCGGGTTACTGAATCTTGTAACCTCAAATCAATTCTACGGTTTTGAGCGGGATGATCCTCATGCTCATATTCGATGGTTTAACAAGATTGCATCTACCATCAAATACAAGAATGTCCCTACTGATGTTGTTAAGCTTCTTCTGTTCCCATTTTCTCTCGAGGGGCAAGCCCGGATTTGGCTTGAAAAACAACCCCCTCAGTCTATTGAGACATGGGAAGATCTGGTGAAGAAATTTGTGAATGAATTCTATCCACCTTCCAAAACCACGAGTCTAAAAAATGAAATCATCAAATTCACTCAAAAGTTTGATGAACCCTTCAGTGAATCGTGGGATCGTTTCAAGGAATTGCTTCACAAATGTCCTCACCACGGTTTCTCCGAGTTGATGCAACTCGATACTTTCTACAATGGAGTGAGTCAATCTGATCAAGATTCTCTCAATTCCTCCGCTGGAGGAAATTTCCTAAGCAAACCTGTCAAAGAAGCTTTAGCGATCATCGAAAACAAGTCTAAAGTCCGCACTGCACGAAGCAAGCCTGTTGTTTCCCAAGTCAGTGTTGGTCCTTCTTCTTCTTCATCGCCCGTGAGTCAGTCTAGCACCGATGCTAAGATTGACAAACTCACGGAAGCCATTCAAGCTTTGGTTCTCTCCAACCAAAAGAAAGTCTCTTTTCCACAAACTTCACCTCCTGCTGAAGTTAAAAAAGTGGAAGTCTGTGTTACTTGTGGTGGCCCCCATGCTTACTATAATTGTATGGCCACCGATGGTAACCCTTTTGAAGCTAATGCTGTGGGCGGGATTTCTAATCAAGGAGGCAATCAATACCGTGCTCCTATAGACCCGAACCACCGTCCTAACCACTACTCTGGACCTCCCGGTTTCAATCAAAACCGTAATCAGAATCAGAATAGACCAAACCAAGGTTTTCAAAACCAAGGTAATTTCAGTCCAAACAACGGTTTTCAGAATCAAAATCAAAATTTCCAACACCAAGGAAATTTCAATAGAAACCCAGGTCAGGGAAATTTCAACCAAGGGTATTTTCATGGCAATAATCAAGGAAATTTTCAAAATCAAGGCCCTAATCCTAACAATAGAGGCCAGAATTTTCCTGTGCAAACTCAAGCCATTGTTCCAACTGGACCATCATCTGATGAGTTGTTGAAACAATTCATGAAATCCCAAGAAGAAATGAATCGGTTGTTGGTTAGCCAGATTGCTGACATTAAGAAGTCTTTAAATGATCGACCCTCGGGCTCAGGTACTCTACCTAGCAACACGATCGCTAATCCGAGGGGCGATGCAAAGGCGATCACAACCAGAAGTGGTGCTTCTTATGATGGACCCGCTATTCCTACTACCTCTTCTTCCTCTCTCCCGAAGGTAGTGGAAAGCGAACCTGAGGCGACAAAGGACAAGGAACTTCCTACTAATAACGGAAGTACCAGCAATGTCCATCCTCAGGTTGTCCCGAAACCCAATACCAAACCTGGAGTTGTTTTTGAACCTCCAGTTGGTAGCCCTAAATCCAAAAATTCTATTCCTTACCCCTCACGTTTACATGAGCAAAAGCTCCGCGAGAAAGCTAGTCATCAAATGGAAAAATTCTTTCAAATTTTCCAAGAGCTACACTTTGACATAAGCTTTGCGGATGCCATCATGTTGATGCCCAAGTTTGCATCTACTCTTAAGCACATGTTGAGCAACAAGGAAAAACTGTTTGAAATGGCTAAGACTCCTTTGAATGAGAATTGCTCAGCAGTCTTGTTAAAGAAGCTTCCCGAGAAGCTGGGAGATCCCGGAAAATTTCTTCTTCCTTGTGTTTTTCCTGGGATGATTGAATGCTTTGCCCTTGCCGATCTTGGTGCAAGCATCAATCTGATGCCTTATTCAGTATGGAAGAAACTTTCTCTTCCGGAACTTATTCCTACCTGCATAACTCTTGAGCTTGCAGATCGTTCTATCTCGCGTCCTCTTGGCATTGCCGAGGATGTATTCGTGAAAGTAGGAAAGTTCCATTTTCCAGCTGACTTTGTGGTCGTTGATTTCGATGCCGATCCTCGGGTTCCTCTCATTGTTGGAAGAGGATTCCTGAGGACAGGCCGTGCTCTTATTGATGTATTTGAGCAAGAGATCACTTTACGTGTGGGTAATGAAGCTGTTACCTTTAACCTCGATCAAACTTCGAGGTACTCCTCAAATTATGACACTGAATCAGTTAATCGAGTCGATTTAATTGACATTGCTTCAGAGGAGTATTCTCAAGAGTTTCTTGGTTATCTTCATAATTCTGTGAGTGGGGATTCCGCCACATCTTCTCAACCTATCATTGCCGACTCTTCCCCCTCTCTCACTCCGTTTGAGGGAGGTGACTTCCTTCTGGAAGAGATCGATGAATTTCTGGCTACTGATGAATCAATTCCGCCTGGAATTGATGGTGTTTATGATTCGGAGGGAGATATTCTTTATCTTGAGCAATTGCTTAATGAAGATCCATTACCTTCACTCCCTCTGAAAGAGATCACGATTGAGGAAATCAAATCAGTACAATCATCTACTGAAGAATTTCCCGAGGTTGAACTTAAGGACCTACCTCCTCATCTCGAGTATGCATTCTTGGAGGGTGATGATAAATTACCCGTCATAATTGCTAAAGACTTAACTGAGGAGGAGAAGACTGCTCTCATAAAGGTCTTGAAGTCACACAAGCAAGCAATTGCTTGGAAACTCTCCGACATTAGGGGTATCAACCCTGAGTTTTGTACTCACAAAATCTTAATGGAGGATGACTTCAAGCCAGCAGTCCAACATCAGAGAAGGGTGAATCCTAAGATTCACGAGGTTATCAAACAAGAGGTTCTCAAACTTCTTGATGCCGGTTTGATTTACCCGATCTCTGATAGTCCTTGGGTTAGCCCAATTCATTGCGTTCCAAAAAAGGGTGGCATAACTGTTGTCACGAATGAAGAAAACGAGTTAATTCCAACTCGATTGGTTACGGGATGGCGTGTGTGTATTGACTATCATAAGTTAAACGAAGCCACCCGTAAAGACCATTTTCCTCTACCCTTCATGGACCAGATGCTTGAGAGATTAGCAGGGAACGAATACTATTGTTTCCTTGATGGTTTCTCGGGTTACTTTCAGATCCCCATTGATCCGCTGGATCAAGAAAAGACCACATTCACCTGCCCATACGGGACGTTTGCCTATAGACGTATGCCTTTTGGCTTATGTAATGCTCCTGGCACGTTCCAACGATGTATGATGGCAATTTTCCACGACATGATCGGGGAAACTATGGAGGTGTTTATGGATGACTTCTCGGTCATTGGGGACTCGTTTCATACATGTCTCTCCCATTTAGACAAAATGCTAAAACGGTGTGAAGACACCAATCTATGTCTAAATTGGGAGAAGAGCCACTTTATGGTCAAAGAAGGCATAGTCCTTGGCCATAAGATTTCAAAAAACGGGATTGAGGTTGATAGAGCAAAAGTCGATGTTATTGCTAAACTACCTCATCCTACTACCGTCAAAGGTATTAGGAGTTTTCTAGGTCATGCCGGGTTTTATCGTAGATTCATTCAAGATTTCTCTAAAATCGCTCGGCCTATGACCCATCTTCTCGAAAAAGATGCTCCTTTTATCTTTTCTCCTGAGTGCATCGAAGCTTTTGAAACATTGAAGAAAAAGCTTACAGAAGCACCCATTCTAGTTGCCCCCGACTGGGATTTACCCTTCGAGCTCATGTGCGATGCAAGTGATTTTGCTATCGGTGCAGTCTTGGGGCAACGCAAAACTAAGCATTTTCAGCCAATCCACTACGCAAGCAAAACTATGACTGAAGCTCAGACCCATTACACCACTACAGAAAAAGAATTATTAGCTGTGGTGTATGCGTTTGAGAAGTTTCGGCCATATCTTATATTGACCAAATGCGTGGTGTATACGGATCACTCGGCTCTCAAATATCTCTTTGCAAAACAAGATGCAAAGCCGAGATTGCTCCGTTGGGTTCTCCTCCTACAAGAATTTGATATCATTATTCGTGATAAAAAAGGAGCTGAGAACCTGGCTGCTGATCATCTGTCCCGATTAGAGAACCCTCACCAAAATGTGTTCGAGAAAAAGGAAATTAATGAAACATTTCCTCTCGAAACACTCAATGTGGTTTCTTTTCGTGGAGACTCTTCTACCCCATGGTTTGCGGACTTTGCAAATTACCATGCGGGTAACTTTGTGGTGAAAGGGATGTCGTCCCAACAGAAAAATAAATTCTTTAAAGATGTGAAACATTACTTCTGGGACGACCCCTACTTGTTCAAAATTTGCGCGGATCAAGTCATCCGGCGATGTGTGTATGGTCAGGAAGCTATTGACATTCTCAAAGCTTGCCATTATGGACCAACTGGGGGCATCATAGCCCCAACTACACCGCCAAGAAGGTGTTTGATTCCGGATTCTATTGGCCCACGATTTATAAGGATGCCCACAAATTTGTCAAAACCTGTGACGCTTGTCAACGTCACGGGAACATCTCACAAGGGAATGAAATGCCGCAAAACGCCATTCAAGTGTGTGAGATTTTTGACATATGGGGCATTGACTTTATGGGGCCATTTCCTTCTTCCCGTGGTAACAAATACATACTCGTGGCCGTTGACTACTTGTCAAAATGGGTTGAAGCTAAAGCTTTACCCACCAACGATGCCCGAGTTGTGGTGAAATTCTTAAAATCTCTGTTTGCTAGGTTTGGAACTCCATGAGCCATAATTAGTGATCGTGGTACGCATTTTTGCAATGACCAATTTGATAGAGTCATGCAAAAGTATGGTGTAACTCACCGTCTCTCTACTGCGTACCACCCACAAACAAGTGGGCAAGTGGAAGTTTCTAACCGGGGGATAAAAAGAATTCTTGAGAGGACGGTTGGTGAAAACCGTGCCTCTTGGTCGGATAAGTTAGATGACGCACTCTGGGCCTTCCGTACAGCTTACAAAACACCCATCGGGTGCACTCCATACAAGCTTGTATACGGGAAGGCATGTCATCTACCGGTTGAGCTCGAGCACAAGGCATACTGGGCCTTGAAGCATGCCAACTTTGATATTCAGACAGCTGGTGATCACCGGAAAGTTCAAATGAATGAATTAAATGAACTCCGTGATCAAGCTTACGAGAACTCTTTGATCTACAAACAAAAGACAAAGAAGATTCATGACTCAAAAATCAAGAACCGCGTTTTCAACGTCGGTGATCGAGTCCTTCTTTTCAACTCAAGATTGAAGATTTTCTCGGGAAAATTAAAATCCCGCTGGTCTGGACCATTTACCATTGCTAAGGTTTATCCATGTGGAACCATTGAGTTATCTCAACCCGATGGTCCAAACTTTAAAGTGAATGGTCATCGGTTGAAGCATTACTTTGGAGAGGACATTCCCCCTGTGGTTGTCCCAGATCTTCAAACTTTCCCCATGAACCAATGAATGCGGGGATCGAGTCAAGCTAGCGACTCGGTAATCAAAAACAGTAGCATGCCATATGGGTTGTCACCCATATTTCTGAGCTGTCTGAAGTTTGTTACGGTTAGCCATTCACAAGTGGCTAGCTTGTGTGACAAAACTTGACAGTTTAGCTTCTTCTTTCTACTTTCTACCACCCTAGTGTGGGGGGGGGGGGGGGGAGGGTTGCCCCACATGTTTTGTATATAAGTCTTCAAAAAAAAAAAAAAAAAAAATCTTCTTTCTAAATAATGGCCGTAGTATTTCCCTTTTACGTTCTTTGTTTCGGCATAACCGCCGGTACTTTGAATATTGAGGGCAATATTCATTTCTAAGTGTGGGGGGGATTCTCACGAATTTTATCATGTAATTATACCGCCTAATTCCCCCGTTTTTGGCCAAATTTTTTTTTTGGAGTAAGTGTTTTGCACTTACTCAATTGGTTATCAGTCCACCATGTCTAATAAACAAAATGATTGGCTAATCCAGGAGCAAACGGCTCTTGGTAAAGATATCTCAAATCCGTTGACGGCTTGCAATTTGCCCAAAATTGTATGGTATTCAACTCACCATATCCTAAAAAGTGAAGAGTTGGCTAGCCCGCAAGTTTATGGCTTGTGGTAAAGGCAGTGGAAAAACCATAATTGGTAATCGACTCACCAAAGATAATATTGATAATTTATCTAAGAGTTGGCTAGTCCAGAAGCAAACGGCTTCTGGTAAAGACAAATCAAATCCGTTGGAAGCTGGTGGTTTGCTCAAAATCACATGGTTATCGGTGTACCATGGTTCTTACTTGAACTAAAACATTTGGCTACTCCAGAAGTAATGGCTTTTGGTAAAGAGATGAAATCCATTAAGTTTTTCTCAAAAGATTGCTAGGGACTAGCAATAGTTTAGTGTGGGGGATTGATGAGTGTGTGAATACTCATCATTTTTAGTTAAATCTGAACTGCAAAACGTTTAAAAATGCTCAGAAATGCATCAAAATACTGAAAATATCTCAAAGTTGCATTTTATATGTTTCAGATGCAAAATGTCTAAAATCAGATGAAAAATGAGCTAAGTTTGCATAATTGGCAGTTTCAGTCCCCCGACTTTCAGAAAATGGCAAAATTAGTCCCTAGGCACTTATTTTATAAGAAAAGTCACCAAAGGTCCTTTTGGAATCATAAATTGTCATATTTAGTCCTTTGGTGAAAAATCCAAAAGTTTTGAGAAATTACAGTTTTGATCCTTGGATTTTAAAATTGTTCATGTTTAGTCCTTGGAATTTCACAATTGGCAGATTTGGTCCCTTGGAATATTGGAGGTTGGCAAAACAAGCCCTTGGACTACATCTTCATAAATTACAGTTTGGCCCCTGGAATTTCAAACTTTACACTTATGGTCCTTGTGTTATAATTTCCACAAACCAAACGGACCCTTGTACTACCCAAGCCCAAATATAAATCCCTTGGCCCAAATCCATTACCCGGTCCAATATCCAACCCACCCAAATACCACGTTTAAAATAATAATACCCCGCCCCCTTTCCCTGTCTTCCCCGACACTCCTGTCTGCAACCAGCCACCAACACAACACCTCCACTTTGTCCCCCTACTCCACACTTTGTCTCCCCCCTCCTCACCTAACATACAAATCGCATTTAATGCACCTTGTCCCTGTCTAAGATATCAAAAACCATTTTGGCGCCAAAACCAAATCAATGGCTAAGATGAGCTCAAGACATCCAATGGATGAGATTATTGCTGGGAAGTGATCAGAGGAGAGAGAGAAGACATGTTTGGTGCATAAAAGAAGGAGAGAAGCAAAGGAAGAGAGTACTTAGTTTTAATTTCAGTAATGTATGTCGTTTTTAAAAGTATTAATCTTAACTGAGTTCTTAGTTGTAATTTAAAGTTTCTTAGTATCAAAGTAACTTAGTTCATTGTATTGCAAGTAATTTAAAGTATCAATTCGAGCTTTTGTTCACTTCTCATATTTTATGTCAATTGTTGGAATTTGCAATTTGAAAATCTGATATTAAAGTTTCAATAGCTTATTTACAAGCTCATACAAGCTTATACAAGCTTATTATAGCTTGTTGTAAGCTTACAATCAATTTTCACACAACTTTGGTTCTTGGTCAAAGAAAGTCAACATGGGGCAAACATGATGCAGAACTGGATATGTGTTGGTTCAGAGCTGGATTTGGGTTAGTTTAGAACCCATTGGGTTGGTTTAGATTAGGGTAGTGGTTCATTGGTGCAGTTTCAAGCCATTGTGGCTAAGGACCCTTTGTAAGTTATTCTCAAGTTCTTGCATAATCTTTGTTTGTAGTCAACAATAGTGTTTATCTGTTAATTAGGATGTATTAGGGTTAGTTAAAACCAGTTTAATCAAAATTATTAGCTAAGCTAGGTGTTAAGCTCAGTTTGAGTTCATATCAGTATCAAAAGGGGTGTTTGGATTGCTTGATAAAACTATCTTCAAAGCTGTCTTGATCTAAGCTTTTTGTTGTTTCAGTCTCTAATATCACTAGTCTAGTCATCTCAGTCTTAATTTACATAAGTTTTTTTTACAAAAGTCAAAATAAGCTTTAATCTGCTCTTGTTTGCTTATCTGTTGGAACCAGTCACACAAATCAATTCAAATGGGTTAAAAAGTTGATAAACTAGCTTGACAAACTTTCATTTCATCAAATTATATCCTAATCAGTCCAACTTTTGCTTCTAAATCTCATTAAAGTCAAAGTGATAAAACTGTTTTCAAAGTCAAACCTGTGTTAAAATCAGATTTATGCAGATCTTGCCGATGCTGCACAGTGCTTGTTTTAAGTAGTTAAGGTCTCATCTTTGGTTCATTTGTAGTTTGCTGGGTGGTCTATAAGGCCACATATATGTTTTTGGCTAAAGCTTTTCTGAGAAGCTTGTGCATAAGCTCAAACATAAGACATGTTCACTGTTTTGCTTATAAAATCAGTTAGCTTATAATCTTATGCATCTGCTTATTTGAAGATAGGAGTAGCTTAATTTAGTTGATTTTAGCTTATTTCAGTATAATATAGCTTAAGTACAAGTTTGGTGGCTTAATTTGTTGTTTAGCTTATTTAAAAGTGCTTATTTGAATCTAGTTAACACTGCAGCCCTTAATTCTTACACATAAGCAGCATATTTTTTATTTTTCATAGATTTAGATTAAGATTTTAGACTTTTCCTGAATTTTTCTTTAATTTTGGTCACTGTTTAGTATTTTTCTTATTTAAAAATAGTTTTTAATCATTTTTAATTAGCTTTAATTGCAAATAATTAAGAAAAAGTTCCAAAAAATAATTTTTCAATTTTCCCAGTTTAAGAAAAATATAAAAAGCATAAAAAAGATTTTTCCTTATTTTTCCCCTTTTATTTGGTATTTTTCACAATTTAAATTAGATTAAAATAGTTTTAAATTAGTAGAAAATAGAAAAATAATCAGAAAAATATAAAAATAGTTTTGAAAATTCTATTTTGATATTTTAGATTTTTCTAAGTCAAAATTTTATTTTTCTAGCTTTGTTTCATATTTTCTTGTATTTTAGGTTATTATTTAATAGTTAAAAATAGTTTTTAATTAGATAATTAGTTATAAAAATAATTTTCTTTTTCTATAAATTTTCTTTTATCATTAGGTTTGTAAAAATATCATTTTCATATTTTTAGGATTAATATTGTGTAAGTTTCACATTTTAATTTGTACGCTACGTAGTTTTTTTTAATTCAGTTTTATAAAAACATAAAATCAAAAATATCATTTTGCAAATAGTGATAGCGTTTATTTAATATTTTTTATCTTTTTAATTTTCTTTAATTTGCATTTAAGCCCTTGTAGTTTGTATACTTTTTCCTTAGTTATAATAAATCAGATCCCTTTTTCGTTCAAATTTCTCGATCACTATTCGTTGGGTGATCCATTGCATAGCTCGCTGGGACATAACGACCCGGGGAAACACTATACTCCCCAGATCTTCATTGCATTCGTGCTTGAGCTGTTTTAAGTTTCTTACAGTTGGCCATTCACAAGTGGTCAGCTTGCGTGAGAAAACTTGACGGTTTTGCACGGATCAGAAGTGGTACGAGAAAACGAGGTGACCAAGGACAAAGTGCATTCTTCAAGCCCACAAAGTATCGCACTCGTCCAACCTCCGGTGGTCCAAACTTCCATTCCAAAACCCGATGTTCCTAAGACCAATCCTAAGCCTTCAATTCCTTATCCTTCAAAGCTTAATGACCAAAAGCTCCATGAAAAAGCTAATCATCAAATGGAGAAGTTCTTTCAAATCTTTCAAGATTTGCACTTTGAGATTAGTTTTGCGGATGCTCTTCCTTTGATGCCAAAATTCGTTTCAACGATTAAGAGCTTATTGAGTAACAAAGAAAAACTTTCCAAACTGGCTAAAACTTCTTTGAGCGAGCATTGCTCGGAGGTCATCCTAAAGAAACTTCCTGAGAAGTTAGGAGACCCCGGCAAGTTCTTCATCCAATGTGATTTCAAGGAATAGTTCAATGCTCCGCTTTGGCCGATCTTGGCGCAAGAATTAACATAAGGCCATACTCTATGTGGAAAGAGTTTTCATTACCCGAACTTACCCCTACGTGTATGACCCTCGAGCTTTCCGATAGTTCAAATACTATTCCGATGGGTATAGTCGAGGATGTCTTTGTCAAAGTAGGGAAGTTCCATTTCCCTGCCGACTTCGTTGTTGTAGATTTCGATGCTGATCCTCGAGTTCCCCTCATTCTTGAGAGGTGTTTCTTGAGGACGGGTCGTGCATTGATTGATGTTTACGAAGGGGAAATCACTTTACGGGTTAACAAAGAAGCTGTAACACTCAATCTCAACCAAACGTCGAGCTACTCCTCCAATTATGACGACACTTCCGTCAAAAAGATTGATGTCATTGATGTTGTTACGGAGGAGTATGCTCAAGAGATTCTTGGATTCTCTCCGAGTGGCAATCCCACTTTGGTTGATCCTATCATTGCTATCTCTTCCTCTTCCCTTACTCCGTTTAAGGGAAGTGACTTCATCTTGGAAGAGATTGAAGCTTGCTTATCTTATGACTCAATTCCGCTTATCTTATGACTCAATTCTGTCGGGAATTGATGATGGTATATTTGACTCGGAGGGAGACATTCTTCTCCTTGAGAAGTTGCTTAATGATGATCCATCATCACTCCCTCCAAAAGAACTTCAGATTGAGGAAACTAAAAACATTGAAAATTCTAATGATCCTCCAGAGGTCGAACTTAAGGACTTACCGCCTCATCTTGAATATGTATTTTCGGAGGGTGACGATAAATTACCCGTCATAATTGCTAAAGATTTGAGTGAGGAGGAAAAAGCCGCTCTCATAGAGGTTTTCAAGTCACACAAGCGAGCCATCGCTTGGAAACTTTCCGACATTAAAGGTATTAACTCGAAGTTTTGTACACACAAATTTTTAATGGAGGATGACTTTAAACCGGCGGTTCAACACCAAAGAAAGGTGAATCCTAAAATCCACGAGGTTATCAAACAAGAAGTTCTCAAACTTCTTGATGCCGGATTGATTTACCCTATCTAGGATAGTCCTTGAGTGAGCCTCGTTCATTGTGTGCCCAAAAAGGGTGGCATAACCGTATTCGAAAATGATGAAAATGAGTTGATTCCTACTCGATTGGATACGGGATGGCGTGTTTGCATTGACTACCGAAAGTTAAATGAAGCCACCCGTAAAGACCACTTTACTTTACCCTTCATGGACCAAATGCTCGAGAGATTAGCGAGAAACGATTACTATTGTTTTCTCGATGGTTTCTCGGGTTACTTTCAAATTCCCATCGATCCTCAATGTAGGTCCAAAAGTTTCTGGATCTAAGTAGCCTTGAATAACTAATAGTAAACTTGAATAGATTCAATTTACTATATGAAGAACTCTTTAGCAAAAGCTTGATGTGTTAATGCAGAATTTTAACACACAATGTATGAAGAACAATATAAACTAACTTTGTAATTTCTATTAATTTGCTTGAAAGCTAATGCATACAACCCGTACATTAACCTAACTCCTTAGGGTTCCTTTTATACACCAAGGAAACCCTAATTATCTAACAAACGTGTAGAAGGGTAAAGATATCTTCTCCTAAGATATCTCTACACGTTCATAACTATTCCTAATATAACTATAACAACTATTCTGTTTTGAACATAAACAGACTTAACCAACGATACTCTATTCTGCCAGACTTAACATCTTTAGTACTGGCAGACTTAACTAAAACATAATTAAGTCTGATCTACCAGACTTAACTATTACAGCTACCAGACTTAACTAGACTTAACCATTACAAAATATAATTCCCAACAATCCTCCCCTAACTTGATCTTCACTTGTGAACTTCAAGTTCTTTTGAGCTCCTGAGGATCTTGGAATTATCTTTAAGCTGTATTCTTGAGATTGTCTTCATTATTTGGTCTGAGCAGCTTCATATCAGCACTCCTTGGTCTTTTCAACAACAATGAGTATCTATACATCAAAACATGAAAGTTTCATACTATTCTCATCACTTCGAGATGTGTCAACTTCTGTGAGAGGTTAATCATAGAAAATTTAATGGATTTGATGTCTATTTACCAAGTAGCCATCACTACTGGAGTAGCCAATGTTTTGGTGTATAAGACCATGGTACATTGATAACCATCTGATTTTTAGCAAACCAGCAGCTATCAACAGATTTGTTAAGTCTTTACCAAAAGCTGTACCCTTTTGGACTAGCCATGGTTTTCCACAGCCTTTACCACAAGCCATGATCTTGTGGGCTAGCCAACTCTTCATCCACACAGATATGGTGAGTTGAGTACCATAAAAAAATTAATTTTTTTTAAACTAACAAGCAGTTTTACCTCATACGTCTCCGTTTGACTGTTGTTTCTTCTTCAATCTGGTCAACGATTTTGGCCAACAATTGATCACAGATCCTTTTGATGAGCTTTTCAGCAGCCACATATTCTTTTTCATACTGAAGCTTTGAGAGTAACATTACTCGAAGCACTTCAACACAGAATGGATATTCTACTTCTGCCAACATGAACAAATCAACTCCACTTCTTGTGGACAAATGATGAACATCACACTTATCATAAAATTTTCATGACACACCAGAATCTTGACATGGAAAATTCCAATATACATCTGTTGGATCAGGTGCATACAGTCTTTGAAGTTCTGTATAAAGTTCTTGCTCTTTAACATCAGATTTGTTAGCAATCTTGAGCTTCTGTTGGACAAAACTCCACAAAGTGTCCAACTCTTGTCGATTATAAGATGTTATTAAATCCTTGAGATGATTGTGAACAACAAACTCTCCACTGTATCTGATGACCTTCCAAGCTTTTCCAAATTGATCCCAATAAATCTCCCAATCAACTATTGGATCAAGATTTTGAACCATCCCTTTCAAGGTAATGAACTTTGATTTCTTCCTCTGTTTAGAATAATCATGAAGATTATTCACAGACTCTGGAGATTGAGTCGATTCATTAAGAATACCCTGTCTGGCCTGTAAGTTCTGGATGTCTTCTTCCAACTGATTCACCTTAGCTCTCAACACCTGTAACACCCCAACCCGACAAGGGTAGAAGTATCACATTTTGGTGTCATATCAGAACATACAAAAAAAAAATCTTTACAAACGGAATCCTTAAAATGAAGTATCAAATAAGATAATCGATTTACTGGCAAGGAAATACAATGTTCCAAAAATGAAATGAAAATCTCAAAACAAAAGCTCTTCAAAATAAGTTCCAAAGTAATAAGGTATCTAGGGTTGGTCCACTCAAATAATCCAACTCTCAGCCCATCAAAGCCCATCTTCAAACCTAACACCTGCCGCAGGAAAAGAAATGCGGCTGAGCTTAAAAAGCCCAGTGCACAGATATAACAAAACGAAAGCTAAATAAAAGCATAAACAAAATGAAACCAAGGAAACTAATAACAAGGTCGCAGCGAAAAGAGAACAATGAGTCAATGAGGATCCTGCAGAACACAATTTTACAGATATCCAAAACGAACAGATAACAAGGAGAACGAAGCAAAACAAAGCATCGATGACATATAAACAAGCACATACAAACCAGGCATACAAGACTGAAACATAAGCAAGTATAGCAGACACAATATCCACACAACATATACAGCATACAATCAATTCAGGAAATCAGAAGACATATAGGTCAAACAGAAACCTAAAGGCAAACGGAAGTAATTAATTTAATAAGTGAGCATGGCAATCACACATGTCAAAACCCTTAGTTGAAATATGACAAGTATCATGACAGCGGAAGTACTTACAGCAGTCAACACATGGCAGTCACACGTAATAAGTAGGAATACAGTATAAACGATATAATTGAATAAATTAAAGACATAGCAGGGCAACTAAAAAAATTAACAAGCCAGACGTCACAAGTTGAACCATTTACCCAATCAAACCGTAGCATAAACATAAATGCAAACATGGCAGGTCAACAACAAGCAGATAAGGATACTATCGGATAGTCATAGTCCACGAAATTAACTGAACGAAGTATACATGATAAACAGACAAAAACTATCGATTACACACTAGTATGGTCACCAGAAAAATCAGAGGGTCACATAACAGTGAGATCACATATCATCAGATGACAACAGGTAATCTTATATCGCATACATACATATCATACAGAGTAATCACTAGTCATATAAACATGAATATCATAATCAAATCCAATAACATATAATAACCCGGTACGTGAATGGAAACATAGTCGGAATTAACGGAAATGAGAGTGTGACAGATCAAAGCAATGGAATATATATATCTTGGTAGTAGAGGGAGTCATATAAGGGTACACAGAATATGGTGCGTTGGGAAATGTAGAAGGTACAATATAGGTATATCAAAAGTGTAAGGGTTATCAGAAATCTACCCGAGCCCAGAAACATATCATATCATATCATAAGTAGCCATTGTATTCGGAGGGGTGACTGATGAGTGCTAAATACTCATCATTTTTGTACTATCTAGACTGCAAAAACATCTGAAAACACTCAGAAATGCATCAAAATGATGAAAATATCACAAACAAGTGTTTTATGTGTTTTAAATGCAAAAATACCAAAATCAGATGAAAAACGTATTAAGTTTGCATAATTGGCAGTTTTAGTCCCCCAAGTTTCAAAAGTTGTCAAAAACAGTCCCTGGTAATTCAAAAACTTGTAAAATGTCATTTAAGGTCCATGGGATTCAAAAGTTGTCAAAATAAACCCTTTAAAGTTTAAAATTTACAAAATGACAACTTTAGTCCCTAAAGTTTGAAAATTGTCAAAAATAGTCCTTGGTTAATTTAAAAAATGAAAATTATCAAATTTTAACCTTGTACTATTCATAAATGACAAAATTGGTCCTTATGGTAAACTTTTGGAAAATTACAAGTTTGGTCCTTAAAGTTTCAAAATTGGCAGATTTGGTCCTTGGACTTATAAAAATGTGCAATATTTGTCCTTGTACTATTCACATGTTACAAGTTTAACCCTTGTGATGACTTTAGATGAGTTACAGGTTCAGTCCTTTCATTTGCAGAATTTACATAAGTGGTCCTTGTGATATACAAACCAAACCGGATCCTATATTATCCCAACCCAAAACACAAGTCCAAATCCAATCCTTACCCGGCTAGCCCAACACCCAAGCCCAACTCACGTTTAAATAATAAAACCGCGCTTACTGTGCTTCTCCTTCTCCAATCCCTGTAAACCAAAACCACATGGTTTCCACCTCTCCCCACCTTTCCACCTCACCTACCATATCCCCCCAGCTGGTTAACAACCCCCCTCCACCTCTACATACTCCCAAGAAGCATTAATTAACAAAACCTGCCTTAAGACTTTTTTGGCGCCAATTTGCAAATCAAAGGCTGAGATGTGTTTCAGAGATCCAATGGTGGTGGGATAAACTCAGAAGCATGTAGGGAGTCTAAAAAGGCTATAAAGAAAGAAAAAGAAGCAGAGGAGAAGACCAAGTAGAGTAATTTAGTTTAGTTTAGGTCGTTTTAGTTAATTTTCCATTTCAAGTGTAATTCTAAGCTTTCAAGTACTTTTTTAAGTCATCTCAGTGTATTTATAATCTTTATCAATAAGTAATTTCAAGTTCCAAGTCTTAATTCAGTTGTTCAAATTTTCAAGTGCTCAAATTCTCAAAAATGTTTAAATGTTGTTCTTAGTTGTTACTAAGAATTGAAAAAGCTCTCATAAGCTCTTATAAAGCTTGTCTAAGCTGTTAGAACCTTAATAACTTAGTTTAGTTTCAAAAAGAGAAAATCTCAAAAATTACTAAAAAAATTAGTTGTAAAATCAAAAATCATGGAGAATGATCAATAGAGCTGGTGCAGAGCTGTTCTTTGGATTGCTTATTGGTTTAGAGCTTATTGGTAAGCATATAGGAGTGATTCTCAATCCTTGGTTCAGTGTACTGTGCATGAACTCATTTTGTAAGCCTTTTCTATGAAATTTGCATTTCATATTATTAGTAATTTAATCTCGTTAATTCTAGTCTAATACTGTCTAAATATGGTTAATATAAGTTAATTACTAGGTCACTTGGGTTAAAAACTTGTTTTAGTATATAAAGCTTCAAAACAGTCTACATAACTAGTGTTTGGATTTGCTGATTTAACTGTGATAAAGGCCATTTGTGCTATTGTGTATTGTTGTACTAAGTCACAATAAGTTATAATAGCTCAGTCAAAGCAGTAAAACTAATCCTTGTTGCATAAAAAGTCAAAATAATTTCTATTCTCAATTTGCAGTTCACTGTGGAAATTTAGAAATAAAAATCTCATCAAATTAGCTTATAATTCAGTACTCTAGCTTAAATCAGTCTTATTACATCTTAATACAACATATTCAATCAATAGAATCAATACCAAGTTCATAATAGTCAACTTATTTGATTTTCCTAAAAAGTCAAATTGTACTAGTAGCTGTTTTTGAATAAAATGTATAATTTTATATAGGATTCATTATTAAGTTTTAGCTTAAATCCTTTTGGGATAGTAATATTTAGCTGCTAAACTAAAATATAAAAATACTAGCTTTCATTAAACTAGCTTATAGACTGCTTATTCTTAGCTTTGTTTTGAGCACCCTTTCTGAAAAGCTGCCCTGTGCAGCTGATATCCATCACAACAGTGGGCATAACCACCACTTTGGTGGGTCCCACAGGCCACACCAGTGGACCCCACTGGTGGTTCTTGGTTCCATATCACTCACCACCCAGCTGACTATCATTTGCAGCCAAGCTTTTGAGCTTAGGCCCTGTGGACCCCACTCCTAGATCAGCCAACATGTTGTCCCATTTCTGAAATAAAAATAGTTTTGCTTTGCTTAAATTCTTAGCTTAAACTGCTTTTCAGAGGTTTAGGATGGGTGGAATAGGTTAGTATTAAGTAAATATAGCATAACCTAGCTTATGTGTTAATTTGGTGTCCAATTGTGGATTTTAGCTTATTTTGAATTGCTTATTTATAAGCAGTTGCTCTACAGTTTCATATTCTCACAAATAAGCATATGTTTTTATATTTTTTATAAACTTAGAATAATATTTTAGCATTTTCCTGAATTTTTCAGATTTTTCCATCACTGTTTAGTATTTTTCCTTATTATATATATATACTAAAACACATTTGGTCATGAACAGTAACGCGGTCATGAACAGTACGCGCATGAATAGTACGCGCATGAACAGTGCGCAAAAAAAAAAAAAAAAAAAAAAAAAAAAAAAAAAACTTTAGCAAATTCATTCCCGTGAATAAAATGATCGAGAGCAACGCACTCCCGTCGCAACGCGCGGGTTAACCCGCTAGTTTAAACTAGTTTTTAATCCTTTTTAAATAGCTTTTAATACAAATAAATCAGAAAAAGCTTAAAAAATATATTTTCAATTTTCATAGATTAAGATAAATATAAAAGTCATAAAAAGTATTTTTCCATAATTTTCTTGGTTTAAATAAGTACTTTTTAGCATTTTAATTAGTTTTAAATAGTATTAAATTAATAATAAATACATAAAAAGTCTAAAAAATATATTTTCAGTTTTAAAATAAGTTTTATCATATTTTAGATTTTTCTAAGTTATAATTTCATTTTTCTAGGTTAATTTTGTATTTTTTTATATTTTAGTGCATTTTAAATACTTAATAAATAGTTTTTAATTAATAATAAATAAATAAATAGTTGTAAAAATAATTTTCTTTTTCTAATAATTTTCTTTTATTATTAGGATTGTAAAAATGTCATTTTCATATTTGTAGGCATTTTATTTCTTAAAACTCACGTTTTATTTTGTACGTTTACGTAATTTTATTTAAACGTACGTTTTAAGTTTTAAACGTTCATCACTTTAAAAATAGTGATAGCGTTTATTTAATATATTTTAACTTTTTAATTTTCTTAATTTGCATTTTAGTCGCTGTAATTTATAATCTTTTCTTTAGGTATAATTATCCATCAAAATCTTTATTGATCACTATACTTAGTGATCATTCTATCATCTGATCAAGTGTTTATACACCAATTCATCCTCCGTGGGACTTAACGACCCAGGAATCCACTATATTCCTCTGATCTAAATTGCATTTGGTGTTTGAGCTGTTTTAAGTTTATTACGGTTGGCCATTCACAAGTGGCTAGCTTGTGTGATATAGCTTGACGGTTTTGCACCAATCAAATTTTGGCGCCGCTGCCGGGGAGGCTGTAAGCGTGTTTTAAGCATTTCCAGATCCATTCTTGCACATATACCACCTTTTGTAAACAGTTTTTTTTTTGTAAAGTTTTTCAAAATCAAAAAGTTTATTAACACTTTTCCTAAAGTGTTAACAACACCAAAAATATTTTCATTCTTTATTTTTTCAAAATGTTTATCCAAAAAATTCAAAAATATTCATCTTTACCCTCTTACCCTTTTTGATTCTTTATCCCTTTACCCTCTATCCATTTGATTCTAACTTCTTCTATTCTCATGGAATCTTTCGACTACGACGAAATCTGGAACGAAGTTGAAAAACTTCCTACTTTATCACAAATGTCAAGAATTCGTGTTGTTCGTAATGATCCATTAATTCTGCGTAGGGAAATGGAACGAGAAACCGGGGTGACAAAGGACCAGGTACTCCCCTCTGATGGAGGTGCTAAATAAGTCCAACCTACGGTTATCCAAAGATCTAACCCCTCGATTGCTCTTAAGCCGTCTAAAATTGATCCTACACTTTCACGATTTACGGTTAAAAGCAAACATGCAGAATTTAGACCGGTGACTAGCAAGAATGACTTGCCTAATCTTCACGTTTCTCAAGAACCAGAACCGGAGACCATAACGGAAGTGGTGCAAATTGCTAGCTCTCAGAGCACACCACTTGTCCCACCTCCGGATTTTTCAAAATGTTCTTCGAGTCTTAATAGTCATTCAGATCACCATGTTGGTTTTGTTGATTCTTTGAATGAACCGATTCCTTCTCATAACTCTCAAATAGAATCGTTTATTCATTGTGTCGGTTGTGGTGAGCCTCTTTTTGGTTCACCCTATCGCTGGTGTACGTGTGTACAGTGTGGTAATGATATTCTTAACGGGAGTTGTTTGTTTTGTAGTTCGAGGAATTCATTTGATTATGATCCTAATCCGAACTCATTTAACGACCCCTCAAATTTTTCCAATTACCCACCACAGCCCGACTTATCTTCATATAATCAACATAACTGCTGTGAATTTTGTGGAGGTCCTCACCAAGGATTTGAGTGTCAATCCGGAAACACGATTTTCTATGAACAGTTTTCCGGTGATGCTCAGACCTTTGGTTATGACCAATATCTATATGATTCACCAATCCAGGCTCAACAGTTTTACTGTTGTGAGAACTGTGGAGGTCCCCATTTCAGCTCTGATTGTCAAACAGGGAATCCATTTCCTTGTAACAATTACGACTATCACGACCAACCTCCACAGTACCAAATAACTCAAACTCCTCAGCAAGCCCAACAAGACACTTATCTAGAGCTTCTGGAGTCAGTGAAAAGAACTGAGGAGTTGAGTAAAACAGCATTTCATAATGTTCCCAGTTTTTCTTGTGTATATTGTGGGGGTCCTCATGATGATTATCAATGTCAACCTTCCGGTTTTGACAAATCTCCACTCCCACAATGTCCCGTCATTCAAAATTCACATGAGAAATCCATGGAAGAATTGCTAGCTGAAGAGCAGGCTGCTAAAATAAATTCCCAAATTGCCTTTGAAAAAGCTATTAAGGAATCAATTGCAAAAGAAAAAGCAGCCAGATCTAGCTCTCAATTTCGTTTTATTCCTGATGATAGTGATGATGATGATACACTTGATTCATCAAGTTCATCAGTGGATATTCCAGCAGTTGAGATTCATTCTCAAACAACTGCTATCACACCCGAAGCTCCCACTCACTCTCTGAACATGGGGGACGAGCATCTTGACACTGTTCCTGAAAAGGAATCGGACGAATTCATAAAGTCTAGTGTTGAGAACCTTGTCCCAATCCCGAGAGAGTCACAGGGAACTTTTGATCATGTGTGTGATATCCCTCCTCCTCTTGTCTTCCAAAATGATCATATTGAGATGTTCTCTGATTCTGATGAGGACTATTCTTTATCTTGTGGAGACATAAGTTATGTGGGTGAATTACCTTCTGAGCCTGTTAGCTTAGGAGAAGAGAATGATGAAGAAATAATCCAAGACGAAGCTCTTCATCTTACATTATTGAATGTTAATCTTCTCATTTCTAGAATCGAGGCTTTTAATGAAAAGCCTACTTCATATCCTATCCCCTTTGAGGATAGTGAACTTTTGTTCGATGATTCTATTCCGGAATTGCAAACGTTCCATTTTGATCATATGGGAGAGAAGATTAGTGGTATTACCACTTCTCATTCTCATAATTCTCTCCCCGATTATGAATCATTCACTTTTGAGGAGTTCCCCAGTGAACTCAGTCAAATCAATCCTGAATATGAATCATTCTCCTTTGAGGAGTTCTCCTTTGAACTCACTCATATCATATCTCTACCAGAGTATGATAACTTCTACTTTGATCTAGACACACTCGGGATATGTCTAGACCAATTGAGCTTAAAAGATGAAATTCATGCTATCATGAATTCTCCTTCTGATGATGATGAGTTAGTCAAGATTATTATCATGACTTTCTTTCTCTTCTTCACCTATCCCGTAGCTTCTCCTGTTCTTCACTCCTTCGGGAATGAAGACATTATCTTTGACCCCGGCATTTTCATTTATCAATCATGAGCCGGTTCTATGTTTATCTCATCGGTGTGGAACTTTCACGTACTTCAATGTTTATACAAACATCTTGAACGAAAGTCCGATGGAGATTGTCTCTTCCACTTACTTCCCCATGAACAAATTAATTCGGGGTCGAGTCAAGCTAGCGACTCGGAAATCAAAAACAATAGTTAAACATGGGTTTTCACCCGTGTGTACCACCTTAGTGTGGGGGAGATGCCCCACATGTTGTATATACATCTAAAAAAAATGAATGAAAATTGTGAATATTAAAAAAGAGAATAATTGTTGTGTTTCTACACTTGGCTAGTAATGTTATCTTTTTACGTTCTAAGTTTCGGCATAACAGCCGGTACTTTGAATATTGAGGACAATATTCATTTCTAAGTGTGGGGGGGGGGGGAAATTCTGGCGAATTTGATCATAAATGTACCCTTTTAGTCCCTTTTTCCCCCAAAATGGCCAAATTTTAAAATTTTTTTATTTAGTGGAAGTACTATGTACTAAACACAACAAATGGTAATCAGTACACCATGTCTAACCCACATAAGGACTGGCTAATCCAGGAGCAAACGGCTCTTGGTAAAGATATCTCAAATCCGTTTATGGCTTGCAATTTGCCCAAAATTGTATGGTGTTCAGCTCACCATATCTTTAATTAGTGAAGAGTTGGCTAGCCCGCAAGTTTATGGCTTGTGGTAAAGGCAGTTGGAAATCCATAATTGGTAATCGGCTCACCAAAGATATTTTATCTAAGAGTTGGCTAGTCCAGAAGCAAACGGCTTCTGGTAAAGACAAATCAAACGCGTTGAAAGCTTATGATTTGCTCAAAATCATTTGGTTATCATTGTACCAAGGTTCTTACTTGAACTGAAACAATTGGCTACTCCATAAGTAATGGCTTTTGGTAAAGAGATAAAATCCATTAACTTTTCATAAAACATTGCTAGGGACTAGCAATATCTTAGTGTGGGGGATTGATGAGTGTCTAAATACTCATCATTTTTGTACTATCTAGACTGCAAAAACATCTGAAAACACTCAGAAATGCATCAAAATGATGAAAATATCACAAACAAGTGTTTTATGTGTTTTAAATGCAAAAATACCAAAATCAGATGAAAAACGTATTAAGTTTGCATAATTGGCAGTTTTAGTCCCCCAAGTTTCAAAAGTTGTCAAAAACAGTCTCTGGTAATTCAAAAACTTGTAAAATGTCATTTAAGGTCCATGGGATTCAAAAGTTGTCAAAATAAACCCTTTAAAGTTTAAAATTTACAAAATGACAACTTTAGTCCCTAAAGTTTGAAAATTGTCAAAAATAGTCCTTGGTTAATTTAAAAAATGAAAATTATCAAATTTTAACCTTGTACTATTCATAAATGACAAAATTGGTCCTTATGGTAAACTTTTGGGAAATTACAAGTTTGGTCCTTAAAGTTTCAAAATTGGCAGATTTGGTCCTTGGACTTATAAAAATGTGCAATATTTGTCCTTGTACTATTCACATGTTACAAGTTTAACCCTTGTGATGACTTTAGATGAGTTACAGGTTCAGTCCTTTCATTTGCAGAATTTACATAAGTGGTCCTTGTGATATACAAACCAAACCGGATCCTATATTATCCCAACCCAAAACACAAGTCCAAATCCAATCCTTACCCGGCTAGCCCAACACCCAAGCCAACTCACGTTTAAATAATAAAACCGCGCTTACTGTGCTTCTCCTTCTCCAATCCCTGTAAACCAAAACCACATGGTTTCCACCTCTCCCCACCTTTCCACCTCACCTACCTTATCCCCCCAGCTGGTTAACAACCCCCCTTCACCTCTACATACTCCCAAGAAGCATTAATTAACAAAAACTGCCTTAAGACTTTTTTGGCGCCAGTTTGTAAATCAAAGGCTGAGATGTGTTTCAGAGATCCAATGGTGGTGGGATAAACTCAGAAGCATGTGGGGAGTCTAAAAAGGCTATAAAGAAAGAAAAAGAAGCAGAGGAGAAGACCAAGTAGAGTAATTTAGTTTAGTTTAGGTCGTTTTAGTTAATTTTCCATTTCAAGTGTAATTCTAAGCTTTCAAGTACTTTTTTAAGTCATCTCAGTGTATTTATAATCTTTATCAATAAGTAATTTCAAGTTCCAAGTCTTATTTCAGTTGTTCAAATTTTCAAGTGCTCAAATTCTCAAAAATGTTTAAATGTTGTTCTTAGTTGTTACTAAGAATTGAAAAAGCTCTCATAAGCTCTTATAAAGCTTGTCTAAGCTGTTAGAACCTTAATAACTTAGTTTAGTTTCAAAAAGAGAAAATCTCAAAAATTACTAAAAAATTAGTTGTAAAATCAAAAATCATGGAGAATGATCAATAGAGCTGGTGCAGAGCTGTTCTTTGGATTGCTTATTGGTTTAGAGCTTATTGGTAAGCATATAGGAGTGATTCTCAATCCTTGGTTCAGTGTACTGTGCATGAACTCATTTTGTTAGCCTTTTCTATGAAATTTGCATTTCATATTATTAGTAATTTAATCTTGTTAATTCTAGTCTAATACTGTCTAAATATGGTTAATATAAGTTAATTACTAGGTCACTTGGGTTAAAAACTTGTTTTAGTATATAAAGCTTCAAAACAGTCTACATAACTAGTGTTTGGATTTGCTGATTTAACTGTGATAAAGGCCATTTGTGCTATTGTGTATTGTTGTACTAAGTCACAATAAATTATAATAGCTCAGTCAAAGCAGTAAAACTAATCCTTGTTGCATAAAAAGTCAAAATAATTTCTATTCTCAATTTGCAGTTCACTGTGGAAATTTAGAAATAAAAATCTCATCAAATTAGCTTATAATTCAGTACTCTAGCTTAAATCAGTCTTATTATATCTTAATACAACATATTCAATCAATAGAATCAATACCAAGTTCATAATAGTCAACTTATTTGATTTTCCTAAAAAGTCAAATTGTACTAGTAGCTGTTTTTGAATAAAATGTATAATTTTATATAGGATTCATTATTAAGTTTTAGCTTAAATCCTTTTGGGATAGTAATATTTAGCTGCTAAACTAAAATATAAAAATACTAGCTTTCATTAAACTAGCTTATAGACTGCTTATTCTTAGCTTTGTTTTGAGCACCCTTTCTGAAAAGCTGCCCTGTGCAGCTGATATCCATCACAACAGTGGGCATAACCACCACTTTGGTGGGTCCCACAGGCCACACCAGTGGACCCCACTGGTGGTTCTTGGTTCTATATCACTCACCACCCAGCTGACTATCATTTGCAGCAGAGCTTTTGAGCTTAGGCCCTGTGGACCCCACTCCTAGATCAGCCAACATGTTGTCCCATTTCTGAAATAAAAATAGTTTTGCTTTGCTTAAATTCTTAGCTTAAACTGCTTTTCAGAGGTTTAGGATGGGTGGAATAGGTTAGTATTAAGTAAATATAGCATAACCTAGCTTATGTGTTAATTTGGTGTCCAATTGTGGATTTTAGCTTATTTTGAATTGCTTATTTATAAGCAGTTGCTCTACAGTTTCATATTCTCACAAATAAGCATATGTTTTTATATTTTTTATAAACTTAGAATAATATTTTAGCATTTTCCTGAACTTTTCAGATTTTTCCATCACTGTTTAGTATTTTTCCTTATTATATATATATACTAAAACACATTTGGTCATGAACAGTAACGCGGTCATGAACAGTACGCGCATGAATAGTACGCGCATGAACAGTGCGCAAAAAAAAAAAAAAAAAAAAAAAAAAAAAAAAAAAAAAAAAACTTTAGCAAATTCATTCCCGTGAATAAAATGATCGAGAGCAACGCACTCCCGTCGCAACGCGCGGGTTAACCCGCTAGTTTAAACTAGTTTTTAATCCTTTTTAAATAGCTTTTAATACAAATATATCAGAAAAAGCTTAAAAAATATATTTTCAATTTTCATAGATTAAGATAAATATAAAAGTCATAAAAAGTATTTTTCCATAATTTTCTTGGTTTAAATAAGTATTTTTTAGCATTTTAATTAGTTTTAAATAGTATTAAATTAATAATTAATACATAAAAAGTCTAAAAAATATATTTTCAGTTTTAAAATAAGTTTTATCATATTTTAGATTTTTCTAAGTTATAATTTCATTTTTCTAGGTTAATTTTGTATTTTCTTATATTTTAGTGCATTTTAAATACTTAATAAATAGTTTTTAATTAATAATAAATAAATAAATAGTTGTAAAAATAATTTTCTTTTTCTAATAATTTTATTTTATTATTAGGATTGTAAAAATGTCATTTTCATATTTGTAGGCATTTTATTTCTTAAAACTCACGTTTTATTTTGTACGTTTACGTAATTTTATTTAAACGTACGTTTTAGGTTTTAAACGTTCATCACTTTAAAAATAGTGATAGCGTTTATTTAATATATTTTAACTTTTTAATTTTCTTAATTTGCATTTTAGTCGCTGTAATTTATAATCTTTTCTTTAGGTATAATTATCCATCAAAATCTTTATTGATCACTATACTTAGTGATCATTCTATCATCTGATCAAGTGTTTATACACCAATTCATCCTCCGTGGGACTTAACGACCCAGGAATCCACTATATTCCTCTGATCTAAATTGCATTTGGTGTTTGAGTTGTTTTAAGTTTATTACGGTTGGCCATTCACAAGTGGCTAGCTTGTGTGATATAGCTTGACGGTTTTGCACCAATCAGTGACCTCGGAATACCATACATAATAGGAGGGGAGACCTCAAGTAACAATGGAGTTATCAACTCCCAGAAATGTGAAGACGCGGATTGCACCCGACATCATTCACCAGACAAAGCTCCAATCAGATCAAATCCCTCGAAACATATCATATCTAGGATGCATCCATACGCCCCCCAGAAACATAGTGGCCAAATCATATACATATAGTGAGCTCATAATCATATCAGAATGGGGACGGTGTGTATCATCACTCGTACACACTGGAGTCATGCCATTGGTGCATCAATGACACGGTCAGGTTACCTTCCTGACTAGGAAACATATTTGGCTCGGGTATCAGACTGAAGGGTCAAAGCATATTCATATCATAAGGGTTCATATCAAAGTCATATCAGAGTTTTCATATCAGATGGTTCATAATCAGAGGTTCATAATCAGAAGTTCATAATCATAACAATTAATATCATAGCGAATAGAATCATATCAAAGGATTAAGTCGGAATCATATCAAATGGATCATAGTATAAGGAAATCGTAGCAAAGGGATATCATAAGTGAAGTAAAGTCAAGGATCGAAAGTTATGAGAAATCCCTACTGAAAAGGGATAGAATATCTGTACCTTATTCGGAGCAAATCACAATGAAAGTAAAAATCAAGAAAGGAGATCAATCCCGTCGCCCGGAACCTATATGAATTTGATAACGCTTGTTAAGATCGGATTACTCATTTTAGACGGCTTTCTATTTTTAGCAAGTTTCAACTTTTAGTAACTTTCCGTAAATAGCAGGTTTCCGTATTTAGCAAGTTTAGCCATTCATGAAGCATTTAAAGACACATTAAGATAAATAAGCGATTTATGTACTTTAAAGATCATTTATGCCGATCTACACAAGTTTGGGGTCCAAAGTGTACTTATTATAACATGTAGGGTCTTAAGTGTAACATACCATTTTATCCTTTTTAAAACAGCCCTCAACATTATTTTTTTACCACACACATTAATACCAATTTAATATACCATTTATCATGCTCGTTTATACGCGTTTTAAAGACCAAAACGAATGTATAATAAGGGGTTTACTAAACGTGTCATAGGACCAGTTTTAATACATGTATAACGCCATATAAATAAGGTTCAAGGCCTGATTTTAAGCGTTTAGATATCACGTTACAATGGTCTTAGGTTTAACCTTCAATTGACATGTTTTAGAGCTCAAGATATACGTGTGTATGGCGTAAAAACCCATGACCAGATATTATAGGACCAAGATCAGATTACAAATGTGCATGTGTCGACCAATACATAGGTTTGATTTCCTGATTTCATAGCCCTTATATTTAGGTTTATAAGTCCCTTAATATTGCATACAAACGGACATAGTTTTCATACTTAAAAAGTGTACAAAAGGGGTCTTACCCCACGACCAGATTCAAAAGAAAAATGGAACCAGCATATGAAACTTGTGTCGACACATATAGAGGTTTGTTACATGGTTTTAACGTAGCACTATTCTCAGGTTCATATGACTTAAGTTTGATACATGTTATGACAAGATTCTTGGGGCAAAACATGCGTGTAAAGGGTCTTAAAACCCACGTCCAGAAAATCAGAAAAACATAAGGAGGAACGAGTTGCAATTGTACCTCGTAGCGTGTACGAGACGAAACAAACGAATGAACCAAGACCTAAGATCAAGCCTTCCCTGGCTTGTAGAACCCACGACAGCAACAATCCAACAGTCTCCCTTTTTCCCTAGCAGCCCACGACCTGAAGCACCACACCCTCGACCAAACAACCTTGATCACAACAGCCTAACAACGATTACAACTCTCCCGTGAATTCCCTGGTGTATGCTCGTTTTCTTTTCTTTTTCTGGATCGAATGGGAGGATTCCCATGGTTTGCCGTCACTTTTGGGGTAGGAGAGGTTAGGGTTTGTTTGGTGTGTTAGTTTAAATTGGTATACGGTAATTATTATGAGAGTAAATGGGAGTTAAAAAGGGTTACTTGGAGCGTGATTAAAGGCCGAACAAAAGGGGAAGGGGCGTTTGATTTGGGCTAAAAACAAGGAGAATGATTAATTTCCATATTTATGTTATTGTCAAAGGTTAATGTATTTGGTCATCTTTATAGTTTAAGTTAAATTGTAACATGATGCTTAGAAATAAATAAAATTTGTAACATTTACTTGTAGTCGCAAATAAATATATTCATCATAGTTGGCGTAATTTATATATGAGACCAGTGTTAAACGTATTTAACGAAATTAATGTGTTTTACGAGTTTTCGAATTATTTAACTAGAGGGCAAAAGGGTCAATTCACAAGTTTACGAACTTAGGGTTTTACAACTCTTCCCCTCTAAAAGAAAATTTTCGTCCTCGAAAATTGAAGTCGCCAGGGTACACAGAGATGTACGAGTTCAAGGCAGATGTAGCAATCCATAGTCTCACACAGATCATAACGATTTCGTTTCCAAAGCGTACAAAATTTACACGTAACGTATGTCGGTGAGAATCTCACAAAGAGGTACAGAATTCCAAACGAACATGAGGATCGACAAATAACGGTTATAAGTCTTAGCCCATTCACGTACCAACCCCCGGCATGTCCCAAAACGTCGTATGATTCCAATAAGTTCAAATTATATGATCTCGGTATTATCACGTTGATCAGGCGTCATAATACTTGCATCACATAACAAGCCCTTATTGTCACCATATTCTGTCCCGGGTCATGACAAACCACATAGCCAAAATCACACAAAACATATCACATACAGATAACAAGTAACATACCAAAGTAGACCAGATCACATACACAAGCTAATCTGCATCAAACAACTTACCATATCACAATGAAAGAATGCCACCAACTTGCATAAAACAGTTCCTCATGACTCATTACTGACGATCCAAAAGAAAAGCTGAGATATTAACAAAATGCCAAACGATAAAACTTCAGGATTCAAACCGAGTTCCGAACAAATCAAGAAAAGCAATACCGATCAGAATCATTTAACAAAATATCAAGCCGCCTCAAAACGCATGACAAACGAATCGGAGTAACACAAGTCGCGCCCAGATCATATGAAGTAGATGAACCTTCTCAGACACCGGTTGAATCTTGTCTCCATCTTTAGCGTCTTTGGTTGATCCGTCCAGCTTCCTCCAGCAGCATCCTGATGCCTCCAGCAGCACGGCAGTCGGGTGTAGCTTCTGCTTCACGAACCTCTCCAGCTCAGAGACTGTTGCAGTAACACAGGTTCGGCACCATCATCTTCGGCTCCACGGGTAGTCTCCATCTAACGATCGACAAACGGATGTGCGAAGACAAAATAATAAAATCGAATGTGAAGAGAAGAAGACCAAAACAGTGAAGACAAAAGATTATCGAAGTCAAATCTGAACGACAATCAAAAAGAATCGGAAAAGATCAGAACAGACGGAAGCCTAGTGTCTACCCAAGTCCTCACAGGTCAATCCTAAGGTCAACAAGACGAAACCTGGGCTCTGATACCATAATTGTAACACCCCAACCCGACAAGGGTAGAAGTATCACATTTTGGTGTCATATCAGAACATACAAAAAAAATCTTTACAAACGGAATCCTTAAAATGAAGTATCAAATAAGATAATCGATTTACTGGCAAGGAAATACAATGTTCCAAAAATGAAATGAAAATCTCAAAACAAAAGCTCTTCAAAATAAGTTCCAAAGTAATAAGGTATCTAGGGTTGGTCCACTCAAATAATCCAACTCTCAGCCCATCAAAGCCCATCTTCAAACCTAACACCTGCCGCAGGAAAAGAAATGCGGCTGAGCTTAAAAAGCCCAGTGCACAGATATAACAAAACGAAAGCTAAATAAAAGCATAAACAAAATGAAACCAAGGAAACTAATAACAAGGTCGCAGCGAAAAGAGAACAATGAGTCAATGAGGATCCTGCAGAACACAATTTTACAGATATCCAAAACGAACAGATAACAAGGAGAACGAAGCAAAACAAAGCATCGATGACATATAAACAAGCACATACAAACCAGGCATACAAGACTGAAACATAAGCAAGTATAGCAGACACAATATCCACACAACATATACAGCATACAATCAATTCAGGAAATCAGAAGACATATAGGTCAAACAGAAACCTAAAGGCAAACGGAAGTAATTAATTTAATAAGTGAGCATGGCAATCACACATGTCAAAACCCTTAGTTGAAATATGACAAGTATCATGACAGCGGAAGTACTTACAGCAGTCAACACATGGCAGTCACACGTAATAAGTAGGAATACAGTATAAACGATATAATTGAATAAATTAAAGACATAGCAGGGCAACTAAACAAATTAACAAGCCAGACGTCACAAGTTGAACCATTTACCCAATCAAACCGTAGCATAAACATAAATGCAAACATGGCAGGTCAACAACAAGCAGATAAGGATACTATCGGATAGTCATAGTCCACGAAATTAACTGAACGAAGTATACATGATAAACAGACAAAAACTATCGATTACACACTAGTATGGTCACCAGAAAAATCAGAGGGTCACGTAACAGTGAGATCACATATCATCAGATGACAACAGGTAATCTTATATCGCATACATACATATCATACAGAGTAATCACTAGTCATATAAACATGAATATCATAATCAAATCCAATAACATATAATAACCCGGTACGTGAATGGAAACATAGTCGGAATTAACGGAAATGAGAGTGTGACAGATCAAAGCAATGGAATATATATATCTTGGTAGTAGAGGGAGTCATATAAGGGTACACAGAATATGGTGCGTTGGGAAATGTAGAAGGTACAATATAGGTATATCAAAAGTGTAAGGGTTATCAGAAATCTACCCGAGCCCAGAAACATATCATATCATATCATAAGTAGCCATTGTATTCGGAGGGGTGACCTCGGAATACCATACATAATAGGAGGGGAGACCTCAAGTAACAATGGAGTGATCAACTCCCAGAAATGTGAAGACGCGGATTGCACCCGACATCATTCATCAGACAAAGCTCCAATCAGATCAAATCCCTCGAAACATATCATATCTAGGATGCATCCATACGCCCCCCAGAAACATAGTGGCCTAATCATGTACATATAGTGAGCTCATAATCATATCAGAATGGGGACGGTGTGTATCATCACTCGTACACACTGGAGTCATGCCATTGGTGCATCAATGACACGGTCAGGTTACCTTCCTGACTAGGAAACATATTTGGCTTGGGTATCAGACTGAAGGGTCAAAGCATATTCATATCATAAGGGTTCATATCAAAGTCATATCAGAGTTTTCATATCAGATGGTTCATAATCAGAGGTTCATAATCAGAAGTTCATAATCAGAAGTTCATAATCATAACAATTAATATCATAGCGAATAGAATCATATCAAAGGATTAAGTCGGAATCATATCAAATGGATCATAGTATAAGGAAATCATAGCAAAGGGATATCATAAGTGAAGTAAAGTCAAGGATCGAAAGTTATGAGAAATCCCTACTGAAAAGGGATAGAATATCTGTACCTTATTCGGAGCAAATCACAATGAAAGTAAAAATCAAGAAAGGAGATCAATCCCGTCGCCCGGAACCTATATGAATTTGATAACGCTTGTTAAGATCGGATTACTCATTTTAGACGGCTTTCTATTTTTAGCAAGTTTCCACTTTTAGTAACTTTCCGTAAATAGCAGGTTTCCGTATTTAGCAAGTTTAGCCATTCATGAAGCATTTAAAGACACATTAAGATAAATAAGCGATCTATGTACTTTAAAGATCATTTATGCCGATCTACACAAGTTTGGGGTCCAAAGTGTACTTATTATAACATGTAGGGTCTTAAGTGTAACATACCATTTTATCCTTTTTAAAACAGCCCTCAACATTATTTTTTTACCACACACATTAATACCAATTTAATATACCATTTATCATGCTCGTTTATACGCGTTTTAAAGACCAAAACGAATGTATAATAAAGGGTTTACTAAACGTGTCATAGGACCAGTTTTAATACATGTATAACGCCATATAAATAAGGTTCAAGGCCTGATTTTAAGCGTTTAGATATCACGTTACAATGGTCTTAGGTTTAACCTTCAATTGACATGTTTTAGAGCTCAAGATATACGTGTGTATGGTGTAAAAACCCATGACCAGATATTATAGGACCAAGATCAGATTACAAATGTGCATGTGTCGACCAATACATAGGTTTGATTTCCTGATTTCATAGACCTTATATTTAGGTTTATAAGTCCCTTAATATTGCATACAAACGGACATAGTTTTCATACTTAAAAAGTGTACAAAAGGGGTCTTACCCCACGACCAGATTCAAAAGAAAAATGGAACCAGCATATGAAACTTGTGTCGACACATATAGAGGTTTGTTACATGGTTTTAACGTAGCACTATTCTCAGGTTCATATGACTTAAGTTTGATACATGTTATGACATGATTCTTGGGGCAAAACATGCGTGTAAAGGGTCTTAAAACCCACGTCCAGAAAATCAGAAAAACATAAGGAGGAACGAGTTGCAATTATACCTCGTAGCGTGTACGAGACGAAACAAACGAATGAACCAAGACCTAAGATCAAGCCTTCCCTGGCTTGTAGAACCCACGACAGCAACACTCCAACAGTCTCCCTTTTTCCCTAGCAGCCCACGACCTGAAGCACCACACCCTCGACCAAACAACCTTGATCACAGCAGCCTAACAACGATTACAACTCTCCCGTGAATTCCCTGGTGTATACTCATTTTCTTTTCTTTTTCTGGATCGAATGGGAGGATTCCCATGGTTTGCCGTCACTTTTGGGGGTAGGAGAGGTTAGGGTTTGTTTGGTGTGTTAGTTTAAATTGGTATATGGTAATTATTATGAGAGTAAATGGGAGTTAAAGAGGGTTACTTGGAGCGTGATTAAAGGCCGAACAAAAGGGGAAGGGGCGTTTGATTTGGGCTAAAAACAAGGAGAATGATTAATTTCCATATTTATGTTATTGTCAAAGGTTAATGTATTTGGTCATCTTTATAGTTTAAGTTAAATTGTAACATGATGCTTAGAAATAAATAAAATTTGTAACATTTACTTGTAGTCGCAAATAAATATATTCATCATAGTTGGCGTAATTTATATATGAGACCAGTGTTAAACGTATTTAACGAAATTAATGTGTTTTACGAGTTTTCGAATTATTTAACTAGAGGGCAAAAGGGTCAATTCACAAGTTTACAAACTTAGGGTTTTACAACACCTGTTTTGTCGAAGCAAGATCTTGTTCCAAGACTGAAATTCTAGAAGATAACTTAGTACACAACTTCAAGACATTACTGATCTGTACACCATTCTTAGCACACCATTCTGCAGAAACTGTTAGGAATTGGAAATTTCATAGTGAAGTGTCGGTCACCCCATCTATAGTCTAGCATATGTTAGCTCGTAGACATATCGTTATTTACTGTTTTATTAGTTAGTTATTAGCCTAGTTTAGTGTAGTGTAACACCGTGGAGGAAGGACGGGTCTTTACCCACTGTATACCTGATCCACAGGCCGTTAGGAGGTCGTGTAGTCTGTAACTATAAATACCCCTTCCATCCATGGAAGGGGTGGTGCTTCATAATCTAACCTTTCACTTTTTGTTAAGCAAGTCTCTACCAAGAACACCCTCTCACTCTTTCTCTCTCTAAAACAATGGCTTTCTTGTATCACCACCATCCTAGACCACCCGAATTATCAACACAATAATATTTACGATCCTACAAATGGTACCAGAGCCATGGTTATTGTGTTGTGTTGATTTATCGTGGTTCTTGAATCTTGTGTTAACTGTGTTTTGTACTCTTTGATCGGAAAATATTTTTTCTGTGTATTGTGGTCAAATGTTTTCACAAGTATTGCATCCTTGAATTTAGTCCAAGTCCATTTGTGGTTTGACAGTTTACTCACGTTTTAGTATTCTTTTATCTGTGAATATTATGTGGTAATATGGTCAGACTTTTAAGGTCCAATCAGTGGTCTTTATTTGAGGTCAAAATGGGTCATCTGGTCACTTTAGAGGTCAAAACAGAAGCAGTTATATGCAGTTTTTCTGGGTCATTCTTCATAGCGAGTTGTTTATGGTTCTTCATAGCGAGTTGACAAAATGCTTTTGAGCTTTTGTCTTTTACTGAAGCGACTTATCACTTGTCCAGATTCATTGTATACTCTGACGGTTTGTCCTGTTCTGGCGATTTGTGTTATTCAAAGCGAGTTGTTAACAGAAAATAAAAGATGGCGACTTAACCTTTATAAGGGAGGCGAGTTGTTGACTATTGAGTCAACAGCTGTTATAGCGACTTGTTCCAAGTAGCGACTTGAGACAAGTAGCGACTTGAGACAAGATGCCTTGTGACAACTAGCGACTTGACAGAAATGAAAGATGAAGAAGATGATTCGTCAAATGACTCACGACCACAAGACCAACACCAATTACCAATAATCTCGACCTCAGTTTATGTCAAACATCATCGGTCCAAATGAATTTTAACTGAAAGAGTATTAATCGAAGATGCCAAAACCAATCTAGACTCAACCCAATCCGAACCTAACTTAACCTACATCTAGACTCACCCCAAGACCCTCACAATCACTCCATCTCTATCAAGACTCAAAAGGAACAAATACATCATAGATCTCAGCTTCTATTTTCGTGGTACTCAAATGTACATCAAGACCATTGGCCAAAAACACGAAATTGATTTCATCATTGATCTAAAGTTGCTGATTATATCCGAAAGTAAAAAGATGAAATCAACAATATTGTTGTCACAAGTCTTTATATCGTTAACAAGAGGGTCCGATCTCAGCTTTGCTCTTTTTGTGTGTGGTTTCTTCAAACACATAGATCTTAAAGGATCTATACACAAACGAGCTTGTGCCTCATCGATCTATAATGGGGTTGTGTCCTCTATTCTTGTTCGTTTAAAAGGAAGTACAAAAAGATTAAAAATCAAAACATAATGCTAAATGAATCTCAGATTTTATTTCATGAACATATTGTTTTGATTCATAACCTTTCAAGGTCAACACGAAATATTTATCATCATTGATCAAACGTTTTTTATAATATCCGAATAATTAAAGTATGTTGTTAACAATTTATGTTAAATCATACTTTAGATTCGTTCATTGTAACAACTAAAGGGGCACACGAAAAATGTAAATTGAAACCTACCTTGAAGTCGTCTTAATGATCCAAGCCAACCCTTTGGCCATGATGTTGAGGTTCATACCATCCCTGTGGTATTCATGTTTGGAACCATGTCCACACCTCAAGCCGTTCTCTATGGCGAGATTGTAATTAAATCAAATGATATATGGTCATTCGTGGGTGTTTAGGGTCTGTACGAGAACCATTTTATTGTTTGAGAGAAGTTTTGGGTGAGATTCATTTTGGGTGAGGAAGGCACTGGTTTGAGAGATTATAGGGTTTTGTGCGTAATGTGTTTAGATAGGGGCGGACATTTGAGAGGATTTAGGGTTTGAAGAGGTGATTAGGTTATAATGTGTGATATGCTATGCATCTTTATATCCTACGTTATTAGGGCAGTCTTGAGATTGGATATTATGATAGAAATGGGCCGACTGGCCGAGCATGTCTCATAAATGGAAAAAGGCTTTCAATTTTAGACATTAAGACTGTTTTGTTTGGGCCTGATTGTTGATGTCTTGTATTGATCATTTATGGGATAATTGGACCAAATACTGCTGTGTTATTATGTTGATATGATTCAAATGCTATATTGAACCAAACTCACTTGATGAATTCTTGGGTCGCTTGATTGTGTTGGACCGTACGATGGTTTTGAATCGGATGATTGGACTATGCTACTACGGTTTGATGATAAACCTTGCGAATTGATGAGTTTTGGTAATGAGATTTGATATGAGATGTGATAATGAGATCCGATGATGAGATTTGGTATGATAATGATGAGTTATGAGGTTTGACACTTTGGCCTACGCATTTCCACGGATAATATATTTTGTGACGGATCGAATTAATATTTGAACCTTTTTGACTACGGGGTTGTTGTTCGGTATTTCTTATTTGGTTGTGAAGTGAAGTTATCCGGGCGCGATTGCTTATTTCATCTTCTTTCTTTCTACCCTTCCACAATGATGACTTGTTTGGGCGTTTATAGAGGGTGATAAAGACTTGGCTATTTAGTCGCGTTTGTGATTCTTTCCCACTTAACCCACAACGTAGCTATCACTTCGGTGTCTCACTCAGTTGAGAATGTCAAGAGGTTTTGTACATTGGGTACACCGTTTCTTTTTCACGAGGATTAGTACAAGTTTAAGTAACAAATCTGGGGAATTTTACTTCATGATCAAATTTGGCATATCGGGTTTACTTCACCATGTTGTCACTGCAATAGCCAACAGAATGCGTGGATGATGTGTTTACCAAAGTTTTTAATGGTTGATGATGTTGTTGATGTTGGATAATGAACCGCTGCATGTTCCCCTTAAACAGATATTCGCCGAAACCAAAGTTGTCATAACACGTTCAAACTGACATTGTTTACGGTTTAGTCTTGATTTTGTAAAATCCCGCGAAAGAAACTATTTCTCGGTTTAAATCATAGACTTGTAAAATCCCGTGACAATGGAAACATCCTAGTAATAGTAAAGTGCATTTCCGGATCTTTCTTACGGTTTATTCTTGGTTTTGTAAAATCCCGCGAAAGAAACTATTTCTCGGTTTAAACCATAGAATTGTAAAATCCCGTAATGATGGAACCATCCTGGAGAAAGGAAAGTGTATTTCGAGGTCTTTTCTGATGCTGGTGCTACGATTTCTGCTTTGAAGAAGGGATAAAAGGGTGTACTTCATGAATTGGATGTGTGTTTGGATATTCGTCATGGCAGTTTGGTTATTTCATAGTTTTACGGGGTTATGTGCTTTTAACCATGGTCGGGATGAAACCATTATCATAGTTCACTTAAAACGTCAATGGAGGCTAGATTTGTACCTTTAACCAGAAGATGTGACAACGGCGTTAATTCAATATTATCTATTTGAGGTTGAAGTGAAATATCACAGGCGAGTGTACTTAGTATCTGAAGGTATCGGGGATGGTTGGATGAAGATTCTTCAAGATCCTTGTTCGAGCTTTTTCCAAAAACGAAGACTTGAAAATCTAGTTATTTTTGGGAGTCTTTTCTTTTTCTTTTACCACTTGGGGGAATTGGGCTCTGTAAGATATTAGTTTTCACTTACACATCAAACCATAACACAAAGTGGGCGTATAAGTGGAATTCTAGAGAGAGAAAGTTAGAGGTTTAGGGAACTTAGTGAGAGAAAGTGAAAGATATTATTATCAGCTCCAACTCTCTACCTTGGGAGGTAGAGAGTATTTATAGTCTTACATAAATCGCCACACATCGGGCTGTGGATCAGGCATACAGTGGGTAAAGACCCGTCCGTCCTCCACGGTGTTACTTAACTAAATACTACTTAACTTAAAAGAACTACGACTACGAGCTTTCTAACGATTACATATACTTGAGGTGACCGACTCTTTAATACATGGAATTTCTAATTCCTAACAATCTCCCCCTAAGGGAGGTCACCTCAATCATGTACCAAAATTACATTGAATACAACTAGATAATACATTAACAATTGATCTTGCATTCTTGATGTAGTCCTTTGCTCCTAAGCTCGTAGTCATTGATTCTTCACATTGCATGTTTGGTTACTCCAAGTGGAGGTCTTTTACTGATCCACGTGATAATAAATTTGAGCCATCTTTTGAGATCATCAGCTATCAACAATCTCTGAGACATCCTTTGTGGTGTTGGTATTATGTGATGTTGTGACTTTAGGACCGACATGCTCACATTTTGGATCATGATATCTTCTCATCAGAGTAGCGGAAGCTTTTGTTGAATCATGATATTGGCAGCAGCGTAGCAGAAGCATGGAGTGAAAGTATCAGAGTCATTGATGCACTAATCATGATTTCCTTTTAGATGAATGTGTTAAGTGAGCATGCGGCTATGGATTGACCGCTTCATTCTGATCAGCTGCAAACGTCGGGTGTACTTGCATACAACAGTTAGCAATAAATCGCTCGAGAGTGTCTTTGATCACTTTCGTTGAATTGAGGTACACGGCCCACGTTTCCCCGTTGATCAGTACAAGTACTGCCTGTGATCAGGTAGGATTCCTAAGAATCTCCTTGACAGGGTTTCGCAGCAGTTCTAGCTGTTCTCAAACCGGAACGTCTCAAAGAAGACAACACGGAGTGAGTGAACCAGCGAATTTTAAGTCCACTGATTGATGAAAAGAGATTTGAAAAACAATCGTGTATTGCTCAATAGAAATTGTTTTTGCAATACAACGAAGGTTTTATTGAAAATCAATTATCAATCATAAAAACACCTTTTGGTTTGAAAAATGAGTACACGGTCGATGTTCTAAAGAAAAGAGTTGTTAAGCACAAAGACCGGTTTTTCAAAGGTATCCGTCAATCCATACCCTGAACCAGGATTGATTCAAGAGATTGAATCGCCCCATTGTTTCTGTTCAGTTGTCACATGGTTGATCCATACAATAGATCTCACATGCCACCTACCAGGAGCTTGTTTGATGTTGGCTCCAGAAGGCTTTCCATCTTCATTGTGAATATGTATACACATCACTCAGATGTTCTGGCAATACCACAAGGATAATGCGTAGGACTCAAGATATAATCTCTCTTTCCACATTGTGTGAAACAGAGAGTCTTCATTGAAAGTGTCCTAATGAGATTTATTGATGATCTCGTGGCTCTAGACTCAATTTGTGCATATTTGGATCCTGTGCCGGAGACTAGGGAGAGGGTCTCCTTCTTCAATATCAACCATCTCTAAGAGAAAGTCGATAGATAATGTTGGTTCCCCGTGAGAATGAAACAAGTCCTTTTAAGAGGAACTTGAGTGGTTTGGAAAGTTGAAGTGCAATGCGTCACTGGGTCCATGACGTCTTGTCTTCAATACCGATGTTACCATCAGTAGCATATGAATTGAACCCGGTTTCTGCCCTAAGGTTGAATAAATGGAGGGCTATTTGTTTTCACCCTTTCCTCATTCAATTCTTTTTAATTCTTCAACCCCTTCAGTGCTTACCGAGACTTCATAGCAAGAACCTTGTTGGGTTTGTTCCAGTA
The DNA here is from genome assembly GCA_019973895.1 of Chrysanthemum seticuspe. Lineage (NCBI taxonomy): Eukaryota > Viridiplantae > Streptophyta > Magnoliopsida > Asterales > Asteraceae > Chrysanthemum > Chrysanthemum seticuspe. The sequence continues at coordinate 289,795,623 of BPTQ01000009.1, forward strand.
CTTGCTCTATTTCAGTCCGCACTCTTCCCATATCTCACTTTTCTCCTTTTATCGTCATACCTAAGGACTTCTACACTAACTAGTGGATTGTCCCTGGGTAGATCCCTCCGGTTCTGGCAGATCATGGGAACACATACCTAACCTTATCATCCTTATATCACCGTACATAAAGTAAAGTTGGTCGGTCAATTTGGTATTGTTCATCTGCCATTGGAACCAATTGAAAACCATTTGAAAATCAATCAAGATACTTGTGATATATAATCAAAACATTTTGTACCTGAATTGTTTTTGATATTTTTAGAACAAGTGCTCCCCCTCAACATGTGCATCAAATGTTTTAAATCGTTTTCCACACGGAGGCAAGAGGAAGAATTTACTTCTTTGATTACCATTTTCTAAAAGATATCAGCATCACTTCCCTGATCATATCAAGAAGATAAAGGATTTCCGGAAAGGATGAGGTTTTCATAAGTTTGCTCCCCCTCAATATGTGCCTCGTGATTTAGAAAAGAGTTTTGCACATACTAGAGGGAACCTGCACATTGAGATAAGTTGATCACGTTTCAAATCATAGGTTTAAGATAGATGCTCCCCCTCAACATGTGCATGGAAAATTTTGAAATCGTTTGTCACATGTGGGAAGGATAGCATGTACATCCTTATAAAACCATTTGCCGAATTATCAGTTTACATCCGATTTAAATCACACATTCTCCCCCGATCACAATTATCAAATCATTTGAGATTTGTGATCTCTTATTGATTTAAATTGATTTTGAAAGCTTTTAAGGGGAATTGTGACTTGATTATGAAAGCGTTTTAACTGATAAGGATCGGATTTTAAGACTTTAAAACTCCATTGATAAAACATGCATGTATATCTTTTGAAAACAATTTAATGCCAAATAACTTTTTAATTTAATTGAAATCATTCTCCCCCTCAATCAATGACATAGGTTGTTGATTGAGAGATAGAGATTTTGACAAATAAGTCCTGATGATTATCAAAAATAGAGACCGAGTTATTTTTCAAAGCATTTAGTTTTCAGCAGATAAATGTTTATAGAATCAGAGCATGGAATTTGAAAACATGGTAAAACATGGCTCTGTTCTTACTTTTAAAACCGGGTTATTGCCTGAAAATGACAATAAACCATTGTTTCTCTTTCTCCCAAAAATATTTTTTGATTTTTTGAATTTTTTTTTTTTTTTTTTTTTAAATATAAAAATTCGAACAACATCTAAAGTCCCGTGTCATTCTTTGAATGACAACATCAAGACCGTAGATATTATCTAATCGAGAGAAACATGACAAAATGACAATATTTTTTGAAGATTTTTCGAATTTTTCAAATTTTTATGGATTTTGAAAGTTTTATATTTTTCTATTTGATTTTTGAAGGTTTTATAATTTTATATTTTGTTTTTTTTTTTAAATATTTACAAGAGATAAATTAGTTTAAGAGGATGATGAAATGAGTACCGAGATGCATATATCGTTCAGCACGTTGTAGAAGAAAGGAATCAACATCTCTTAAACTTTCACCACCAAAGCATTCGAGGCTTTTTAAGAAAAATCGTCTGAACATGAGCCTTCACAATTTGAATCTTTGGTAGCTTCCCACCAAATCGACAATCATCGAATAACGACCATTTCCCTAAGAAGTAGAAACGAATATAAACGGTCTCATTAAATGAAGCTCAGCACCCCGAAAAACCCGAGAACACCGAAGTAACAAGTTGAAGCATTGATCGTCTCAGTGATTATCAAATCCGGAATAACTGATGAAGTCCGATCACATGAACCTGTTGTGCGTCCCCGATGTGCACATTACTCTTCGAGATTGACCAGTTGTCTATTCAGGGGAACAATACATCAACATCTTCATTTAACCAAGTGCATTCCAGTTATCTCCCATATAACCAATCAGCCCATAATGTACACACGTACCCAACCAGAGTAGAGACAACGACATCACAGTAACTGGTTGAATCACTGATCTCCTCTGCGGATGTAAACTCCGGAATAACTGATTAGGCTCGATCATGTGAGTATGTTGTGTGACCCTGATGTACACATATCTCTCCCCTGATGGTTGCAATCTCATCGGAATCATAATTACATAGTGTACATGAAGCACTAACCGAAAGCACTTTATCGTAAATCATATAGATGATATCGATCAGCAATATCATCTCACGTTCCAAATATTCTTCTCATACTTCTTCCTACTTAGAGCTAAGATAACACATACCAAAAGTATCCAGAGACCACTTCCCCCAAATGGTTGGAATAACACATCCTTCCCCCAAATAGTTGGAATAATATATCCTTCCTCCAAATAGTTGGAATAATACACCATAAGCTATGAGTAAACACTGAGTATCTCTACGGTTATGACATTTGTCTTTCCCGGGATTACTTCAATAGAGAAGAACACAATTAGCTCAAATATATCTCGTGAGAATCAACTGCTACAGAAACTCTCTCTGACTATCTTTATCAACCCATAATCAACCCATATGAAGACAATTTGTAGTGACCACTGTTGAAGAAAACCCGATATACCAAACTTGAAACTGAACTCAAATTCCCCGCATTTGTGTCTTAAGCTTGCACTTAAAGATGGAAGAACGGTGTCGAGAATCTATGCTTCAAGCAAATCTCTAAGTACTCACTACTTAACCAAAGTATGAGACTTTAACACCTCTTGCGATTATCCACAACGTCATTTTTCGTGTGTCACTGAGTAAAACTACGTAACTCCTTAAAATGATAGTTAACCAGATTTTCAACCATCCATCCCGACAGCTGGTAACTAGATAAACCAAGTCTTCAACTTAAAATTCTTAGACCCGAGCAAGTTATCAAATAAGAACACACCTTTGAAATTTAACTTCAATCTCAAATAAGTGATAATTGATTAACTCCGAAGTAATCAGCTTGTGTCAAATGCCCAACACGTGAATAAACGTACAACCGGATGTACGTCGATCCACTGAATGAACCGGAACAAATGATTTCTCGACATTAATGCATTCTTCCTAAAGGTATACATGTAGAGACTGATCTGGAAAATTCACCACAAATGTCTTCGAGTGAATGAGGTAGTCATTTTCCTTAATGTTCATGTGGTTGATTTATAGCGTGCACAATGAGAGGAACAATAATCCGTAAAGATTTGGCAAAGGAATACCAAAGAGCGGATCATTATCCATGAACAACAATCCGTGAAGATTTGGCACAGGAATACCAAAGAGCGGATCATTATTCAATAGTGCAACTTACAATATCATGATAGTCATTATAAACGCCTTGTGAAATAACTGGAGATAAGGTTTCTTGAGAATTCCAAGAAGTACTTCTTAGATTGGTGAACCAGTTGAATCAATAGAAACCGGAGCATGAGCTTCAGAAGCTGGATGATCAACATTCGTCAGAGGTTGAAAGTACTCATCAAACATATCTTTGAAAAACAATGAATCCCAAACATTGATTCCCATTTATCCTTAGTAAGTGAAGCATTAGGCGTTGGAGGAGAGTCATCAAAAATCAAAACAATGAATCCCAGTTATCCTTAGTATATTCACTCTTCATCAAAAAGAATATACACTCATCATCATCAAAAATAAATTCGTATAACCATTATTCAAACATCCATCATCATGTAGTATATTCACTCTTCTCCCCCTCAAAAATTGCATCCGAAGTTGCCATTTTTGATTTAACAAGTGAATAAGAGTATACACCAATGAACGTAGATCCACTTGATGACTGAATGAGCGTGGAAAAACATGAAGCTTGTTGATGAAGAATGTAGATGAGTATGGCCATTCACGAGAGAATTTCTCATTAGCTGAAGATAAAGCGCACCGAAGAGCGTACACTTTTCTTTTCTATGAGGAACGGGGCCTGAAGTATTATCTGCAGAAGCCATAATGATGAAGTACGAGGCCTGAACTGATTTGAACAGACGTCATTGTTAAGAGCCCTATCATATGTTTAGAGCCGCCCGAATCCAAATACCAAGGGACGATTTGTACGACCTGCTTTGGACAACAGACGAAGACAGAGAATTGGAAACATTGGATCCCCACGTGCTGATGGGTTCCTTTTGGTTAGCACAAACAATCTTTGAATCAGCAGAAACCCTAGATGCAATGGCATTATCACTAGAAGCTGAACTAGTAGAAGCATCAGACTTAGTCAAATGACCTTTTGTGCTTAATGGGATTATTCTACCAGTTAGCTTCCAAACCTTAACAGGCACTATTCTAGGCATAGTGGATCTAGCTAAGGGGTAAGGTTTGCCATGCGTTAATATTCGACCTGTGGGCTTCCACTGAAATCCTACATTTGTAAACACATTCCCTGTAGGTTTCCAGGATTGCTTAATCTGTTTCGCTCTCCAAACTTTCTTAACTGGGTTATGAATCATAGACCTCAGAAATAACACATCACATTTATCATGATTACCAGAAGATAAACATTTTTTACATGTTTTGCAGACAGCATAAGGGCTCGAATTAATTTCAGTAAGTTTGGAGCTAATACTAGAACTAACACGATTCTTTTTGTTCAAATCAAACTTCTTGTCCCTATGGTGTTCTTTCACTTCCTTATCATGATCACTTTTAGTTTGCGTAATCCTATCCTTCTTTGCATTGCTTCTAGGTTTTGACCCGCAAACTTTAGTGTCAATCTTAACATCTGTAGAAGTAACGATGGGAACATTACATGGCTTCACTACTTTCTGCATTCCTGGTCTAGAAGTGCTGGGATCTGAAATTCTAGGAGGCACATCACAGGTTGCTTGCTTGAATTTAGACATGGAACAAGGCATATCAGGGGTCACATGCTTGGCTTTAGGCATAGAACAAGGTACGACTATTCTATCTCGCCTATTGCTAGATTTCGGACTTGTAACAATTACATACTCTAAGAGTTCCTGAGATCGTTTGGCATCCATGCAGGCATAGGCTATAGTACTATCAAAAGGTTTTTCTAATCTTTCATCTTCAACAATCTCACGGAGACCCTTCAAACTTTCCTTAAGGTATGAGAGATATGCTTTATGTGCAAGTTCATTATTCCTAATGGGCGGGGGAATATATAACATATCGATAGCATATTTATCACAAGCAGAAACCTTAGGAACAGAGTATTTGCAATTGGGGATTGGCAACTTTCCTTTCACCTCACGCTTCAGATTCTCAATATCGTTAAGTAAAGAAGTTATCTTTTCAATTTGTTTATCATGATTAACTTTAAATGAATCACATAACTCTTTGTTTTGATCATTAACCTTTGAAATTTCAGCTTTAAAACAATCATTTTCCTTTTGCAAGTTATCAATTATGTTTTGAAGTTGGAAATTCTGAGAATCTAAAGGTGGAGGCATATGGGAACCAGTCACATCCTTCTTTTCACCTTTCAGTTGTGAAATTTGGGCTTTCAATCTTTTGATCGTTTTATAATGAGCTCGAATTTGTTCATCACGTTTGCTAATTTCAAAAACTGCATCAAACTCAGGAGCATCAGAGGATGTCTTGATATTTGAGGTTTTAACATTTTCTTTGAGATGTTGATGTTTTAATTGCAAAGCAAGATGTTCAACTTCTAATTTAGAATAATGTTTGACCAAGTTATCATGATCATCCTGTTCTATTTTCTCATGCAATTTTGAATTTGTTGTTTCAAGCTCAATGACACGATCATGGGAGACTTTCAGAGCAACAGATAATTCATGAAATTGAGAAGCATTAATGGAACAATTTGTAGCAGTGAAAAACACATCTTGAGCAATACATTCAGAAATCAGATTCTCATTCAGTGTATGCAAGTTCTTCCTTTCAATCTCACTATATTTTAATTCTCTCTCATAGTCACTAACCTCAACAATCATTGCATCAAATTCCTTTTCCATTTCTTTAATATCAGAATGCGTCCCTTTTTTAAGACTCTCAAATTGATCTTTTAGTTGTTTAAAGAAAGGCATGACCTCAGTTAAATAGCATTCTTTAGTTTGCTCAAAACCCATTTCCCCTTCAGTTATACCAGTGGGTGTGATCCTTTTCTTACAAGTTTTCTCAAAATCAACAAATAGTTGAAAGATAACATATTGACTGATTAAGGTCTTGCTTTTAGTGGCAATAGCTCTAGGAACTAAGTGCATTGGTGTATTAGGAGGATACACAGTTGCTTTAGGCAGTTTCCTACATGGGGGACTCTTTTCAACAAGATTTTCAGCTTTTTGCATTTCCATATCCTTTTTCCAGAACACTTGTTCAGGGGTTAATAGAGTCTGAGGCTTAAACTTGTTCAGGGAGATCCAATTTTCTTTAGTGTAATTATGTGGTTTGATCGTTATGTTATTCTTTTTACACTCAGGATCTTCTAACTTCTTATTCATTTTCTCCCTAGTGACTTCATCAGATTTCTTATCTTCCTCAGTGCACTCAACGCAACTAGGTTTCTGCCTAGGCTTAAGGATTTCATTACCATCATAAAGCACCTTATGAGCATTTCTAGCCTTTTTAATTACCTCTGGATTTGGTTCCTCAACAAGGGGAATGCTATGCTTATCGCTTAAGACTCTATGCTTAGTGATCATGTGAGCAGTCTGAATGGTATTCCCTTGTACGTACAACTTATTTTCAAGCTTGTTTTTCAAAGTTTTTAGATTGGAAAAATCATTCAAAAGTTTTGATTCCTTAGCCTTGAATTCTTGCTTAAGCATTTTAACATTTTCTTGAAGTTCGTGTTTTTGCTTAGCAGTTTTAGAAAGCTTTTCTTGTAAGGAGTTTAACTCTTGTTTTAATACTTCTTCTCTAAAATTACCTTTTCTAATAATTGTACGTATTTGGACATCCATTTCCTGCTCACGGGTGGTCAACTCAAACTTAGCATGCTGTTCATAAATAGCAACTTGATCCTTATATACGTTAAGCTCAGTGGTAAGGGAATCATCAGGCACAAATGCAGCGTACTCATGCAGTTCATAATCATCATTTTGAGTAGAAGATGCACAACTAGGTACAACAGAAACTTCCATGCAACTTACCTCAGCATTGACATGCACAGGCTGTGACGGGTGCATCTTTATCTTGGGTACATCCGAAGCTTCCATGGAGCGTTCCTTTGCATTAACTTGCACAGGATGTGTCTGGTGCACCTCTCTCTCTTGTGAATTTGAGCACGAAGATTCTATTTTTGCATTATCCGGCTCATCATTTTTTGTGGTCACTGACATTTTGCATTCAGCAACACCCGATTCTTCAACAGATACATTACCCAACTTATCACAACAATCTTTCAACTGCACCTGACACTCATTCACGTCTTCATTCTTTTGAGCAGATTCTTCAATGTACTTTTTCACATTATCCATGAGTTGGATAAATGTCTCAATGAATTCCTGAATTTCCATTCCAGTATGTTTTTTGAAGGAAATTCCAGTCAAGTGTTGATCGTAATCTGCTGAATATTCCCCACTGATGAATGGCTGAAATTGTTTGTAGATTACTTGAAGAGCTGCACTGGAACCGTCCTTTTGAACCTCTTCATTGTTTAGTTGCAGCTTTAAATGTTCTAAGCTCAACAGCAAGCTTCTTGTCAATGTAGGTAAGTCCTCTCGGAAAAGAGCACTACATGTTCGATCCCCAGCTATGGATAACAGCTGTATGAGGTGCAGATGAAGTAGCTAATAGGGCTCAATGCTGCATTCCAGTTGCATGGCATTCTGTAGCAAGTGCAATTCATTCTCCTTGTACTCAGAACATGAAGATCTCACATCCTCATTGTTTAATTCAAACATCTTTAATCGTTCAGTGTAGCATTCATTAACATTATTGTCCACAGCATCATACAATTTAAGCACTTCTGAAATCACTGGGTCAGTAGAGTAAGACATGATGTGGTAGAATGCACGGGATTTTACAAGTCTATGATTTAAACCGAGAAATAGAATCTTTCTCGGGATTTTACTAAAATCAAGACCAAACCGTTAAGCAATGACCAATGGAATGTGTTAAGATGACTGATGGATTGACACAATGATAGAAAATTGTGTGTAAGGTCTTATGATTGTTTGTGGGATAAGCAGAGATATTGTTTGGTTGTGATTTGGGTTGGTTGTTGCACGATTTTATGGAGAAATTTAGGTCTAAAAACTTAAAAGCTCAATAAATTCCTTTCGGAGAGGATTTGGGCCTCGAAAAATTCGTTTCACGACATCGTGTGAAACCTCACAATATCCAGGCTGTTCCGGTCGTTTTGACAGGTATTTCGCTAAAAACGGAGTTACGGATCAAAAGTTATGACCGTTTGAAGTTTTGACGTAAAAAGTCAACTTTGGTCAAACCTCTTCTTCGTAAAAATCAACCAAGTCGCTATAACCCTTGAACCAAGTCGCTAAGTCACCAAGTCGCTAAGTAGCAACTCGCTAAATCACCAAATCGCTAAACACCAAGTCGCTACACAGTCAAGTCGCTAAAGAGCAACTCGCTAAGGTCCAAGTCGCTAACACCAAGTCGCTAAGAATTTTGACAGCAAGTCGCTATGAACCAAGTCGCTAAGAAATCAAGTCGCTAAATAGCAACTCGCTAAGGACAAAATCGCTACCACCAAATCGCTACAAAACTTAAAGAGCAAGTCGCTATCAAAATATAAAGCAAGTAGCTACCTTACCAAATCGCTACCCGTAGTGGAGAATCCACCAACAGTACTTTTTGTCGGCTTGTCTCTAAAGCAAGTCGCTAGGACCAAATCGCCACCAAACAACACTACAACTCGCTGATTTTTTCTGAAGCAAATCGCTAGCAAGAAAGTTATACCGTGAGCCAAGTCGCTAACTTGAAAAACTTCCAAAACACACTTTTCAATCCAAAAACAACCCAACCACGATGATTCAATCCTTCCAAATCACAACCTAAACACTTATGATGATCCTAAACACAAAAGTACAATCAAAATCCAAACTTTAACACAAGAAATCAACCAAATGATGCACAAACCACTAAACTTTTTCAAACTCAAAAACCACCTAAAAACCACTAGAAATCCAAAGATGTGCAAGATATGATCTAACCATGGCTCTTGATACCAATTGTAAGATATTAGTTTTCACTTACACATCAAACCATAACACAAAGTGGGCGTATAAGTGGAATTCTAGAGAGAGAAAGTTAGAGGTTTAGGGAACTTAGTGAGAGAAAGTGAAAGATATTATTATCAGCTCCAACTCTCTACCTTGGGAGGTAGAGAGTATTTATAGTCTTACATAAATCGCCACACATCGGGCTGTGGATCAGGCATACAGTGGGTAAAGACCCGTCCGTCCTCCACGGTGTTACTTAACTAAATACTACTTAACTTAAAAGAACTACGACTACGAGCTTTCTAACGATTACATATACTTGAGGTGACCGACTCTTTAATACCTGGAATTTCTAATTCCTAACAGGCTCTTATTGCCACACAAATAACTATCACTTTAAGGAGTTACGTTGTAGTGCTCAGTGTCACATTTAATTGTGGATTTTCAAGAGGTGATGTACGTCTTATACTTGATGGTTGGTTGGATGAAGAGTATAGAGTACTTAGAGATTCAATGGAGGATGAATTCTCGGCACCGCTCTTTGTTACATATGTGCAAGTTTAAGTCACGAGTTCGGGTTAGTTTACTTCAGGGTCAAATTCATCATATTGGGTTTTCTCCATCAGCTGTCACGACAAAGAGCCTACTGAATGATAATGGGGTTGATTACATGTTTGCCAAGAGATGATGAAAAGAGAGAGATTATGACGTATGAACACAACAGTTCATGCCTCGTTCTCTAAAGAAAAGAAAAGTGTACGTTTCAGTGCGCCTTATCTTCGGAAGAAGAGAAATCTTCTTATTATGACCATTCTCATCAACATGCTTCATGCTTTTTCCATGCGCTTTCAAACATCAAGTGAACCGGACTACCGTTGATTGTTTTTCTTATTCCACTTGCTCAACTATAATGACGATGGCGACATCATGTGCTAATTTTGCGGGGGAGAAGTGTGAATAGACTACATTTGTTGAAGATATTCACTTATTCAATCAAGAATGGCAACTCCGTATGCAATTCTTGAGGGGGAGAAGAAGTGTGAATTTACTGCATGGTTGATTGATTTCTGAGAATAAATGGTCAAACGGCTCCAAACTCATGTAAGAACCGAGCTTCTTCTTATCGGGTCATCTTCACATGGAGTTTTCTACTAAGAGTCGTTGGTTAACATCTTCACACGGGCTGATTTGATTAATGACAAAGTGCTTCCAGTTGCGGGGCTGATTTCCTTAATGAACATCTTTCTGTTCTTGTTTGATTGGGAGGGATTTGAGTTAAGGGGATTTGCTATTTGTATGTTAACGGGAATGTATTTGGTGAGTTGAAGATGTTGACTTTCTATTCCCCAACTGGACAATCTTGAAGAAGGTCGAGTCTACAGTCTGTTCTACATTTTCTGCTGCATGATTAGAAGACTAAAGACGAGTTGCATTTAACGATCCAAAGACTTCTTCATATTCCAAGCATTCATCATAAAGATTGTCGGTTTAGGGGAGAGCACTAATTGGGGGAGAGTGAAAAGTCATATTTAATCCCCAATTAGACTTGCTCACATTCTACTTCAGCAAGTTGATTCTCACAAAGACTTCTAAGGTTCTTCTCAAATGATTTCGAGTATATGGGCTTACAATGTGTTGCTGATTCTGAAGTATCAAAACCAGCAAGAGGGAAGGAGACACGTATCTAAACGCGAGTAAACTTGATGAACTTAATACTTCTAAGTGATTGAAGATATCCCGGGAAGACAAATGTCATTACCGCAGAGAAACTCAAGGTTTGACTCATGGCGTTTAGTGTTCTTATTCCAACTATGTGGGGGAAGAGATGGAAGAGTTAGTTTCTGGTGATAAAAGAGGTACACAGTGTGTGATGATTTCAATGCTATCGCAATCATCAGGGGAGAGATATTGTGTACATTGGGGACGCTCAGCTGTTTCACTTGAGTGCTTAATCAGTGATTCAAAGATATAATCACTTATTCCGGAGTTGAAATCCGCAGAGATAGTCCTCCGCAGAGATAACTAGTGATTCGGCCTGCTTCTTCAATGTTATCGGTTATTCTCTCTTTGGGCATTCGGGTACTTCGGGTTCTTGAGCTTCATACACTTTCTTCAGGGGGAGAGAAAAGTATACATCGGGGTTATCCTTTGGCTATTGGACTTAATCTGCTACTTTGATGGTATAAGTTTCTCTATCTTCGGGTATATGTGTATTCGGGTTCGTGAGCTCTAGTCTAAGAGACTGACTGCATCAATTCATCTACTTGGGGGAAGTGTTCTCTTGACAACTTTTGGTATGGATCGCTTCAGACTTCAGTGTAAAAGGAATTTGAGAAGAGGTATTCAAATGTGGGATGATACGTTGTTGTTCTTCTTCTTGATGATATAACCCCGAATGGAGAATCTCGATTATCGTTCTTAAAAGGAGCAGCGGGATTTATGATAATGGTGTGCTTCTCTGTGCACCTGGCTAAGGCAGGCTTGAAATAGAGCTTCGAATCTGCTCATCTAATGGATTTTCGGTTCGGGGGGAAGCTGCCAAAGTCTCACTTTCAGACGGTTCAATTTCTCTCAATTCAGGAGCCTCGAAAGCTTTGGTGGTGAATGTTTAAGAGATGATGACTTCTATCTTCTACAACGGGGCTGCTCGATATCCTTATCTCGGTACTCGTATCATCATCTTCTTATACTATATCATCTACTCTATCTTTGTAAATATTTATCAAAAAACAAAATAGAAAAATATAAAACCAACAAAAACCCATAAAAATTAGAAAATTTGAAAAATACCAAAAATATTGTTTTTCAAAGACATGTCTTCTGGTATCGATAACATCAGTGGTCTTAGAAATGTCATTCAATAATGGCACGGGACCATAGATGAAGTTCGAGCAGGAGGTGTAAATATTCTTTTTCCAAAAGATGTCTAAAAATATGGCTTACAGTTATTTCAGACTGTAACCCGGGCTTACAACTATGGTTTGCTATTATTTCATATAGCAACCCGATCTTCAAGAAAGGAAAGTGCTGCGCTAAACCAATTTTCAAAAATTTCATGCACTTATCCTAAAACAAATGAGGAAAGTATGTCGAAGGACTGCTGTTCCTACTCAAATATTTTTCATTCAAAAAATTCTTCAGAAAAATATTTGTTTTAACAAAGTGGTGGAAAATGAGTTGCTTGTAAATCTATCAGATTCAGATTTTTCGTAAAAAAAATTGAAAACTCAATCAATGACTTCAGCGCTTTTAAACTTTTCAGAAAATAAGTCATTGATTGAGGGGGAGAATGTTTTCAAATCTATATCACCTAACGAGCTTTTCTAATTATCCTATATGCTTAATTAAAAATGATGTTAACCTATGTTGAAGGACTAGGTGCCTAGGATATGATTGTCAGGATTAGATGATTAGAGTTTGATGAACACATTATTCCCATGCCTTTACAAGATCTGATTGATATATTGAATTGATTTATATTAGTCGATTGTTGTTTGGGTGATGTCGACCACCATATATCTGTATGTATGTTCACTAATGTATGCAGGTATATTGGTATATAAGAATGTTCCCGATACGGATACCACAATTGAAGATGATTGGATGCCGCAAGGAAAGGGTAACGATATCTTGGGTTGACAAATGAAGAAACGGAGCTTAATTGGACTTCTATGTAGAGTTGGCATGGAAAAATGCAACGTAAGAGGTCTCACTGCATCAGCAGATGGTTTTCTTCATCAGCAAATGAAGAGACGGAGCTTAATTTGACCTCAGTTAGCATAAAAAATGCAACGTAAGAAGTCTCACTGCATCAGCAGACGGTTTTTCTTCCAAGCCTTACAGCAACAACAGAAGCAGCTCAACCACTTAACACAATCTTTGTGCATGATAAAGAGTGAATAATACCATTTGTCAAAATATTTGATAAAATTGTTTTGAAAATGGAAAATATTGTTTTGAAAATTAATTGGACTTAATTTTGAAAATCTCCGGACTTCATTTTATCAAAACCTAAGTCACTCAATCAACGACTAGAGTCATCGATTGAGGGGGAGAGTGATTTTAAATAAAAATATTTTCAATCGATATTTCTTCACAAAAAGTCCGGTTTGTACGAAATAATGTGGTGATCTAAAGATTTAATGTTATGTCATGGTATGATTTTCTTTAAAACTCAAAGATCTTTCGAAATGAAATTTTTTCTGTTCCTGTTTGATTGTGAAATTGTTTTATTTTACTTAAAAGTCTCTTAAAACTATCATACCTGGCACTAACAAACTTTAATGTGTATAATTGGTCCTCATCAGTCAATTTCAAAAATTAAATCTTGCCACGTCTTTCCCCTAAAATTTTTAAATGATTTAAATCAATTGGGATCACAAATCTCAAAAGGTTTGAAATTTTTGATCGGGGGAGAGATCGTGATTTAAATCTCAAATCAGTTTTGAAAGTGTGATTGTTTCAAAAGCACTCCTACCTCCATGTGCCAAACGATTTCATATACATGATGCACATGATTGAGGAGGAGCATTTATCCAAAAACAAGATGAGCATTTAAACTAGGCCACATATTCTCCCATGTTTTCTAAACCTTATTAAATCACTTGGGATCCAAAATCTCAAAGGGTTTGATATTTTTGATCGGGGGAGAATTTGTGATTTAATATGAAATCTGATAAAAGGTGATCATTTGATTCAATTGTGCATGCAGCTCTGCCATATGTGCTAAACGCTTTCGAATCTCGAAGCACATATTGAGGGGGAGCATTTCTAATGAAAATAAACTATCAAGGTACAAAGGTTTCAATGTTTTATCATAAGTACCTTGATTTAGTTTTAAAGGTTTTCTCTATGGCATTCGTGATCGTGGAAGTGCTTTAAAGAACTCCTGCCTCTATGTGATAAAATGTGTGGAAAACTAGAAGGGGGGTTGAATAGTTTTGCCGATTTTAAGTTGATTTCAAAAACTTTAGATTCGATATTATGTGAAATCGTGTGGATGTTGAGAACGTATAGATCTAATGATAATGTAAGTAAATAAACAAAGATAAGGGATAGAAATGACACAACCGATTTATAGTGGTTCGGCTACAAGTACACCTTCCTTGCCCTACTCCACTCCCCGAGTCACCTACTCGAGAGTTCAAGCACTATGTCAACAAACTCCTTCACTTGGCGGAGAAGCCTTCACAACGTTGCTTACACTTTATCCGGTACAAAGCTAGATACCGAGTCCGTAGCACCGTGGACCAAACCAACACAACTATTACACAACAAATATGTGAAATATCAAATACAAGATCTTCGCTACAGAAATCTTGCGGAGTGACAAATCAATCAAGGACCCCTTGCTTGGATGACTTGTAGAATGCTCGTGATCTCGCCTTAGAGAAGGACCTATATGAGAATCACAAATAGAAAGAAAAGAAGAACAACTCTCTAGATCAAGAGATCTATATGTTAGAAGAGAATGAGAGTGTATGAGAGATTTAGTAAGAAGAGGGGTGAGTTAGAATGAAGAAATGGCTCTCTATTTATAGGCAAATTTCCTCACTGTTCACACGGATCCCACGGATCCCTTCCACTTGGGATCCGGCTAGCACAAAGCTAGGGATCCGTGGAACGCTCCTCTTTGCCCATGGGTTTTTTGGTTATGGGTCATGGGTTGGTCCATGGGTTATATCTAGATTCAATGTATCTAAGTATACATTGTATCAAGTCTCTTTGGGTATGGGTTAAGATCCATGGGTTGTGATTTTTACCCATCCTAATTAACTATTACAACAAATGCTTTTGTTACTACATTATTGTATTTAAAAGATTATATGTAAATGCTTTACAAAAATAACATGTATCCTTATAATTATACTTAAGACAACATTATATATGTTATCAACAAAACACAAAGAGATCGCAAAATATTAATAAACGTTTTTACGGTTTATTTGTATTAACAATCTCCCCCTTTTTGTTGATGACAAAATATAATGTTATGATGAGTAAAACTTAAGAATATATGTAAGTTTTGAAAGCTCCTAAGTTTTACTTCTTCTCTCCCTTTTTGTCGAAACAAAAAGTTAACCCTTGGAGAAAAAAGTAGTCTACTTACTCCCCCTTGACGGTAGCTCCCCCTAGTTTGGGGCGTCAAGAGAAAAAAAAAATCTACAAAAGAAAGTTAGTAACATGCTTAATTGATCTTATGGTTGTCGAGAAACAAGATAGGGAGCCAAGGTATGTAAACAAGGCCTTGTAATAAAACGACAAATTGTAGTGGTAGTTTAAGCCACTTACAAGCATGTAAAAATAAGAACAAGACTTGTTCTTGAAAATGACAAAAAGATATAAAAAGTGAAAAATAGTAGTAGAGATTCCTTCCATGCTTGCATAAGGTTATGGATGGAGGTTTTGATGAGTAATTGTATTGATGCGATCAAGGATGAGGTTGAGTATGAAACGCATTTCTTCCCTAACTTCTATTGCAATTTCCCTAGTGGATTGGCAATGTTCACAATGTAAATGATGTGGGTAATGAGTGCGGAAGTTTTCCGGGTTGTTTTGATTTGAGTTATGCGGAAGTTGTGGTGGAAAAATAGGAAAATATGGATCAAAATCCGGAATGTTTGTATGTGGTGGTGGAAAAGAACCTAGATGTTCTTATGATGTGATGGGAGCTAGAGGTGGTGATGTTTCAAGATCTTGAAAAATAGTATTTGGTGATGTGGGGGGTGTGGAAAAGACTATTTCTTTTTCTTTAGGTTGGGTAGATCTTGTTGGATTCCTAAGGAGTTCCAAAAGAGTTATTTTAGGTGGTGATGAAGTTGGTGTACTTGTTGGTGATGAGGGTGGTGCTATAATGGAAGCATCTTGTGGTGAGTTATTTGAGGATGAATCATTTGAGGTTGGTTTTGCTAAACAACAAGATCGGATACTAATCCGGGCGGATATCCTAGCATTTGATTGTGGTATTTTGGATGGTGGAAGTACAAAGGTTTGGATATCATGATTGTTTGTACTAGATGATTCTCCTAAAGGGTTTTTGGATGACATTATGAAGTGTATTTGTGAGAAGGAGATGGAGTATGCAAGCATTTTGGGAGTTATATATATATAAAAACAACACATTGTAATGAATGCTTGACCCAAAATGTGGATTAAAATCTAATGATTAGATATGAATTCAAGGCATGTGATCATGAGAACACAAGCATTAAAGAGCATACTCCCAAAAATAAAACAAATGTGGATATTTCATCCAAAATGACAAAAATATAAGTTGAAAACAGCTTCTGTATACACGGATCCCACGGATCCTTCCCATGAGGGATCCGTCCAGCATGAAGGCTGGGATCCGTGGGTCTGGTGTTTCAGGCAGTACAAAAATTCTCCTTTTGGAAATATTTTTGCCTATTGTGTGCCTATATGCAAACTATTTGGAGTTGCGGTTATCTCGACCCCTAAAACGAAATAAAAACTAAACTAGAAGTATAAAAAGTATCCTATTGAGATAACCCGAAAACACATATTTAGTACATAAGTACGTAATCTTGTGTTGTCAATGCTCCTAATTCATTGTAGCTTAAATGAATGTACCCGAAAACACATATTAGTTATGTGTCCCCTTTAGCATTCAAAAGACATGAGATGCAATGAAAACGGGTTTTTACTTTGTATTAATAATGAAAAAGCGATTTGTCCTAGACGTGAGAAATTGCTTTTGTGAAATTGATACGGGAAGGTATCATCCTTTTAGAAAACATTGTGAAAGTAGGTTTTCTTTGAAAATGTGTATATAAAAAGTAGGAGAGCTATAAGTAAAAAGAAACTTATCTTTGGGTTTTGAAAATTCCCGTATTGTTTGTGAGTTGTGCGTGAAATAGAGATCCTAGACTCAGAGGGAAGAAGGCTAGTGTTTACATACCTTGTAGAGTCAAAATAAATTACGACGTGTGTTCCATTAAACCAAGACCAAGACGAAGTAGGTTGGATTGTTCCCGATTCAACGGTTTGGTGAGGACGTCGGCTATGTTATCTTCGGATGCTACCTTCTCAATAGAAATGTTCCCCTTTTGAACATTGTCTCTTAAGAAATGATGACGAATCTCTATATGCTTGGTGCGAGAATGCAATACCGGATTCTTGCTTAAGTCGATGGCACCTTTGTTATCACATAGAATGGCTATGTCGCTTAGATGAATGTCGTAGTCTACTAACGCTTGTTTCATCCATAGTGCTTGTTGGCATGCTTTGCCGGCAGAGACATACTCGGCTTCGGTTGTTGATATTGCTAGAGCCGTTTGTTTCTTAGAAAACCACGATGTTAAACAACATCCCATGAAAGTATACACCCCACTTGTACTTTTTCTATCAACGTAATCCCCTGCATGGTCAGAATCTGCATATACAATTGTTTCTACACCCGTGCCCTTAGGATACCACAATCCTAATTGTGTTGTACCCTTAATGTATCTAAAAATTCTTTTTACGGCTTCAAGGTGTGAAGTTTTGGGGTTTTCTTGAAACCTAGCACATAAGCAGACACTAAACATGATATCCGGCCTACTTGCCGTGAGGTAGAGGAGACTACCTATCATGCCAAGATATTTAGTATTATCTACGGATTCGTCGTCTTCATCTTTTGTGAGTTTGGTGTCGGATGACATGGGTGTCCTAATTGGTTTCGACTCTTCTAGACCAAATTTCTTTAACATCTCCTTGATGTATTTAGATTGATTGAAGAAGATACCATCTTCTACTTGTTTAATTTGTAGACCAAGAAAGAAACTAAGTTCTCCCATCATACTCATCTCGAACTCGTCATGCATGATTTTAGAGAAATCATCACACATGTCTTGACAAGTGGATCCGAATATAATATCATCTAAGTATATTTGTACTATGATTATGTGTGACTCCTTTTTCTTAGTAAAAAGTGTGTTGTCAACTAACCCCATGGTATAGTTATGTTTAATTAAAAAGGACTTGAGTCTATCATACCAAGCTTTTGGAGCTTGTTTAAGACCATAAAGGGTTTTCTTTAATTTATAAACGTGTTTGGGTTTTTCAAAATCGATGAAGCCCGGAGGTTGAGCTACATATACTTCTTCATTAATAAGACCATTTAGAAAAGCGCTTTTGACATCCATTTGATAAAGCTTTAGATCATTAGCACAAGCATACGCAAGAAGTATTCTTATAGACTCTAATCTAGCCACGGGGGCATAGGTCTCATCAAAGTCTATTCCTTCTTGTTGGTTATACCCTTGGGCAACGAGTCTAGCCTTGTTCCTAGATACTACTCCGTTTGCATCTAATTTGTTTTTATACACCCATTTTGTTCCTATTACGGTTTGATTACTAGGTGGAGGGACAAGTGTCCAAACATCATTATAAACAAATTGATTTAATTCTTCTTGCATAGCCATTACCCAACTTTCATCTTTTATGGCTTCTTGTGTGTTCTTAGGTTCTATAGTTGAAACAAAACAAAATAAGCTACTTAGGTTTTGAACTTGAGACCTTAATGTTCGTTCGTTTAGCTTTCCTATGACCTTATCTACGGGGTGATCTTTGGACTCTTTAATGTTTGTGATTTCACTAATTGAAGGTTCATCTTCTTCGTTAATCTTTTTCTTAATTACAATAGCTTCACTTTCTATGATCTCGTCATCGACAAGAGGTGGAGAGGGTTTGGGTGGACTTTCATCAAATTTTATGTTTAATGACTCTTCTACCTTCATTGTTTCTTTGTTTAATATGACGTAAGCTTTGCTATTAGGCGAGTAACCTAAAAAGATACCTTCGGTTGATTTAGGATCAAATTTTGTAAGGTAATCTTTAGTGTTAAGAATGAAGCATTTGCTTCCAAAGACTCTAAAATGATTTAAAGTAGGCTTTTTGCCTCGGAGTAACTCATATGGAGTTTTACCTAAGATTGGTCTAATTAAGACTCGATTGAGTATGTATGTTGAGGTATCAACAGCATTACACCAAAATTTTTGAGGTATGGATTGTTCGTTAAGCATGGTTCTACTCATTTCTTGAAGGGTTCTATTCTTTCTTTCTACTACCCCATTCGATTGTGGAGTGCGTGGAGCCGAGAAGTTGTGAGTAATACCATTAGCGTCACAAAAAGCTCCGAATTGCACTTCATTATCGAATTCCCTACCATGATCCGTCCTAATAGACACTATGGGTTTTCCTAGTTGTCTTTGGATCTTTTTGCTTAATATTTCAAAATAGTTAAAGGTTTCCGTTTTGTTCTTTAAAAATTTTGTCCAAGTATACCTAGAGTAGTCATCCACTATTACCAAAGTATAGTAGTTGCCTCCATAACTTTGGATAGCGGATGGACCAAATAAATCCATATGTAGTAATTCTAGACACCTAGTTGTGGACACCATGTTTTTAGCTTTATGACTCGAGTGAGCTTGTTTTCCTATATTACAAGCATCACAAAAATGATGTTCATATTTTAACTTAGGTAGATCTCTTACTAGATCTTTGGATGATAGCGATTGAAGAAGTCGCATATTGGCATGACCCAATCTTCGATGCCATAAGGTCGAAGTATCATCCATAGAGGTAAGACATAGTTTGTCTTTAGGTTCATTACTGATTTTAATGACATAGACTCCATGTTTTCTAATTCCTCTTCCTATGGTTATGCCATTTTTAAGTATCTTACTACCGGTTTCGGTAAAAAGTACATTGCACTTTTTATCACATATTTGTCCTATACTTAAGAGATTAAAGTTTAGGTTTTCTACGTGACACACATCGTTAATGGTTAGAGATTTGTTAGAAACCGTACCTTTACCGATGATTCTACTTTTGCTATTTCCAAACACCACATTACCTCCATTAACGGATTCATATGTGGAGAATAGATCCCTATTGCCGGTCATGTGCCTCGTGCACCCGCTATCCTTGACCCATTCATCGGGGTCTAGGTCGACCTTTAAGCACACCTAAAACAATAATAAACTCAAAAGTTTGGTCCCCATTTATTCATGGGTCCATTAGTGTTAAACATTCCATTCATGTTAGACATGTATGGATAAGATGAGTATGCATTCCATGGAGCAAAGTTTTGAAAAGAGAAACCGTTTTGCATATTAGGGTTCCATCCCATTTGATGGTTACTTCTTGGATAAACGTTATTAGGTCTCCTAGATGCATTATGTCTTTGAAAAGATGGTGCTTTGTTTCTTGCAAAAGTAGGATTAATTTTTGGAGGTGGATGTCTAGTGGTGACATGAGTTGGTTTCTTCCTATTTACTATAACGAACTCGTTTCTAGATGATGAAGCTATGTTACTACCACTAGTTGTCACAGCAGATCCACGGATCCCAGTTTGTACACTAGCCGGTTCCCTTTTTAGGGGATCCGTGGGATCCGCCACAACAGTGGCTGGTTTTTCTAATTCTTTAACAAATTTTGTTTCTTTACTTTCACTAGTTGATGGATCAAGTTGTTGTATGCCTAGCCCTTTTTGGTTGTTGCCGGTTTTAACACCATCGAGTATTGTATCTAAGGTGTTTGTACTCATTCTAGCAATTTTAGAATCTAAATGATTAACTAGTGTTTGAAGTTGAACACAAAGTTCACATTCACCACTTGCTATTTTACCCTTTTCCAAACGTTTTAGTTTTGCTTTTAATTCTATGACTTCTTTATCTAAACGTTGGTTTTGACTCTTTAAAAGCTTGTTTTTGTTAATTAGTTTTAAGCTAATATTGCATAGTTTATCATATTCATTATGCAATGAGTCGTCATCAAGTGATGAACTACTATAGTATTCGTGACATACCTCGTCATTTGCCATGAGACAAATTTCTTCGTCCTCCTCGTCGCTCATTCCCCACGTGCCACTCACGAATGCCTTTTGATCATCCCGTTTGGGACACTTACTAATAAAGTGGTTTGGGTCCCCACATTTAAAGCAAGTACGATCATCTTTTGGCTTTTCGTCCTCTTTGTTTTTCCGAAAGCCTTTCTTATCGTCATACGGTTGTTTGACGTATCTACCCTTTCTTCTAAAGAACTTTTTAAAGTCCCTTACCGCCATAGCATACTCTTCGTCGTCACTACTCGAAGATAAGCTCTCCTCATCGCTCGAAATCTTTTTAGCTTTAAGGGCAAGAGATTTGTGTTTCTCTTTCACCTTTGAGGCTTCGGAATCTTTAGCAAGGACAAGCTCGTAGACTTTTAGGTTGCCTATGAGTTCATCGAGGGTGAGGATTGTCAAATCTTTTGACTCTTCGATTGCCGTCACCTTGGATCTCCACTTCGATGGAAGTGCCCTTAGATATCTCCTAACATGGTTACGGCTAGAAAAGGATTCATCAAGTGCTTGTAAAGATGTAATAATAGTATTAAAGTTAGCAAATGAATGATCTATAGTTTCCTCATCCGATATTGAAAATTGTTCATATTGTTGAACAAATAGATCAATTTTATTATTTTTAACTTGTTGGTTGCCTTGATGAGTTACAACTAAAGAATTCCAAATTTCTTTAGAGGTTTTAAGCATAGAAATTCTTTCGAATTCCTTTTTCGGTAAAGCATTATATAAAACCATTTTTGCTTCACTATTTTTAGAAAGCTTTTTCTTCATTTCATCATTTAGTTTATCATGAGGTATGTGAACTAAATTTCCTTTATCATCATTTGAGGTAGCCTCAAAATCATATTCAACAATAATGTACCAAAGATCAATATCTTTAGACTTCACATATGTTTCGAATCTATTTTTCCAATATATAAAACCATTAGTTTCAAGTAGTGGTGGTCGTTGCATAGATTGCCCTTCCTTATAATTTTCAGAACCCATAGTGATCGAAAAGTTTTTAAAATACAATTTTATTTTAAAACTTTTATAAACTTAGCTCTTGATGCCAATTGTGGAAAACTAGAAGGGGGGGTTGAATAGTTTTTCCGATTTTAAGTTGATTTCAAAAACTTTAGATTCGATATTATGTGAAATCGTGTGGATGTTGAGAACGTATAGATCTAATGATAATGTAAGTAAATAAACAAAGATAAGGGATAGAAATGACACAACCGATTTATAGTGGTTCGGCTACAAGGACACCTTCCTTGCCCTACTCCACTCCCCGAGTCACCTACTCGAGAGTTCAAGCACTATGTCAACAAACTCCTTCACTTGGCGGAGAAGCCTTCACAACGTTGCTTACACTTTATCCGGTACAAAGCTAGATACCGAGTCCGTAGCACGGTGGACCAAACCAACACAACTATTACACAACAAATATGTGAAATATCAAATACAAGATCTTCGCTACAGTAATCTTGCGGAGTGACAAATCAATCAAGGACCCCTTGCTTGGATGACTTGTAGAATGCTCGTGATCTCGCCTTAGAGAAGGACCTATATGAGAATCACAAATAGAAAGAAAAGAAGAACAACTCTCTAGATCAAGAGATCTATATGTTAGAAGAGAATGAGAGTGTATGAGAGATTTAGTAAGAAGAGGGGTGAGTTAGAATGAAGAAATGGCTCTCTATTTATAGGCAAATTTCCTCACTGTTCACACGGATCCCACGGATCCCTTCCACTTGGGATCCGGCTAGCACAAAGCTAGGGATCCGTGGAACGCTCCTCTTTGCCCATGGGTTTTTTGGTTATGGGTCATGGGTTGGTCCATGGGTTATATCTAGATTCAATGTATCTAAGTATACATTGTATCAAGTCTCTTTGGGTATGGGTTAAGATACATGGGTTGTGATTTTTACCCATCCTAATTAACTATTACAACAAATGCTTTTGTTACTACATTTTTGTATTTAAAAGATTATATGTAAATGCTTTACAAAAATAACATGTATCCTTATAATTATACTTAAGACAACATTATATATGTTATCAACAAAACACAAAGAGATCGCAAAATATTAATAAACGTTTTTACGGTTTATTTGTATTAACAAAATGATTTCAAATATCCAAAGCACATACTGAGGGGGAGAATTTACCAAAGAAAATCAAATG
Organism: Chrysanthemum seticuspe; assembly: GCA_019973895.1. Lineage (NCBI taxonomy): Eukaryota > Viridiplantae > Streptophyta > Magnoliopsida > Asterales > Asteraceae > Chrysanthemum > Chrysanthemum seticuspe. Next base: position 289,818,735 of record BPTQ01000009.1, read on the forward strand.
GCTTTTTCCATGGAAATTGTGATCAAGAATTTATTTCAAAAGAACTCTTACCTCCATGTGCTAAACAATTTATAAAATCATATGCACATGTTGAGGGGGAGCATTTCTAAAAGATCAAAACAATTAAGGTACGAAATGCTTTGATATTATATCACAAGTACCTTGATTGATTTTTCAAATGATTTTTCAAGTGGTTTCAAGAAGGAAAGAACTGTACCAAAAGACCGACCAATTTACTTTATGCATGGTGTTATAAGGATGGTTAGGTTAGGTATTCGTTCCCACGATCCCGCCAGAGCCGGAGAGATCTACCCAGGGACAATCCACTGGATAGTGTAGAGTCCTTAGGTATGATGAAAAAAGGAGAAAAGTGAGATATGGGAAGAGTGCAGACTGAGATAGAGCTAGAATTGGAATAAACCCAACAACGTTCTAGTTATGAAGTCTCGGTAAGCACTGGAGGGGTTGAAGAATGAAAAAGAAATGAATGAGAAAAGGGTGAAAAGAAATAGCCCTCCAATAATTCAACCTTAGGGCAGACACCGGGTTCAATACATATGCTACTGGTGGTTACTAAGGTAACACTGGTATTGAAGACAAGATGTCATGGACCCAGTGATGTACTGCACTAAACTTCCCAAGCTACTCAAGTTCCTCTTAAAAGGACTTGTTTCATTCTCACGGGGAATCTACATAATCTATCGACTTCCTCTTAGAGATTGTTGATATTGAAGAAGGAGACCCTCTCCCTAGTCTCCGGCAAAGGAAACCAAATATGCACAATTGAGTCTAGAGCCAAGAGATCATCCACAATATCTCATTAGGATACTAAATTAATGAAGACTTGCTGTTTCACACAATGTGGAAAGTAAGATTATATTAAGAGTCCTACGCATTATCCTTGTGGTATTGCCAGAACATCCGAGTGATATGAAAATATTCACGATGAAGATGGAAATCCTTCTGGAGCCAACATCATACAAGCTCTTGGTGGGTGACATGTGAGATCTTTTCTAAAGATCAAGCTTGTGACAACTGGATAGAAACGATGGGGCGATTCACTCGTAAATCAACCTTGGTCCAGGAAATGAATTGACGAATACTTTTGGAAAAACCATTAGATGTGCAAACCTTCTTTTCTCTAGCACGTCGAATGTGTACTCATATTCAAACTCAAAAAGTATCTCTGATTGAAAAAATACTTTTGGAAAAACCGTTCGATGTGCGAATCTCTTCTTTTATCTAGCACATCGAATGTGTACTCTTTTCAAATACAAAAAGTATTTTTAATTGAAAATTGATCTTTCTCATAAAACCTTCGTCGTATTGCAAAACTCTTTCTTCAAGCAATACGCGATTGTTTTCAAATCAATTTTTCATCAATCAGTGAATCTCAATTTGCTGGTTCACTCACTCCGTGTTGTCTTCTTTGAGACGTTCCGGTTTGAGAACAGCTAGAACAGCTGCGAAACCCTGTCAAGGAAATTCTTAGGAATCCTACCTGATCACAGGCAGTACTTGTACTGATCAACGGGGAACCGTGGGCCGTGTACCTCAATTCAACGAAAGTGATCAAAGACACTTTCGTGTGTTTTATTGCTAACTGTTGTTTGCAGGTACATTTGGACGGTTGCAGCTGATCAGAATTGAGAAGTCAATCCAAAGCCGGATGCTCACAACATCCACATTTAATTTAAAGAAATCATGACAAGTGCCTATCTTCTTAACCTGGCTCAGATATTTTTATACTATGCTTCTGCTACGCTGCTGCAAATATCTTGAACCAGTAAAAGCTTTCGCTACTCTGATGAAAAGATGTCATGATCCAGAAAGTGTGAGCATGTCGGTCCAAAAGTCACAACATCACATGAAGGCAACACAACAAAAGGATGATCCAGAGATTTGCTGTGGCTGATGATCTCGAAGAAAGCTCGAAGATCATCAAGATGTGGATCAGTTCAAAGACCTCTACTGAAAGTACAAAATAATAGGACAATGAAGAATCACTACAAAAGCACAAAGAATGCGGACATTGAAGAATTGAAGTCTACGAGCTCAGAACAGAAGACAAATTAGAATTCTAGGATTCGAAATGTAAAACATGGGGTGACCTCCCTTAGGGGGAGATTGTTAGGAGTTGGAAATTCCATAGTGAAGTTTCGGTCACCCCATCTATAGTCTAGCATATGTTAGATCGTAGACATATCGTTATTTACTGTTTTATTAGTTAGTTATTAGCCTAGTTTAGCGTAGTGTAACACCGTGGAGGAAGGACAGGTCTTTACCCACTGTATACCTGATCCACAGGCCGTCAGGAGGTCGTGTAGTTTGTAACTATAAATACCCCTTCCATCCATGGAAGGGGTGGTGCTTCATAATCTAACCTTTCACTTTTTGTTAAGCAAGTCTCTATCAAGAACACCCTCTCACTCTTTCTCTCCCTAAAACAATGGCTTTCTTGTATCACCACCATCCTAGACCACCCGAATCATCAACACAATAATATTTACGATCCTACAGAAACCATGATAATACAAGAAATATAGATGATCACGACTGACTCTGTTTTATAACTCGTATAAGAAAACAGAGTTATGAGTAGTATATATACTGGTAGGGTTTCAATTATCTTTGGAAAGTGAATAAGTTTAAAGTATAGAAAGATAATTGTTACCCCATAAAATATGCTAATAGATTAAACCACCAGACTTAACCATGCATCCACCAGTATTAACAACCATAACTAAAAATGGAAAAAGAAAATCCCTGGGAAAAATCTTCTTATGGTCAACCCTTGTCAGTAAAAATATCTTCAATATTTACTCCTTCACCAACTAAAAGTTACTCGCATTAAATGTTGTCGGTGAAGATATTTGAGTGAACTTTGCCTATAAAAAAAGCCTTTGAATCACAAACCAAAACCATCACACACCTTTAAACTTCTCAAAGTACTACCAAAAATCCAACTACAATGAGTAACCCTGATACTGTTGAAATCTCATCTAACTCATCATCTAGCTCTTCAACCAATGATGGATGGAAGAACTACTTTCCTCCCCTGCACACCACACTGACCTTCATGAATACAAATCCAACACCAGCACCAGCACCTGTGGGTACTTCATCTGAAGATCTTCCTACTCCACCATCTTATGTGGAAGACACCAGCTCTGAACTGAACTCTATGCCAAGCTTTGTTTCTTCCTACCATGACACTGATGATAATGAAGCAGTTGGGACTTACAGAGCTTTGGTGGTAGCTCCTCTTGCACAAAGGCCAGCTCCCCCCACTCCAGCACCACAGAAGAGAGAACAGGTGCTTGGTCTTCCCAGTCGCCAAGTTTGGGAGGTGGTTGGGAGGAGGGGTAAGCAGAGCATGACGGATATCAGTGGAAAAGGGAAGGGAGCCATGGAGTAGATGGTGTAGGTGGTTTTCTTTTATGTAATGAAGTTGTCTCTTGTAAGATGCAGCCTTTTTAATGAATGGATGTTCCCCTTTTCTTTTCATTACTGACTGCTTCTCCTAATATCTGCACAAATATTAGTGAACAAAGAAAAATACACACTATTCAAGATTTTACCCAGATGTATAGTACTAACCCTCCTTGAGACAATAAGCTTCCCCTTAGGCTTATTCCTCCCCTCAAATAGAGTAGTCAACCAGACTTAAAATATGGATAACAAACAATAATTTTGCACTATCAGACTTAAAGCAATCAAACAGACTTAAGTATGACATCACCAGTTTTAAGTCTGAAAAGTAGTACATCAGGCTAGCCCTAATAGAACCAATCGTGTGTCGATCGAGTGCTCCTGGCGATCGAGTTCAAGTCGATCGACTTGCTGTGGAGCTTTTCGATCGCCTCATGTTTATACCCAATTCAATCGTATGCAAGATCGAGTTATTTCTTGTATCCGTTGCATATGAAACCAAAATGTTAGGAATTGGAAAATTTCTTAGTGAAGAGTCGGTCACCCCAAATGTTATCTAGCTTAAGTTAGCTCGTAGACTTGTCGTTAGTTACGTTATTTATCAGTTTATTAGTTAGTTATTAGTTTAGTTTAGCGTAGTGCAACACCGTGGAGGAAGGACGGGTCTTTACCCACTGTATCCCTGATCCACAGGCCGATAGGAGGTCGTATTTCTTGTAACTATAAATACCCCTTCCATCCATGGAAGGGGTGGTGCTTCTCATAATCTAATATTCAACTTTTGTGTAAACCTCTAGCAAGAACACCCTCATCTCTCTACTTTCTCTCTCTAAAATGGAAAACATGTATTTTGATCTCCCAAGACCACCCGAATCATCAACACAATAAATATCGATCCTTTACAATTGGTATCAGAGAGCCATGGTTATATTGTTTTGTTGATTTGTGTGGTTCGTACCATTGTGGTTGTGTTGTTTTGATATGTGTTGTTTTGATATGTTGGTTGTCTGATTTTAAATGTGGTGTTTGAGTGGTCATTCTTTTTCACGATTACCATGCTCAAAACCAGTTTTTTACTTGGTCTTGTATTGTTTTTATACTGATATGGTTTTAAACATCTTCTTTAACAGTTTTGATGGTCTGTAATCTGGTTTTAATGTTAAGTCTGTGAATGTTCATGACTGTTTTCTGTCATCTGGTCACTGTTACGGTCAAAACAGAAGATGTTTTTCTGGGTTACTCTTCATAGCGACTTGGTCAAGTTCTTCTTAACGACTTGTCAAAAACGTCCAAATACATTGTACCTTTATTCTAGCGACTTAGACACAAAACTGTCCTGATTCTTTGTATCTGGTTAGCGAGTTGAGTATCAAAAATCACCTAGCGACTTGTTATTTAACAAGTCGTAGCGAGTTTGCTAGCGACTTGCACTAGCGAGTTGGCTAGCGACTTGCACTAGCGAGTTGGCTAGCGACTTGCACTAGCGAGTTGGCTAGCGACTTGCACTAGCGAGTTGGCTAGCGACTTGCACTAGCGAGTTGGCTAGCGACTTGCACTAGCGAGTTGGCTAGCGACTTGACTCAAGACAGTTTAAGGACAGAAATGATGAAGAAGACATGACCAGACCATACAACAAAACTAAATACAACCTCATGACCTCAGGTTATCCATCATCGGTACATGACTAAACCGTCATCATCACTCATCTAAACCAACAACAACTCAACTCATCAAGACTCACTGAACGAATTGATCTCAGAATCATATCTCTCATCCCATTGAAAGTTTCTTTCAAACTTTTGGAGGTCAAGCCTTATGAAAGATATCCATCCCATCATAGATCTATGACTCTATTACCATAACTCAAAAAGTTAAACTGATTCGAGATCTCAGCCTTGTTCATTTTTGTGAATGGTTCTAAAAAAACTGCCATTGATCTCAAAAGATCTTTACACGACTTTGTTCAAACCATCATGGATACATGTTTTAATGATAATATCCGAAAGTAATGAAGAAAGATCAAAACCATTTGGGGTTTCATCTTTCTCCTTGATTCGGCTATATGGAGATAATCAAAAGGGACTAAAAGGAGATCTCAGTTGTCAAGTTTCGTGGTACTCTAAAGTAACATCAAGACCAAACGTCTTCAACACGAAATAGACTTTCATCATTGATCACTTTTCGAAGCCAAGCTTCAATGATATTCGAATCATTCAAGAAACAAAATATAACAAGCTTGTTATTTTCGTCTCTTTGATTCGGTCTTAAACGAAAAAGAAAAACGAAATAAAATCACTACATTACCTACCTGGTTCTCTTTGAAATACTCTCGAAACCGTCTCAAATCAATCAGCCATCCCTGTGGCGAGGTCAAACGGGTCACAATCTTGAAGCCATCCCTGTGGCTTATGTTTAGAACCATTCGTGATATATTGTCTTCGCTAAATAAGGGTGTGTTAAATCTGCCTTGGATATTGGTTTGATGTGATTAGAATAGGATAGAGGCGGATTTATTTTTGAGAGGATTAGGGTTTGTTGATGTCTTGTGATTGCAGATTTATGAATGGGGGCGGATGTTTTTGATGAGAGTAGGGTTTGAAAAGTGACTGAGTTCTGTGAGAGGCGGAGGAATTAATATGTGTGAGATTAGGGTATGGATGTGTGAGTTATGATGTTAAATACCCCAATAATTAGGGAGTGTATTGGACCGATTGGACCTTGGGCCTCAAATGGATCAGGTTTTGGTATATTGGATTTGGGCTTAGAGACTTAATTTTCGGCTATGGGCTTTTAATCTTATGAGATATGTGATTGGGCCGGATATTTGGTCACTGGATCTATAGTTAGCTTGTATTAAGAATATTGTGATCCCAAATGTTTTAATTTGGATAAACACAGCTTCTGTTGTGGTATAATGTTGTTTGCTCGGGTATTCAAATTTCACGAGAGATACTTATCCACGGCTTGAGGTTGTAATTGATCTTTATTCGGTTCAAGGTTCCTATCCGGTATTATTGATGTGGTATGGATGTGACGACTCAAACGGCTGTAAAATGGACTTGGAGCCTGGTCAAATTCTTTGCAATTTGTTATATTTCAAAGATATCGGAATGCATGAGTTAACCATTGCAAGAATTTACATTGACCGAATCGGATTGCATAGTTATTTGGATCATGTTGAAAATTATTGGATGACAAGATTTGTTTTAATGAGAATTGATGTGATGATGAGATTCGTTGTATTATGAGGGTTGATATTTAGGTTTATGCATTTTCAAGAAGGAAATTATGTCGCGGCTTGAAGTTTTTAAAATGTTGACTACGGGGCTGTTTGGACGGTATTTCCTATTTGAATTTGAAGTGAGGTTGTCTGGGCACGTTTACTTATTTCGTCTTCATTCTTTCTACCCTTCCGCGAAGATGACTTGTTTGGGCGTTTAAGGAGTGTGATAAAGACTTGGCTATTTAGTTACTTTTGTGATTCTTTCTAGAGCCAAATTGTAACTATCACTTCGGTGTCTCACACAGTTGAGGATACGTCAAGAGGTTTTGTACATTGGGTACACCGTTTCTTTTTCACGAGGATTTGTACAAGGTTAAGTAACAAATTTGGAGACTTTCACTTCATGATCAAGTTTGGCATATCGGGTTTACTTCACCATGTTGTCACTACAATAGCCGACAGAATGCGTGTTTGATGTATTTACCAAAGTGTTGACTGGATGATTGTTGATGTTGATGATGTTGGATAATGAACCACTGCATGTTCCCCTAAAACAGATATTCATCGAAACCAAAGTTGTCATAACACATTCAAGCTGACATTGTTTACGGTTTTGTCTTGATTTTGTAAAATCCCGCGAAAGAAACTATTTCTCGGTTTAAATCATAGACTTGTAAAATCCCGTGACAATGGAAACATCCTGGTATTAGTGATGTGCATTTCTGGATCTATCTTATGGTTTATTCTTGGTTTTGTAAAATCCCGCGAAAGAAACTATTTCTCGGCTTAAACTATAGAATTGTAAAATCCCGTAATGATGGATTCATCCTGGAGAAAGGAAAGTGTATTTCGGGATCTTATCTGATGCTGCTGCTACGGTTTCTGCTTCGAAGAAGGGATAAAAGGGTGTACTTCATGAATTGGATGTGTGTTTGGATATTCGTCATGGCAGTTTGGTTATTTCAAAGTTTTACGGGGTTATGCTCATTAAACCATGGTCGGGATGAAACCATTATCAGATTTCAATTAAAACGTCAAAAGAGGCTAGATTTGAGCTTTTAATCAGAAGATGTGACAACGGGGTTAATTCACTATTATTTATTTGAGGTTGAAGTGAAATAACACGAGCAAGTGTACTTAGTATCTGAAGGTATCGGGGATGGATGGATGAAGATTCTTCATGATCCTTGTTCAAGCTTACCATTAAAAACAAAGACTTGGAAATCTAGTTATTATTGGGTAACTTTTACCTTTTCTTTTACCACTTGGGGGAACTGGGCTCTTACCTTAACAATATAACTATCACTTTAAGGAGTTACGTTGTAGTGCTCAGTGTCACATTCAATTGTCGATTTTCAAGAGGTGATATACGTCTTATACTCGATGGTTGGTTGGTTGAAGAGTATAGAGTACATAGAGATTCAAATGGGCATGAAGTCTCGTCACCGCTCTTTGTTACATATGTGCAAGTTTAAGTCACGAGTTCGGGGTAGTCTACTTCAGGGTCAAATTCATCATATTGGGTTTTTCTCCATCAGTTGTCACTACTAAGAGCCTACTAAATGATAATGGGGTTAATTACATGTTTTGCTACGAGAGCTGAAAAGAGAGAGATTATGACGTCTGTTCACAACAGTTCAGGCCTCGTACTCTAAAGAAAAGAAATGTGTACGTTTCAGTGCGCATTATCTTCCAAAGAAGAGAAATCTTCTTATGACGTATGAACACAACTGTTCATGCCTCGTTCCTCAAAGAAAAGAAAAGTGTACGCTTCAGTGCGCTTTATCTTCTGAAGAAGAGAAATCTTCTAATTAATGACCATTCTCATCAACATGCTTCATACTTTTTCCATGCGCTTCAGTCATAAAGTGAACCGGGCTACCACTGATTGTTTTCTCATTCCACTTGCTCAATTATAATGAAGATGGCGACATCTCGTGCTGATTTTGCAGGAGAGAAGTGTGAATAGAACTTTCGGATGATTTTCACTTATTTAGTCAAGAATGGCATCTCCGTATGCAATTCTTGAGGGGGAGAAGAAGTGTGAATTTTTTGCATTGTTGATTGACATTTGAGAATATAAATGGTCATACGGCTCTAAACTCATGTAAGAACCGAGCTTCTTCTTATCGGGTCATCTTCACATGGTGTTTTTCTCTTCTAAGAGCCGTTGGTTGACATCTTCACTCGGATTGATGAGTTTATCGACAAAGTGCTTCCGGTTAATGCTTCACGTATACATCAACATGATGATTCTGAACAATCTCTCTGTTCTTGTTTGATGTGATTGGTAGTTTGGCGTTACCATCTTGTGTGTTCGTTGCGGCCTTATTGCTGATTTCCTTGATGAACATCTTTCTGTTCTTGTTTGATTGGGAGAGATGTTAGTTAAGGGGATTTGCAAGATGTAAGTTAATTGGGATGCTTTTTGGTGGAATGCTTTTTGGTGTGAGTTGAAGATGTTAACTATCTATTCCCCAACTGCACAATCTTGAAGAAGGTCGAGTCTACAGTCTGTTCTACATTTTCTGCTACATGTTAGAAGACTAAAGACGAGTTGCATTTAATGATCTAAAGACTTCTTCTTAATCTGGGCATTTATCAAACAGATTGTCGGTTTAGGGGAGAGCACTAATTGGGAGAAAGTTATAAGTCAGATTCAATTCCCAATTAGACTTGCTCATATTCTTTAGCAGTGACTGCTCGAGACGTTGATATTGACTATTGTTGGACATTTGACTCAAGTTGATTACTTCGGAGTTAATCATTTATCACTTATTTGAGATTGAAGTTGACTTTCACAAAGGCGTGTTCTTATTCGATAACTTGCTCGGGCTTAAGAATTTGAGTTGAAGACTTGGTTTATCTAGTTACCAGCAGTCGAGGTGGATGGTTGAAGACCTGGTTAACTATCACTATTAGGAGTTACTTTGTTTTACTCAGTGTCACACGCATATGACGGTGTGGATAATCGCAAGAGGTGTTAATGTCTCATACTTTGTTTGGGTAGTGAGTACTTAGAGATTTGCTTGAAGCATAAATTCTCTACACCGTTCTTCCATCATTAGGTGCAAGCTTAAGATACAAATGTGGGGAAGTTGACTTCAGTTTCAAGTAGGGTATATCGGGTTTTCTTCTTCAGTGGTCACTTCAAATTGTCTACATAAGGGTTGATAAAAATAGTCAGAGTGAGTCTTCAGCAAGTTGATTCTCACAGATACATCTGAGCTAATGATGTTCTTCTCAAAATATTTCTAGTATACGGACTTACAAAGAGTTGCTGATTCTGAAGTGTCAATTCCAGCAAGGAGAAAGGAGACTCACATATAAACACAAAGCGAGTAAACTTGATGAACTTAATTCTTCTAAGTAACTGAAGACATCCCGGGAAGACAAATGTTAGTACCGCAGAGAAACTCAAGGTTTGACTCATGGCGAGTAAACTTGATGAGCTTAATACTTCTAAGTGATTGAAGATATCCCGGGAAAACAATTGTCATGACCGCAGAGAAACTCAAGGTTTTACTCATCAAGGCTTTTTGTGTTAGTATTCCAACTACGTGGGGGAAGTGATGTTAGAGAAAGTTTCTGAAGATAACAGAGGTACACTAGTATGTGGTGATTTCGATGGTGTCTCAATGATCAGGGGAGTGAGATTGTGTACATTGGGGATGCTCAGCTGTTTCACTTGAGTGCTTAATCAGTGATTCAGAGATATAATCACTTATTCCGGAGTTGACATCCGCAGAGATTGTCATCCGCAGAGATAATCAGTGACTTGGCCTGCTTCTTCAATGTTATCAGTTATTCATTCCTTGTGTATTGGTATACTTCGGATACTTGAGCTTCATACACATTCATCAGGGACGAAAGATGTGAAGATAGGGGAGGTGTTCTACATTACCCTCTTGATGTGTATTCGGGAGAGTTCTTGGATATTGGTGTACTTCGGGTTCTTGAGCTTCATACACGTTCATCAGGGAAGAAAAATGTGAACATGGGAAGGTGTTCTTCATTCCCCTCATGAAGTGTATTTGGGAGAGTTCTAGAGCATTATACAAAGAGGCTGACTGCAACAATTCAACTACTTGGGGGAATTGCTCTCTTGACACCTTTTGGAATGGATCGCTTCAGAGTTCAGTGGTTATGAAATTTGAGAAGATTATTTTATACGTGGGATGATACGTTGCTGTTCTTGTTGATGATATAACCTCGAACGAAGAATCACGGTGATTATTCTTGAAAGGAGCAGCGGGATTGATGATAATGGTGTGCTTCTTTGTGCACCTGGCTATGAGAAGCTTGAAAGAAAGCTTTGAATCTGCTCAGATAAAGGATTTTCGGTTTGGGGGGAAGCTGCCAAAGTCTCACTTTCAGATGGTTCAATTTCTTTCTTCGATTCACGAGCCTCGAAAGCTTTGGTGGTGAATGTTTAAGAGATGATGACTTCTATCTTCTACAACGGGGCTGTTCGATATCCTTATCTCGGTACTCGTATCATCATCTTCTTTAACTATATCATCTATTCTATCCTTGTAAATATTTATTCGAAAAACAAAATACAAAAATATAAAACCAACAAAAAGAAATAGAAAAATATAAAACCAACAAAAAGAGAATAGAAAAATATAAAACCTACAAAAACCCATAAAAATCAGAAAATTTGAAAAATACCAAAAATATTGTTTTCTCATGACATGTCTTCTGGTATCGATAACATCTACGGTCTTAGAAATGTCATTCAATAATGGCACGGGACCATAGATGAAGTTCGAGCAGAAGGTGTAAATATTTCTTTTCCAAACATGTCTCAAAAATATGGCTTGCAGTTACTTCAGACTGTAACCCGTGCTTAAAACTATGGTTTGCTATTATTTCAGACAGCAACCCGTTTTTTAAAGAAAGGAAAGTGCTACGCTAAACTATTTTCAAATATTTCGTGCACTTATCCTAAAACAATTTAAGGAAAGCATGTCGAAGGACTGCTGTTCCTACACAAATGTTTTTCCGTCTATAATTCTTCAGAAAAATATTTGTTGTTTTTTTAAAATTGTGGTAAATGAGTTGCTTGTAAATAAATCAGGATCAGAGTTTTCGTATTAATTCGCAAAAACTCAATCGATGACTTCAGCACTCTTAACTTTTCACAAATTGAGTCATTGATTGAGGGGGAGAATGTTTTCAAATCTATATCATCTAACGAGCTTTCTTAATTATCCTACGTGCTTAATTAAAAATGATATTTGCCTGTGTCGAAGGACTAGGAATATAGGATATGATTTTTAGGTTTAGATGATTAGAGTTTGATTAACACATAAACCCCATGCCTTACATGATCTGATTGTTATGTTGAATTGACTTTAATTAGTCGATTGTTGTTTGGGTGATGTCGACCACCATATATTTGTATGTGTGTTCACTAACATATGCAGGTATATTGGTATATAAGAATGTCCCCGATCCGGATCCCACAGATGAAAGATGATTGGATGCCGAAAGGAAAGGGTAACTATATCTTGGGTTGACAAATGAAGAAACGGAGCTTAACTGGACTTCAATGGAGAGTTGGCATGAAATGCAACGTAAGAGGTCTTACTGCATCAGCAGATGGTTTTCTTCAGCAAGTGAAGAAACGGAGCTTAATTGGACCTCAGTTGGCATTCAAAATGCAACGTAAGAAGAAGTCTCACTGCATTTGCAGACGGTTTTTCTTCCAACCCTACAACAACAACAACGGAAGCATCTCAACCACTAACGTATCTTTGTGCAGGATACCATTTTTAAACAATTTTGAATAAATTTGAATAAATTGTTTTGAAAATGGAATATATTGTTTTGAAAATATATTGGACTAAATTTTGAAAATCACCGGACTTCATTTTATCAAAACTTAAGTCACTCAATTATCGACTTCGGTCATCGATTGAGGGGGAGAGCGATTTAATTTAAAATATTTTCATACAATATATCTTCAAAAAAGTCCGTTTTGTACAACAAAAAATGGTGATCTAAAGATTTAATGTTATGTCATGGTATGATTTTTTCTTTAGAATCAAGGTCTTTCAAAATGAAATCTTTTCTGTTCTTGTTTGATTGTGAAATTGTTTTGTTTTACTTAAAAGATCTCTTAAAAACTATCATACCTGACACTAACAATCTTTAATGTCTTAAAATGGTCCATATCTGTCATCTTTCAAAATTGAATCTTGCCACGTCTTTCCCCAAAATTTTATAAATGATTTAAATCAGTTGAGATCACAAATCTCAAATGGTTTGATATTTCTGATCGGGGTAGAGATCGTGTTTTAAATCTCAAATCTGTTTTAAATGGAATTGGTTTTAGTCCTTTAAAGGCACTCCTGCCTCCATGTGCCAAACGATTTCAATATACATAATGCACATGTTGAGGAGGAGGATTTATCCAAAAACCAGATGAGTATTTAAACAAGGCCACATTTTCTCCCATGTTTTCTAAACCTAATTAAATCACTTGAGATCCAAAATCTCAAAGGATTTGATATTTTTGATCGGGGGAGAATTTGTGATTTAATTATGAAATTTAATAAAAGTTGATCGTTTTGATTCAGTTGTGCAGGCTGCTCTCTCATATGTGCTAAACGCTTTCGAATCTCGAAGCACAGATTGAGGGGGAGCAAAACCATCGAGGTACAAAAGTTTTTTAAATGAGATTTTAAAGTACCTTGATTGTGTTTTCAAATGGTTTTCTTAATGGATTTTGTGATTGTGGATGTGCTTCAAAAGAACTCTTGCCTCTATGTGATAAAAATGATTTCAAAAAATCTTATGCACATATTGAGGGGGAGAATTTTACCAAGAAAATCAAATGGCTTTTTCGTACGAAATTGTGATCAAGAAATTATTTCAAAGAAATTATTTCAAAGAACTCTTGCCTCCATGTGCCAAACAATTTTATATCATATGCATATGTTGAGGGGGAGCATTTCTAAATGATCAAAACTATTAAGGTACAAAATGCTTTGATCTCGTATCACAAGTACCTTGATTGTTTTTCCAAATGATTTTTCAATTGGTTTTAAGGAAGAATGAACTGTACCAAAAGACCGACCAATTTACTTTATGCATGGTGTTATAAGGATGGTTAGGTTAGGTATTAGTTCCCACGATCCGCCAGAACCGGAGGGATCTACCCAGGGACAATCCACTAGATAGTGTAGAGTCCTTAGGTATATTGAAAAAAAAAGGAGAAAAGTGAGATACGGGAAGAGTGCGGACTGAGACAGAGCTAGTACTGGAATAAACCCAACAAGGTTCTAGTTATGAAGTCTCGGTAAGCACTGAAGGGGTTGAAGAATGAAAAAGAACTGAATGTGAAAAAGGGTGAAATGAAATAGCCCTCCATCAATTCAAACTTAGGGCAGAAACCGGGTTCAATTCATATGCTACTGGTGGTTACTAAGGTAACACTGGTATTGAAGACAAGACATCATGGACCCAGTGATGCACTGCACTAAACTTCCCAAACCACTCAAGTTCCTCTTAAAAGGGCTTGTTTCATTCTCACGGGGAACCTACATAATCCATCGACTTTCTCTTAGAGATTGTTGATATTGAAGAAGGAGACCCTCTCCCTAGTCTCCGGCAAAGGAACCAAAAGTGCACTATTGAGTCTAGAGCCAAGAGATCATCCACAATATCTCGTTAGGACACTAAATTCTTGAAGACTTGCTTTTTCACACAATGTGGAAAGTAAGTATATATTAAGAGTCCTACGCATTATCCTTGTGGTATTGCCAGAACATCTGAGTGGTATGTAAAAGTATTCACGATGAAGATGGAAATCCTTCTAGAGCCAACATCAAACAAGCTCTTGGTGGGTGACATGTGAGATCTTCTCGTAAGATCAAACTTGTGATAACTGGATAGAAACAATGGGGCGATTCAGTCTTGAATCAACCTTGGTCCAGGAATGGAATTGACGAATACTTTTGGAAAAACCATTCGATGTGCAAACCTTCTTTTCTCTAGCACGTCGAATGTGTACTTATGTTTTCAAACACAAAAAGTATCTCTGATTGAAAAATACTTTTAGAAAAACCGTTCGATGTGCGAATTTTTTCTTTTCGCTAGCACGTCGAATGTGTACTCTTTTCAAATACAAAAAGTATTTTTGATTGAAAATTGATCTTTCTCATAAAACCTTCGTCGTATTGCAAAACTCTTTCAATTGAGCAATACACGATTGTTTTCAAATCATTTTTCATCAATCAGTGAATCTCAATTCGCTGGTTCACTCACTCCGTGTTGTCTTCTTTGAGACGTTCCGGTTTGAGAACAGCTAGAACAGCTGCGAAACCCTGTCAAGGAGATTCTTAGGAATCCTACCTGATCACAGGCAGTACTTGTACTGATCAACGGGGAACCGTGGGCCGTGTACCTCAATTCAACGAAAGTGATCAAAGACATTTTCGTGCGCTTTATTGCTAACTGTCTTATGCAGGTACACCCCGACGATTGCAGCTGATCAGAATTGAGGAGTCAATCCAATGCCGCATGTTCACAGCAACCACACTTAATTGAAGAAATCATGACTGGTGCATATCTACATAACCTGGCTCTGATATTTCATACTATGCTTATGCTTCGCTGCTGCAAATATCATAAACCAGTAAGGCTTCCGCTACTCTGATGGAAAGATGTCATGATTCAAAAGTGTGAGCATGTCGGTCCAAAAGTCACAACTTCACATGATGGCAACACAATAAAGGGTGATCCAGAGATTTACTGTGGCTGATGATCTCAAAGAAAGCTCGAAGATCATCAAGATGTGGATCAGTTCAAAGACCTCCACTGAAAGTACAGATCAATGCGGACTTTGAAGTTGCACTACAAAAGCACAAAGATTGCGGAAATGAAGAATTCAAGTCTGCGAGCTCTAGAACATTGTCAAGAATAGAATGCTAGGATTCGAAATGTAAAACATGGGGTGACCTCCCTTAGGGGGAGATTGTTAGGAATTGGAAAATTTCTTAGTGAAGAGTCGGTCACCCCAAATGTTATCTAGCTTAAGTTAGCTCGTAGACTTGTCGTTAGTTACGTTATTTATCAGTTTATTAGTTAGTTATTAGTTTAGTTTAGCGTAGTGCAACACCGTGGAGGAAGGACGGGTCTTTACCCACTGTATCCCTGATCCACAGGCCGATAGGAGGTCGTATTTCTTGTAACTATAAATACCCCTTCCATCCATGGAAGGGGTGGTGCTTCTCATAATCTAATATTCAACTTTTGTGTAAACCTCTAGCAAGAACACCCTCATCTCTCTACTTTATCTCTCTAAAATGGAAAACATGTATTTTGATCTCCCAAGACCACCCGAATCATCAACACAATAAATATCGATCCTTTACACAAAAAAAAAGAATCCTACCGTTTAAACTAAATATTTCAAATGTTTAAGGCTAAAAAAAAAACACTTCACTAAACTACCCTATAAATACACAACATATTTACACACTAAACCAAGGTTGTCAAGATCGGGATCCTACCCAGGATCGTTTTCGTCTTTGCAAGATCGTGATCGTAAGATCGGATCGGGATCTTAAGATCCTACTATAATGTTATTTCTTAATAGTTTATGTAATTTTATACAAATCTACAAATTCTAATACATTATAACCACAAAATACTATGAATGTTTCATATAAATGTTGTTTTAAATTATGATTATAAAATGTTTAAAAAGATTAACATGTTGTTTTTTGAATTATACAAACAAACAACCCATAAATTTGTAGTTTTTTAGCTTGTAATCCGAGAAAAGTAAGATCGGATCGGATTAGATCGTAAGATCGTATGGTCAAAATCGGGATCCTATAAGATCTTAAGCTTGCAAAGATCCTATGTAGGATCCGGATCGTTTTTGCTTTGCAGTATCGTAAAATCGTAAGATCCTAAGATCAGGATCGGGATCCTGACAACTATGCACTAAACTCCCAAATCTCATTTCACACATTCTCTATATTCTTTCCACACTATGAGTTTTAATTCTTACGAGCTATTCATTGCCTATTCGTCATCGGATGATGAAAATGAAGTCAGTACCGAGTTTATGATGTTTGCGGAAGAGTGTTAGGAGGCTTTTCAAGCCTCACAAAAACTCTCACGAAACACTGTTACTAGGGATCGTTTGGGTGCTCATAATCATTTAGTGGATGCTTACTTCAGCGAGACCCCAACATACGACGATACAACATTCCATGATCGTTTCCGTATGAGCCGACAACTATTCACACGTATTTTCCGAGATATAACCGATCATTCACCTTATTTCCAACAAACTCCTAATTGTACCGGCGTACTTGGTATTTCTCCATTGATAAAGTGTACTTCGTCAATCCGTCAATTGGCATACGGAGTCAATGCTGATGCTCTAGACAAATACGTGCAAATGGGTGCGTCAACAATTCGTGAGTGTCTTCAAAAATTTTGTGAGGTCATAATGGAGTTATATGGTGCAGAGTATTTGCGAAAGCCGACGGTTAGTGACATTGACAAACTCTATGCGCATCACTACCAAAGTCATGGGTTTCCTGGGATGATAGGAAGCATCGATTGCACAGATTGGCCGTGGGAGAATTGCCCACATGCTTTAAAAGCTCAATTTTGTAGGGGTGATCACGGGCAAAGTCCTTTCATTTTATTGGAAGCAATCGCGTCCCAAGATTTATGGATTTGGCATGCGTTCTTTGGTGTCGCCGGGATGAATAACGACGTAAATGTTTTACGTGCATCGCCTCTTTTCAATGATCTCAAAATGGGGAGAGCACCGGATGTGAAATTCGTTACTAACGGCGTGCCTTATAAACGCGGATATTATCTTGCTGATGGGATATATCCGGAATGGTCGGTTATTATGAAGTCCATTAAAAATCCAGGGACGAATGATCACAAACGAATATTATATTAGACGATGCATGAAGCAGCAAGAAAAGATGTCGAACGTGCTTTTGGTGTACTAAAGAAGAAGTGGCTAATGATTAAACATCCGGCTAGAGGGTTTGACAAAGAGCGTCTATCGCATATAATGTACACATGCATCATATTACATAATATGATAATTCAGGACGAAGAGCGGGCGATATCTCCCGTATTCTTTCCAGCAGAGCAGCACCGTCCTTATGATCCCATAAGAACGCATGTGGAATCGTTGGAAATTACCAAGGAGATATGCAACAGAACAGCTCATCTTAGCCTCAAAGCCGATTTGGTGGAAGACATTTGGCATCGTCATAATCAAACTAGTTTAGTCGTTGTATTGTCGCAATGTTTTAATTTTATTTGAATTATTATGTAACGTTTTAATTATTAATGAAATTTTATTTTGTGTTAAAAATGTTTTTTTTTTTTTTTTTTTTTTTTTAAAAATAACTTGGTCGCCCTCACTGTGGCACCTAATCGCCTGAAGGTCGCTGGAGAGAGAAATCTGACGTGGCAGTGAAAAGTAGGGGATTGAATCCCCCTACTGGGGGCAGCCTCAATTAGTATAACCTCCATGTCTCCCATATCTTTGATAGATATTGCATTTCCCTTAAAAATTTGTCTAAAACCAAGAGAAATACAATATGTAGGACAACAGACAGAATTAACTCAAAACCACTAGAATTAATCCATAAAGAAACCAAATAGAATTTGTTCAAGCACACCAAAGATATTGTATCAAAGCACATAAATTAAAAGGTGTCCACAAAAACCACCGAATCACACAAACATTCAATTGTTCATAATGCTTCCATAAAAAGTCTAACTATGCATAGGTTGGCATATGCCTCCTCTAAAGGTAACAGAAACTCCTTGGACTTCCTTAAGCTCTTCCAAGTGATCCTTGTTACCAGCCATCTGCTCAGAACATCCACTATTAAAGATTCCTGTATTGCTCAAATAAGAATGTCCTTGCATAGAGAAGAGAAATTAGTTTCTCTTGGGGACCCATGCATGTAGAGGCTTGGGTCTGCCTTGTGGACCTTTAGATTTGTCAACATTAACAGAAAATGGTCCACTATTATACTTGAAGTTTGGTTTGGTCTATCTCCGAGTATAACCTGCCAAGGGCTTAACACCAGTCCCCCAATTACCCCTTGCAGCATAAGATTGAAACATTTGAGCTGCATTTTGAGACATGTGTCTTCTCATAGGTTAATGAGAACCATAATGAAGTCTTTTATTTAACTGGTTCACCTGTGGTTTTCTAAACTTAGGACTAGGTGATGGACTAGTAGGTTTAGATCTATATCCAGAATTAACTTTAGCCTGGCCAGATTTAACATGACCAGTATTAACTCTAAATACATTACCAGTATTAAAGTTTTGCCTACTAGTACCAACTTGAACACCAGGACCCACCCTTGATCTATCAGAATTAACATAAGTACTGCCAGTATTAAAAGGTATTGGTTTAGTAATAAATTTATTGGCATGGTTAATCCTGTTCACATTATTCCACACTGGTTTATTTACCTCATTCCCAGTGTTAACAGCCTTTTTCTTTCTTTCCTCAACTTCTCTAGCCATTCTCTTTTCATGGAAGTCACAATCTCTAATCAGATGGCTTAAGCTATTGCAAACAAAACACCTTTTAACATCAAAGGAGTAACCTGCACCTAACTCTTTTTCCATTCTAGCATTCCAGTTAACCTTATCAGTGCTATATATCTCTATCTTTTGCCTAGGAGTTGTCCTTTGAGGAACAAAGCTAGGTGAGTCTGATCTTAGAATAGATTGAGACACACTAGGTTTAACTGGTTCAGGTTGTTTTGGCAGATGAGGCTCACTTTTTAAAGCAGGTTTAGTTATCCATATAGGCTCAGGCTTAAGTTCTAAAAAACATTCAGAGGTATTTCCAGTGGATCCTTCACTATCATTAGATTGACAGGAAGAGTATTCATTGGTCTTACCTTCTGAGACATTGGTGTCAGAACTTTTCTCACAGGATCCTTTACTGTCATTGGATTGACAATCAGTAAATTCAATGGAGTAGTCCTGAGAAGCAACAGTTTCAGGGTTCTTCCATTTTCTATAGTCAAATAAGGACTCATCATATTCTTTCTCAGGTTTAGGGGTATAATCATCATTAATTGGTGGTGGAACTCCCTTGTAATTGTCTATTTTAGCAAATCTGTGATATCTAGGTTTACCCTCAAAATCACTTTTTGAATTAACAAAAACATTTTCCATCACCTATTCCTCATAACTTAAAACCTCTTTATCTGATTTTATCCCATACCCTAAACTAATTTTACTTGTAGAACACATTCCTGAATTAATAAGCCTCCATAATTTTTTATTACTGTTTTGCCATTTATTAACTATGTTTTGCAGCTCTTCTTTATCTTTTACTGCCTTCATTCCTATTCTCCTATATCTGCTAAGCTTCTCATCCTTTTCAAAAATTTCATTACCTTGGAAGGTAATCTTTTCATTTAGAGAAGCATTTTGTTTTTGAAAATTGTGGAAAACTAGAAGGGCGGGTTGAATAGTTTTGCCGATTTTAAGTTGATTTCAAAAACTTTAGATTCGATATTATGTGAAATCGTATGGATGTTGAGAACGTATAGATCTAATGATAATGCAAGCAAATAAATAAAGTTAAGGGATAGAAATGACACAACCGATTTATAGTGGTTCGGCTACAAGGACACCTTCCTTGCCCTACTCCACTCCCCGAGTCACCTACTCGAGAGTTCAAGCACTATGTCAACAAACTCCTTCACTTGGCGGAGAAGCCTTCACAACGTTGCTTACACTTTTTCTGGTACAAAGCTAGATACCGAGTCTGTAGCACGGTGGACCAAACCAACACAAATATGTGAAATATCAAATACAAGATCTTCGCTATAGAAATCTTGCGGAGAGACAAATCAATCAAGGACCCCTTGCTTGGATGACTTGTAGAATGCTCATGATCTCGCCTTAGAGAAGGACCTATATGAGGATCACAAAGAGAAAGAAAGAAGAACAACTCTCTAGATCAAGTGATCTATATGTTAGAAGAGAATGAGAGTGTATGAGAGATTTAGTAAGAAGAGGGGTGAGTTAGAATGAATAAATGGCTCTCTATTTATAGGCGAAATTCTTCACTGTTCCCCGGATCCCACGGACCCCTTCCACTTGGGATCCGTCTAGTGTAAACCTAGGGATCCGTGGAATGCTCATCTTTGCCCATGGGTTTTTTGGTTATGGGTCATGGGTTATGGGTTGGTCCATGGGTTTTCTTTAGATTCAATGTATCTAAGTATACATTGTATCTAGTCAACTTGGGTATGGGTTAAGATCCATGGGTTATGGTCCATGGGTTATGGTTTTTACCCATCCTAATAAACTATTACAACAAATGCTTAATTATTACATTTTTATATTTAAATGGATATATGTAAATGCTTTACTAAAACAACAGGTATCCTTATAATTATACTTAAGATAACATTCTATTTGTTATCAACAAAACACAAAGAGATCGCAAAATATTAATAAACGTTTTTACGGTTTATTTGTATTAACAATCTCCCCCTTTTTGTTGATGACAAAACATAATGTTATGATGAGTAAAACTTAAGAAAATATGTAATTTTTGAAAGTCCCTAAGTTTTACTTCTTCTCCCCCTTTTTGTCGAAACAAAAAGTTAACCCTTTGGAAGAAATAATAGTGTGGAAAAAATTAGTCCACGTATCGCTAACTCCCCCTTGACGGTAGCTCCCCCTTGTTTGGGGCGTCAAGTGAAGAAAAATAAAATCCTACAAAAAGAAAGGTTAGTAACATGCTTAAATAATCTTGTGGTTGCCGAGAATCAAGATTGGGAGCCAAGGTATGTAAACAAGGCATTGTAATAAAACAACAAATTGTAGTGGTATGTATGCCACTTACAAGCATGTAAAAATAAGAACAAGACTTGTGTCACACCCCCAAATTACCTGTTTTGCAGCGGAATGGAATTCCTGGGGATTGACTGTCATAGCATCACAATCACAGTTATATTGAACGACCTAAAGTGTCGTTTGGAAAATACATCGTTTGATTTAATAAAATAATCAGAGTTTACAAAGTAGGTCCCAAATGTAAATCAACTTGTGCGGAAATAAGTTTGTTACAATTCAAACGATGTTTTAAAGTACGTAAAACCCAAGTGAGACGCGTCGTCATCGCGACTCCATGATGTGTCCAAATGCATGCCATGAAGTGAATGCCTTAGAAACCTGAGATAAAAACATGCTAAAAGTGTCAACACAAAGGTTGAGTGAGTTCATAGAGTTTGTTTTGAAATGAAAAGCCTTCCAAAATTGTTTATGCAGCAAAGGCATTGTAAATCCACCCAGTTCCAAGTTCCGCCCATACAAAACTTGCAACCTGTGTGTTCACAACCCACTGCCAAAATGTGTATAGTTTATGATCAAGTGCATGATGTCAAATGAATTCACAAAATAGTGCATAACTTAATGTATCCATAGTTACTTAATATAACACATAATTCGTACGTTTCAAATTGTTCCATGACCATTAGTGCAATGATAATACCAAGACCATCAGTTCAATGAATGTACCAAGACCATCAGTCCAATGAATATACCAAGACCATCAGTCCAATGAATATACCAAGACCATCAGTCCAATGAATATACCAAGACCATCAGCCCAATGAATATACCAAGACCATCAGTCCAATGAATATACTATGGAAATACTACGTATGGTAATACTGTTACTTTGCATGACTAAACATTCAGTTCGGATAAACATATAATTTGCAAATAGTCATGAATGTAATAAACATTATTGAGCATGCATCTCCCCCAAAGAGTTTCATAATTAATTAAAACGAGAAAAAGTGGGGCTATGACTCACAGTAATCCTTAAATGTTAAAGTACTTGTGAAAGTAAATGCAAACAGTTTGAGCATGTATCTCCCCCAAAACAGTTATGAAAGCAAGTAAAGGTAGGGGCTAAGAAACTCACGGTAATCCATAAAAGTTAATGTACTTGTGAAAGTAAATGAAAACAGTTTGAGCATGTATCTCCCCCAAAAGTAATTCAAAACGTATAAAAGCAGGGGCTATGAAAACTCACTTGGTAAACTGGAATGATGCGAAGACAAAAGTGAGTACACCGAGATGTAATGTGATACGTTAATCTTGACCTATTGTGAAGGATATGATACGTAATGAGTTGCAATGTAATGTTATGCATGCATTTCGTATGTTATTTATACCATTTGCGAGTTTTGAAAATATTACTTTTCGTCGAAAAATACTCTTTTGACGTCTTGACCATTCAAAAATCACTTTTCAAGTTTTTATGTCAAAATGTCATCCTACAATGGTTTTATAATGATTTATGGTGAAATTTTCACTTTTCGCCGCAAAACAATGTCGTCGGAATTTTCATGAAATTAACAAAAATGGCTTTGGAAAACTAGTCGTAAAATGGTGTACGTCGATCGTTAGAGAACGAACTCGACGGTTTTGGAAAGTTTGTATCGATATCTAGAAGTTTCAGTTCAGGAGTTTTCGTCCAAAAGGTCTCGAACATAAAGATAATAAGGGTTAAAGATAGTGATTTTGGCTAATTGTCGTGCAGAAAATGAGTTTTGGCCAAGTTTGAACGTCCGTAATTAATTTATTAAAACTCCGCTATACAAACGGCTTGTTGTTTTGAAAAATATGGCCGGTGAACTTGATTTTATTAGAAGACAATTCGTTCCAAAAAGTTTCACAACCTCGTTAAAAACAGCCCTTAACATGGACGTTACAGCTACCGTAACACTTGTATCGTAGAAATAATATAGTTTTTCAGAAAATAATAGTTACGGCAAGTTTGTAAAAACGTGCATATCTTTGTCGTTTCAAATCCGTTTTCTACGTATAATACGTCCTTAGCTTCGTATCGAAGTAAACTAATATATTTTTGATAAGTCGAAATAATTTGTGAAGCTTAGGACTCGTTTTTGACTCGAACAAAGTAAAAACTGCATGCTGAAATTTTCTGAAAATGTCCATTTCGTCGTCAAACTTTAAAAACCCATAACTTCTTCGTTATAACTCCGTTTTTATCCGTTCAAAAGGCCACGGATTCGTTTTAAAGTATATTTTCTAAATATCAAGGCCAAAAAGTCGTGCCTACTGTCGGTTTTTCCAGAAAATCGAAACAAAGACAGAACCTATTTTATACGTATTGAAAATAGTTTTTCTCGGACAAAACCTATTCTAATCCCTTCAAATCAACTCCAAAACTAATCTAATCCTACCATACACCTTCTTAGGGTGTCATGGGTTCCTAGACATCATCAAGACCAAAGAATACCAAGGGAATATTTATAGGATGACCAAATATGTATATATACTCAAAAATCATGAAAAAAAATGGTATAAATCACATATCATGCATACTTGCTCCAAAAATGAAAAGATGAATATGAAATGATAAGGAAACATGAAAATGAAAGAAATATGCTTACAAGTGAATATGATGAGGTGAAAGTAACAAGGTTAATCCTAAATACTCTTGGTTTTTATTTCAAAACCATATAAAGAGTAATAACTAGATTGATATAAACACTTGATCTTGAGAAAATTTTGATCCCTTTGAAGCTCTTGTTATGGCCGGTTATAGAAAACCAAAAGAGAGAAAGAAAGATTTTTAACACTTGTGAAATGATGAAAATGAATGAGAAGAATAAGTGAAGTAGACTTTTATGTAGTGATTGAATTATTAACAATCAAGACCACTCCATATTTAATACCAACCCTCCCTTAGGGCCGGATTTATGGGGCTTGTGTTTCCCAATTATATTTTTTTTTTCTCCTAAAATGTTATATAAATGTTGTGTATAATTGTGTAAATGTTTGAAAGATGTAAATGAAATAGATTTAAGTTAAAGTAAATGGTAGATTTTTGGTACAAGTAAGTTTTTAATAGATCATAATAGAATGTAATGAGATAATAAAAATTGTAAAAATACATTCTTTGTAAAAATTGAGTGATAAAATAATTATCGTATAATTTTTAAGAAACACGTCGTAATAATATAAATTTAACGACTTGTATACGAAATAAATTCAAAACACTTGTTAAACTCAAAATATAGTTTATATAACTAAATGTAAGTATAAAAATTACATCGGGATCATTTTTGAAAGTAATGGATTAAATATACAAAATAATAACTCACGCGATAACGTTTATTTAATATAAAAATTACGCGATAAATGCGAAATGAAATGTCATGAATGAATTTGTGTGATGCAAGTGATGTCAATGAAATGTAGACTAATCTTAGTCCATATGAAATGTACGTGACGATATGATCATGAATTCGCCGCTAAACCTTCAAGGTTACGCGAATTTGGAACACGTAAACCAAGTTTACGATAAATGTTGAAATAATGAGGCATAAATTGTGTCAAGAAATGACCTGAAAGTACGGGTTGTCACATTCGCCCATCCAAAAAGGAATTCAGTCCCTGAATTCAATCGTTGTTAGTCTATCGGGTTTAGGGTTTGATGTGGCAAACTTTCCCATTCCCGAGCAAAACCCTCAAAAGACTTTTTACCAACCAATTTTCACTTAATCTCACAACTCATCAAACAAGAACTGTCATGAGATCAGGCTAAATTGGTTTGAAGGAGGACTTTTGAAAATTTGGCTCGATTACGGAATTGCTTACACATATAAGCCTACTACTCCCTTCATCGCATGATTCTTCCTGAATTAGACATAGGTGATCAAGCTATGTATAATTTAGGAGTAACTATGCAATGCTTGGACTAATCGACTCATATGTTGTTAGGTGTTGAGTCAACTGATGTTAAAATTGTGATGAACTTCGAGGAGAGAAGACCTGGAGAAGTGTCGTTAAAATGATAGTTGAAGTAAAAAGAATTAAAATCCTCGTAAATGATAACAAATCGGAAAGAAAATAAAGTACGATAGATGAGAATATTTTACAACGAGTAGTTTAGCAAAAGTAGTACATCGTTAAGTTATAAAGTTTCGGATACGATGGAAGACATAAAATTAGTACAACATAGTACATAAGGAAGATAAGACTGTTAGTTTCCGAATTTCTTCAGTCTTCTGCGTTGTGGTGACCATGACGAGCTTCTCCTCCTTGTAACATGTATGCATTCCCATGAGCAACTTCGACTTGTTGACCTTGGTTTTGAGGACATTGATTCCGATAGTGTCCTTGCTCCCCGCATTTGTAACATGTAACCATGGCCTTGCCTCTACAATTCCTGGCAAGGTGTCCCAGTTGTTGACACTTGTAGCACTTAGCAGGACAAAGACCCGTGTGATGATACTTACATCGATTACATAGTGGGTAGGTTCCAGCATAACCTCTGTCTTCTATTGGTGCAGCAACATATACCATTGCAGTTTCTTGCCCTCTTTTCTGTTGTTGATGATGGTTAGTGTTGCGGTTTTGGTTGTTGTTGTTATAACCTCCTTGGTCGTCTTCCCATTTTCTTTTGTTGTGGTTGATTTGGTTATCGTCGTTGTTGTTGTTGTTTTGGTTATTGTAGTAGTTGGTGCAGTTGTTGGGGTTGTTGTTGTTTTGGTTGGTGTTGGGGTACTTGCCTCTCTTCACTACCTGGGCCATGAGCTTTTGAGTCAATCGAATAGCTTCCTCAATCGTTTGCGGGTCAGAAGAAGTCACATCGCCTTGAATAATTTCGGGAAGTCCTTCAATGAAAGCCTCCAGTAGCTTCTCATTATCCGAAACCATAGATGGGCATAACACGGCCAATTCTTGAAATCTTCGAATGTAAGTGTCAATATCGTACCCAATAGTCTCTAGTTCATAGAATTCTGTCTCCAACTTTTTCACTTCCGTACGAGGACAAAACTTCTTAGTCACCAAACTCTTGAATTGCTCCCAAGTAAGCTTGAAAGCATTCTCCATTCCAATCGGTTGAGCATATGAATTCCACCACGACAATGCTCCATCGAGTAATGTACTTGTAGCATATTTGACCTTACTATCATCCGGGCAATTACACAGCAAAAACACAGATTCTAATTTCTCGAACCATCGCACCATGGCAGTGGCTCCTTCAGTCCCTTTAAACTTGGTGGGATCTCCACTTTTGAAATCCTTGTAAGAACAGCTCTTAACTCCGGATCCTCCTGCATTTCCAGTAGCAGCAGCAAGCCTTGCGGCTTCAGCAGCAGCCGCGGCCTCGGCAGCAGCAGCAGCCACCGTTTCCCTTTCAATCCTTAATGCCTCTGCTACACTATCCCTTACCAACTTTTGAATAGCCGCTTGTGTCATTTCAGCTGTGGCTTTCTTCGGTGCCATATCTTCTTCAAAACAAGAGGAAATGTGAGACGTAGCAAAATCCGATGTTAATAATAAACGCTCCAAAGAAATGTGATAAGAATGATAAGTTTGAGGTTATCTTTCAAAATGATCGACGGTTTCCTACGAAATGGGTTATGATGTGTCGTAAGTGTTTCAAATGTATAATGGTTTAGTAACTTAGTGTGAATAGCGTGTAACTCGACATGTTAGTGATGAAACAAAGGAGTGAGAGTGACTTCGCCCTATTTAAAGGTTTATCTCGGTATTCAACGTTATCGGTGATGAGTCGATTGATGCGAAAATTGTGATAGGGAATGACAAGGAATTCTCCACACTAGAGTATGAAGAAAGAATAATGGAATGGGCATTTAAGGGCATCCATGTGACAATTGATGTGAAATGAAAGTAAATAACTCGAAAAATGTACGTATAAATCGCATGCAAAGTGAACATGCACTTGTGATGAAATGATGAGATGCTATGATAATGTAGTTATAGTCTAGGGTCAATGATGCAACCTAGTTCTCTATAACTGAAGCTCTGATGCCAATCTGTCACACCCCCAAATTACCTGTTTTGCAGCGGAATGGAATTCCTGGGGATTGACTGTCATAGCATCACAATCACAGTTATATTGAACGACCTAAAGTGTAGTTTGGAAAATACATCGTTTGATTTAATAAAATAATCAGAGTTTACAAAGTAGGTCCCAAATGTAAATCAACTTGTGCGGAAATAAGTTTGTTACAATTCAAACGATGTTTTAAAGTACGTAAAACCCAAGTGAGACGCGTCGTCATCGCGACTCCATGATGTGTCCAAATGCATGCCATGAAGTGAATGCCTTAGAAACCTGAGATAAAAACATGCTAAAAGTGTCAACACAAAGGTTGAGTGAGTTCATAGAGTTTGTTTTGAAATGAAAAGCCTTCCAAAATTGTTTATGCAGCAAAGGCATTGTAAATCCACCCAGTTCCAAGTTCCGCCCATACAAAACTTGCAACCTGTGTGTTCACAACCCACTGCCAAAATGTGTATAGTTTATGATCAAGTGCATGATGTCAAATGAATTCACAAAATAGTGCATAACTTAATGTATCCATAGTTACTTAATATAACACATAATTCGTACGTTTCAAATTGTTCCATGACCATTAGTGCAATGATAATACCAAGACCATCAGTTCAATGAATGTACCAAGACCATCAGTCCAATGAATATACCAAGACCATCAGTCCAATGAATATACCAAGACCATCAGTCCAATGAATATACCAAGACCATCAGCCCAATGAATATACCAAGACCATCAGTCCAATGAATATACTATGGAAATACTACGTATGGTAATACTGTTACTTTGCATGACTAAACATTCAGTTCGGATAAACATATAATTTGCAAATAGTCATGAATGTAATAAACATTATTGAGCATGCATCTCCCCCAAAGAGTTTCATAATTAATTAAAACGAGAAAAAGTGGGGCTATGACTCACAGTAATCCTTAAATGTTAAAGTACTTGTGAAAGTAAATGCAAACAGTTTGAGCATGTATCTCCCCCAAAACAGTTATGAAAGCAAGTAAAGGTAGGGGCTAAGAAACTCACGGTAATCCATTGTGAAAGTAAATGAAAACAGTTTGAGCATGTATCTCCCCCAAAAGTAATTCAAAACGTATAAAAGCAGGGGCTATGAAAACTCACTTGGTAAACTGGAATGATGCGAAGACAAAAGTGAGTACACCGAGATGTAATGTGATACGTTAATCTTGACCTATTGTGAAGGATATGATACGTAATGAGTTGCAATGTAATGTTATGCATGCATTTCGTATGTTATTTATACCATTTGCGAGTTTTGAAAATATTACTTTTCGTCGAAAAATACTCTTTTGACGTCTTGACCATTCAAAAATCACTTTTCAAGTTTTTATGTCAAAATGTCATCCTACAATGGTTTTATAATGATTTATGGTGAAATTTTCACTTTTCGCCGCAAAACAATGTCGTCGGAATTTTCATGAAATTAACAAAAATGGCTTTGGAAAACTAGTCGTAAAATGGTGTACGTCGATCGTTAGAGAACGAACTCGACGGTTTTGGAAAGTTTGTATCGATATCTAGAAGTTTCAGTTCAGGAGTTTTCGTCCAAAAGGTCTCGAACATAAAGATAATAAGGGTTAAAGATAGTGATTTTGGCTAATTGTCGTGCAGAAAATGAGTTTTGGCCAAGTTTGAACGTCCGTAATTAATTTATTAAAACTCCGCTATACAAACGGCTTGTTGTTTTGAAAAATATGGCCGGTGAACTTGATTTTATTAGAAGACAATTCGTTCCAAAAAGTTTCACAACCTCGTTAAAAACAGCCCTTAACATGGACGTTACAGCTACCGTAACACTTGTATCGTAGAAATAATATAGTTTTTCAGAAAATAATAGTTACGGCAAGTTTGTAAAAACGTGCATATCTTTGTCGTTTCAAATCCGTTTTCTACGTATAATACGTCCTTAGCTTCGTATCGAAGTAAACTAATATATTTTTGATAAGTCGAAATAATTTGTGAAGCTTAGGACTCGTTTTTGACTCGAACAAAGTAAAAACTGCATGCTGAAATTTTCTGAAAATGTCCATTTCGTCGTCAAACTTTAAAAACCCATAACTTCTTCGTTATAACTCCGTTTTTATCCGTTCAAAAGGCCACGGATTCGTTTTAAAGTATATTTTCTAAATATCAAGGCCAAAAAGTCGTGCCTACTGTCGGTTTTTCCAGAAAATCGAAACAAAGACAGAACCTATTTTATACGTATTGAAAATAGTTTTTCTCGGACAAAACCTATTCTAATCCCTTCAAATCAACTCCAAAACTAATCTAATCCTACCATACACCTTCTTAGGGTGTCATGGGTTCCTAGACATCATCAAGACCAAAGAATACCAAGGGAATATTTATAGGATGACCAAATATGTATATATACTCAAAAATCATGAAAAAAAATGGTATAAATCACATATCATGCATACTTGCTCCAAAAATGAAAAGATGAATATGAAATGATAAGGAAACATGAAAATGAAAGAAATATGCTTACAAGTGAATATGATGAGGTGAAAGTAACAAGGTTAATCCTAAATACTCTTGGTTTTTATTTCAAAACCATATAAAGAGTAATAACTAGATTGATATAAACACTTGATCTTGAGAAAATTTTGATCCCTTTGAAGCTCTTGTTATGGCCGGTTATAGAAAACCAAAAGAGAGAAAGAAAGATTTTTAACACTTGTGAAATGATGAAAATGAATGAGAAGAATAAGTGAAGTAGACTTTTATGTAGTGATTGAATTATTAACAATCAAGACCACTCCATATTTAATACCAACCCTCCCTTAGGGCCGGATTTATGGGGCTTGTGTTTCCCAATTATATTTTTTTTTTCTCCTAAAATGTTATATAAATGTTGTGTATAATTGTGTAAATGTTTGAAAGATGTAAATGAAATAGATTTAAGTTAAAGTAAATGGTAGATTTTTGGTACAAGTAAGTTTTTAATAGATCATAATAGAATGTAATGAGATAATAAAAATTGTAAAAATACATTCTTTGTAAAAATTGAGTGATAAAATAATTATCGTATAATTTTTAAGAAACACGTCGTAATAATATAAATTTAACGACTTGTATACGAAATAAATTCAAAACACTTGTTAAACTCAAAATATAGTTTATATAACTAAATGTAAGTATAAAAATTACATCGGGATCATTTTTGAAAGTAATGGATTAAATATACAAAATAATAACTCACGCGATAACGTTTATTTAATATAAAAATTACGCGATAAATGCGAAATGAAATGTCATGAATGAATTTGTGTGATGCAAGTGATGTCAATGAAATGTAGACTAATCTTAGTCCATATGAAATGTACGTGACGATATGATCATGAATTCGCCGCTAAACCTTCAAGGTTACGCGAATTTGGAACACGTAAACCAAGTTTACGATAAATGTTGAAATAATGAGGCATAAATTGTGTCAAGAAATGACCTGAAAGTACGGGTTGTCACAACTTGTTCTTGAAAACGACAAAAAAAATTAAAAGTAGAAAATAGTAGTAGTGATTCCTTCCATGCTTGCATAAGGTTATGGATGGAGGTTTTGATGAGTGATGGTATTGATGCGATCAAGGATGAGGTTGAGTATGAAACGCATTTCTTCCCTAACTTCTATTGCGATTTCCCTAGTGGATTGACAATGTTCACAATGTAAATGATGTGGGTAATGAGTGCGGAAGGTTTCCGGGTTGTTTTGATTTGAGTTATGCGGAAGTTGTGGTGGAAAAATAGGAAAATATGGATCAACATCCGGAATGTTTGTAAATGGTGGTGGAAAAGAACCTAGATGTTCTTGTAATGTGATGGGAGCCAATGGTGGTGATGTTTCAAGATCTTGAAAAATAGTATTTGGAGATGTGGGGGTGTTGAAAAGACTATTTCTTTGTGTTTAGGTTGTTTAGATCTTGTTGGAGTCTTAAGGAGTTCCAAAAGAGTGACTTTAGGTGGTGATGAAGTTGGTGTGCTTGTTGGTGATGAAGGAGGTGCTATAATGGAAGCATCTTGTGGTGAGTTATTTGTTGAGGATGAACCATTTGAGGTTGGTTTTGCTAAGCAACAAGATCGGATACTAATCCATGCGGATATCCTAGAGTTTGATTGTGGTATTTTGGATGGTGGTAGTACAAAGGTTTGGGTATCATGTAGATGATTGTTTGTACTAGGTGATTCATCTAAAGGGTTTTTGGATGACATGGTGTATTGTATATGTGAGGATGAGGTGGATTATGCAAGCATTTTGGGAGTTCTATATATAGAAAAACAAAGCATTGTAATGAATGCTTGACCCAAAATGTGGATTAAAATCTAATGATTAGATATGAATTCAAGGCATGTGATCATGAGAACACAAGCATTAAAGAGCATACTCCCAAAAATGAAACAAATGTGGATTTTTTCATCCAAAGTGAAAAAATAGAAGGTAAAAAATAGCTTCTGTTACACGGATCCCACGGATCCTTCCCTTGAGGGATCCGTCCAGCATGAAGGCTGGGATCAGTGGGTCTGGTGATTCAGGCAGCACAAAAGTTTCCTTTTGGGAACATTTTTGCCTAGTGTGTGCCTATATGCAAACTATTTGGAGTTGCGGTTATCTCGACCCCTAAAAAGAAATAGAAAATAAACTAGAAGTATAAAGACATCCTATTGAGATAACCCGAAAACACATATTTAGTACATGAGTACGTAATTTTGTGTTATCAATGCTCCTAATTCATTGTTGCTTAAATGAATGTACCCGAAAACACATATTAGTTATGTGTTCCCTTTAGCATTCAAAAGACATGAGATGCAATGAAAACGGGTGTTTACTTTGTATTAATAATGAAAAAAAAAAACGATTTGTCCTAGACGTGAGAAATTGCTTTTGTGAAATTGATACGGGAAGGTATCATCCTTTTAGAAAACATTGTGAACGTAGGTTTTCTTTGAAAATGTGTATTATGTAAAAAAAATAAGAAAGCTATAAGTGGAAAACTCATCTTGGGTTTTGAAAATTCTCGTATTGTTTGTGAGTTGTGCGTGAAATAGAGATCCTAGACTCAGAAAGAAGAAGGCTAGTGTTTACATACCTTGTAGAGTCAAATAAGTTGCGACATTTGTTCCATTAGACCAAGACCAAGACGAAGTAGGTTGAATTGTTCCCGCTTCAACGGTTTGGTGAGGACGTCGGCTATGTTGTCTTCGGATGCTACCTTCTCAATAGAAATGTTCCCCTTTTGAACATTGTCTCTTAAGAAGTGGTGACGAATCTCTATATGCTTTGTGCGAGAATGCAATACCGGATTCTTGCTTAAGTCTATGGCACCTTTGTTGTCACATAGGATGGCTATGTCGCTTAGATGAATGTCGTAGTCTACTAATGCTTGTTTCATCCATAGTGCTTGTTGGCATGCTTTGCCGGCGGAGACGTACTCGGCTTCGGTTGTTGATATTGCTAGTGCCGTTTGTTTCTTAGAAAACCAAGACGTTAAACAACATCCCATGAAAGTACACACCCCACTTGTACTTTTTCTATCAACGTAATCACCTGCATGGTCAGAATCTGCATATACAATTGTTTCTACTCCCGTGCCCTTAGGATACCATAATCCTAATTGTGTTGTACCCTTAATGTATCTAAATATTCTTTTTACGACTTCTAGGTGTGATGTTTTGGGGTCTTCTTGAAACCTAGCACATAAGCAAACACTAAACATGATATCCGGCCTACTTGTCGTGAGGTAGAGAAGACTACTTATCATGCCACGATATTTAGTATTATCTACAGATTCGCCGTCTTCATCTTTTGTGAGTTTGGTGTCGGATGACATTGGTGTCATAATTGGTTTCGACTCTTCTAGACCAAATTTCTTTAACATCTCCTTTATGTATTTAGATTGATTAAAGAAGATATCATCTTCTACTTGTTTAATTTGTGGACCAAGAAAGAAACTAAGTTCTCCCATCATACTCATCTCGAACTCGTCATGCATGATTTTAGAGAAATCATCACACATGTCTTGACAAGTGGATCCGAATATAATATCATCTACATATATTTGCACTATGATTATATGTGACTCTCTTTTCTTAGTAAAAAGTGTGTTGTCAACTAACCCCATTGTATAGTTGTGTTTAATTAAAAAGGACTTGAGTCTATCACACCAAGCGTTTGGAGCTTGTTTAAGACCATAAAGGGCTTTCTTTAATTTATATACATGTTTGGGTTTTTCAAAATCGATGAAGCCCGGAGGTTGAGCTACATATACTTCCTCATTAATGAAACCATTTAGAAAAGCACTTTTGACATCCATATGATAAAGCTTTAGATCATTAGCACAAGCATACGCAAGAAGTATTCTTATAGACTCTAATCTAGCCACGAGGGCATAGGTCTTATCAAATTCTATTCCTTCTTGTTGGTTATACCCATGGGCAACGAGTCTAGCCTTGTTCCTAGACACTACTCCATTTGCATCTAATTTATTCTTATAAACCCACTTTGTTCCTATTATGGTTTGATTACTAGGTGGAGGGACAAGTGTCCAAACATCATTAGAAACGAATTGATTTAGTTCTTCTTGCATATCTATTACCCAACTTTCATCTTTTATGGCTTCTTGTGTGTTCTTAGGTTCTAAGGTAGAAACGAAACAAAACAAGCTACTTTGGTTTTGAACTTGAGACCTTAATGTTCGTTCGTTTAGCTTTCCTATGACTTTATCTACGGGGTGATATTTGGACTCTTTAATGTTTATGATTTCATCATTTAAAGGTTCTTCTTCTTCATTTATCTTTTTCTTTATTACTATAGCTTCACTTTCTATGATCTCGTCATCGACAAGAGGTGGAGAGGGTTTGGGTGGACTTTCATCAAATTTTATGTTTAATGACTCTTCTACCTTCATTGTTTCTTTGTTTAATATGACGTAAGCTTTGCTATTTGGCGAGTAACCTAGAAAGATACCTTCGGTTGATTTATGATCAAATTTTGTAAGGTAATCTTTAGTGTTAAGAATAAAACATTTGCTTCCAAAGACTCTAAAGTGATTTAACGTAGGCTTTTTGCCTTGGAGTAACTCAAATGGAGTTTTACCTAAGATTGGTCTAATTAAGACTCGATTGAGTATGTACGTTGAAGTATCAACGGCATTACACCAAAATTTTTGAGGTATGGATTGTTCATTAAGCATGGTTCGACTCATTTCGTGAAGAGTTCTATTCTTTCTTTCTACTACCCCATTCGATTGTAGAGTGCGTGGAGCCAAGAAGTTGTGAGTAATACCATTAGCGTCACAAAAGGCTCTAAATTGCACTTCATTATCGAATTCCCTACCATGATCCGTCCTAATAGACACTATAGGACTTCCTAATTGTCTTTGGATCTTTTTGCTTAATATTTCAAAATAATTAAAGGTTTCCGTTTTGTTCTTTAAAAATTTTGTCCATGTATACCTAGAGTAGTCATCCACTATTACCAAAGTGTAGTAGTTGCCTCCATAACTTTGGATAGCGGATGGACCAAATAAATCCATATGTAATAACTCTAGACACCTAGTTGTAGACACCATGTTTTTAGCTTTATGACTTGAATGAGCTTGTTTTCCTACATTACAAGCATCACAAAAGTGATGTTCATATTTTAACTTAGGTAGATCTCTTACTAGATCTTTGGATGATAGCGATTGAAGAAGTCGCATATTGGCGTGACCCAATCTTCGATGCCATAAGGTCGAAGTATCATCCATAGAGGTAAGACATAGTTTGTCTTTAGGTTCATTACCGATTTTAATGACATAGACTCCATGTTTCCTAATTTCTCTTCCCATGGTTATGCCATTTTTAAGTATCTTACTACCGGTTTCGGTAAAAAGTACATTGCACTTTTTATCACATATTTGTCCTATACTTAAGAGGTTAAAGTTTAGGTTTTCTACGTGACACACATCGTTAATGGTTAGAGATTTGTTAGAAATCGTACCTTTACCGATGATTCTACTTTTGCTATTTCCAAACACCACATTACCTCCGTTTACGGATTCATATGTGGAGAATAGATCCCTATTTCCGGTCATGTGCCTCGTGCACCCGCTATCCCTGACCCATTCATCGGGGTCGTGGTCGACCTTTAAGCACACCTAAAACAATAATAAACTCAAAAGTTTGGTCCCCGTTTGTTCATGGGTCCATTAGTGTTAAACATTCCATTCATGTTAGACATGTATGGATAAGATGAGTATGCATTCCATGGAGCAAAGTTTTGAAAAGGAAAACCGTTTTGCATATTAGGGTTCCATCCCATTTGATGGTTACTTCTTGGATAAACATTATTAGGTCTCCTAGATGCATTATGTTTTGAAAAAGATGGTGCTTTGTTTCTTGAAAAAGTAGGATTATATTTTGGAGGTGGTTGTCTAGTGGTGACATGAGTTGGTTTCTTCCTATTAACGATAACGAACTCAGTTCTAGATGAAGAAGCTGCGTTATTACCACTAGTTGTTGCAGCAGATCCACGGATCCCTGTCTGTACACTAGTCGGTTCCCTTTTTAGGGGATCCGTGGGATCCGCCACAACAGTGACTGGTTTTTCTAGTTCTTTAACAAATTTTGTTTCTTTTCTTTCACTAGTTGATGGATCAAGTTGTTGAATACCTAGACCCTTTTGGTTGTTACCGGTTTTAACACCATCGAGTATTATATCTAAAGTGTTTGTACTCATTCTAGCAATTTTAGAATCTAGATGATCAACTAGTGTTTGAATTTGAACGCAAAGTTCGCATTCACCACTTGCTATTTTACCCTTTTCTAAACGTTTTAGTTTTGATTTTAATTATATGACTTCTTTATCTAAACGTTGATTTTGACTCTTTAAAAGCTTGTTTTTGTTAATTAGTTTTAAGCTAATATTGCATAGTTTGTCATATTCATTATGCAATGAGTCGTCATCAAGTGATGAACTACTATAGTATTAGTGACATACCTCGTCATTTGCCATGAGACAAATTTCTTCGTCCTCCTCGTCGCTCATTCCCCACGTGCCACTTACGAACGCCTTTTGATCATCCCGTTTGGGACACTTACTAATAAAGTGGTTTGGGTCCCCACATTTAAAGCAAGTACGATCATCCTTTGGCTTCTCGTCCTCTTTGTTTTTCCGAAAGCCTTTCTTATCGTCATACGGTTGTTTGACGTATCTTCCCTTTCTTCTAAAGAACTTCTTAAAGTCCCTTACCGCCATGGCATACTCCTCATCATCACTATCCGAAGAGGAGTTCTCTTCATCGCTTGAGACTTTCTTTGCTTTAAGCGCAAGAGATTTGTGTTTCTCTTTCACCTTTGAAGCTTCAAAATCTTTAGCGAGAACGAGCTCATAGACCTTTAAGTTTCCTATGAGTTCATCAAGAGTGAGGATCGTCAAATCTTTTGATTCTTCGATCGCCGTCACCTTAGATCTCCACTCTGATGGAAGCGCCCTTAGATATCTCCTAACATGGTTACGGCTAGAAAAAGATTCATCAAGTGCTTGTAAAGATGTAATAATAGTATTGAAATTTGCAAATGAATGATCTATAGTTTCCTCATCCGATATTGAAAATTGTTCATATTGTTGAACAAACAAATCAATTTTATTATTTTTAACTTGTTGATTTCCTTGATGAGTTACAACTAAGGAATTCCAAATTTCTTTAGAGGTTTTAAGCACAGAGATTCTTTCAAATTTCTTTTTCGGTAAGCA
The DNA here is from genome assembly GCA_019973895.1 of Chrysanthemum seticuspe. Taxonomy (NCBI): domain Eukaryota; kingdom Viridiplantae; phylum Streptophyta; class Magnoliopsida; order Asterales; family Asteraceae; genus Chrysanthemum; species Chrysanthemum seticuspe. Next base: position 289,856,050 of record BPTQ01000009.1, read on the forward strand.
TTATATAAAACCATTTTTGCTTCACTATTTTTAGAAAGCTTTTTCTTCATTTCATCATTTAGTTTATCATGAGGTATGTTAACTAAATTTCCCTTATCATCATTTGAGGTAGCCTCAAAGTCACCTTCAACAATAATGTACCAAAGATCAATATCTTTAGACTTCACATATGTTTCGAATCTATTTTTCCAATATATAAAACCATTAGTTTCAAGTAGTGGTGGTCGTTGCATAGATTGCCCTTCCTTATAATTTTCAGAACCCATAGTGATCGAAAAGTTTTTAAAATACAAGTTTACTTTAAAACTTTTATAAACTTAGCTCTTGATGCCAATTGTAGAAAACTAGAAGGGGGGGTTGAATAGTATTGCCGATTTTAAGTTGATTTCAAAAACTTTAGATTCGATATTATGTGAAATCGTATGGATGTTGAGAATGTATAGATCTAATGATAATGCAAGCAAATAAATAAAGTTAAGGGATAGAAATGACACAACCGATTTATAGTGGTTCGGCTACAAGGACACCTTCCTTGCCCTACTCCACTCCCCGAGTCACCTACTCGAGAGTTCAAGCACTATGTCAACAAACTCCTTCACTTGGCGGAGAAGCCTTCACAACGTTGCTTACACTTTTTCCGGTACAAAGCTAGATACCGAGTCCGCAGCACGGTGGACCAAACCAACACAACTATTACACAACAAATATGTGAAATATCAAATACAAGATCTTCGCTACAGAAATCTTGCGGAGAGACAAATCAATCAAGGACCCCTTGCTTGGATGACTTGTAGAATGCTCCTGATCTCGCCTTAGAGAAGGACCTATATGAGGATCACAAAGAGAAAGAAAGAAGAACAACTCTCTAGATCAAGTGATCTATATGTTAGAAGATAATGAGAGTGTATGAGAGATTTAGTAAGAAGAGGGGTGAGTTAGAATGAAGAAATGGCTATCTATTTATAGGCAAAATTCTTCACTGCTCCCCAGATCCCACGGATCCCTTCCACTTGGGATCCGTCTAGTGTAAACCTAGGGATCCGTGGAACGCTCCTCTTTGCCCATGGGTTTTTTGGTTATGGGTCATGGGTTATGGGTTGGTCCATGGGTTTTCTTTAGATTCAATGTATCTAAGTATACATTGTATCTAGTCAACTTGGGTATGGGTTAAGATCCATGGGTTATGGTCCATGGGTTATGGTTTTTACCCATCCTAATAAACTGTTACAACAAATGCTTAATTATTACATTTTTGTATTTAAATGGCTATATGTAAATGCTTTACAAAAACAACATGTATCCTTATAATTATACTTAAGATAACATTCTATTTGTTATCAACAAAACACAAAGAGATCGCAAAATATTAATAAACGTTTTTACGGTTTATTTGTATTAACAAAGATTATTTACTTGTTTTTCTAATGTTTTAACAGCATGCTTGAATTCTGTCCCCTCTGTAGGATGCTCTCCCCAATTTACCACCCCAGCTTCCAAAGTAAGCAGCCCAATCCGATTCTTGTCATCCTTCTCAGCATGTCTAGGATAGAAGGAATCCCTTTTCTTCTCCTCATTACCCTCCTTTACAGTACACTCCCTAGCAAAATGACCCTTCTCTTGACACTTGTAGCACTTCAGCTTTGACTTGTCAAATCCTACTGGTCTCTTTCCATCAAATAGCACTTTCCTACCAGTCTTCTTGAAGAATTTTCTCATCCTTAATGCAATCATAGCACACTGCCAGTTGATATCCATTTCCTCCATATCCTCATCTTCAATCTGATCCAATTCGTCATTTAGAATGTTTTCAGATTGATTTGAAAACAGAGAGTAGATGAGCTTATCAGCAAAACCAGCAGCCTCATCATTTTCCTTAACACCAGTACTAACTGTATAGCTACAAGAACTGAAACCACTACTAGACTTAACTCTGGTTTTATTGTTTCTGCCATGAGAGACAAAAGCAACATTATCACTTGAAGAAGCTTTTGAATTCCCTTTGATGTCTTGTTCATATACTTTGAGATTATTAAACAAGTCATATATTGACAAAGTGTCAATATCTTCTTTATTCCTCATTATCATAGCTAGATTTGACCATTCATTGGGCAATGATATGAGTAATTTCATATTAGCATCTTCATTGGATACCTCAGATCCATGTGTTTCCAAATGTGACAGGAGTTGTTGGAACCTATCATAGCCTTTCTCCAGGCCTTCAAAACTGTTGATTGAAAATGCCTCAAACTGTTGTTTATAAACAGGTTTTTGCATTTTCTTGGAATTAGCGTTTCCTCCAAATCTTGTTTTAATAGCCTCTCATATCTCCTTAGCATCTTCTAAATTGTGGAACCTTCTCAGATGTTCCTTTGGTATGGCCATCTTTAGGAGATTTCTTACCTTCCTTTCTTTCTCTTCAGCAAGTATCTCTGCATTTGTGACTGGTGGAAGGATCCTGACTGTGCCATCTTTGCCTTTGGAGATTCTCTTCTTACAATTCCCATTCTGGATCACTTTCCAGACCTCATAATCACATATTCCAAATACCGTTCCATCTCCATGGCCTAGATGTCGTATTCTTCCTTTTTCAGAATAGGAAGTTTGAGGTTGGAGATAGTTGTTGTTGCAGGAAGTTGTTGTTGCAGGAAGTTGTTGTTGCTGTTTCTTCTGCTGTTTCTGAGATCCTGCTTCTGAATCTTCAGTTTCTTTCTCATAACCTTCTTCATCACTATGATGGTTTGAGAAATCGTCATGAAGAGACATTCTTTAAGGGTTTTGAGAGATGAGATGAGTGATCTTGGTATGATTTGTTTCTTCAATACAGAGTCCTTCAACAGGCTCTGATACCACTTGTAGATCCAAAAGTTTCTGGATCTAAGTAGCCTTGAATGACTAATAGTAAACTTGAATAGATTCAATTTACTATATGAAGAACTCTTTAGCAAAAGCTTGATGTGTTAATGCAGAATTTTAACACACAAAGTATGAAGAACAATATAAACTAACTTCATAATTTCTATTAATTTGCTTGTAAGCTAATGCATACAACCCGTACATTAACCTAACTCCTTAGGGTTCCTTTTATACACCAAGGAAACCCTAATTATCTAAAAAACGTGTAGAAGGGTAAAGATATCTTCTCCTAAGATATCTCTACACGTTCATATCTATTCCTAATATAACTCTAACAACTATTCTGTTTTGAACATAAACAGACTTAACCAACGATACTCTGTTCTGCCAGACTTAACATCTTTAGTACTGGCAGACTTAAGTCTGATCTACCAGACTTAACTATTATAGCTACTAGACTTAAACATTACAAAATATAATTCCCAACACTCAAGACCAAGAGAAAACCACATTCATGTGCCCTTATGGAACGTTTGCTTATCGGCGCATGCCTTTTGGCTTATGCAATACTCCTGGTACGTTCCAAAGGTTTATGATGGCCATTTTTCACGTATGATCGAGGAAACTATGGAGGTCTTTATGGATGATTCTTTGGTCTTTGGGGATTCGTTCAAATATGTCTCTCCTATTTGGACAAGATGCTTAAACGTTGTGAAGACACTAATCTTTGTCTAAATTGGGAGAAAAGTCATTTCATGGTCAAATAGGGCATTGTCCTCAGCCATAAGATCTCTAAAAGCGGGATTGAGGTTGATAAGGCTAAAGTTGATGTTATCTCCAAATTGCCTCATCCCACCACCGTCAAAGGTGTTCGGGTTTTCTTGGTCACGCCGGCTTCTATCGTCGAGTCATTCAAGATTTTTTGAAAATAGCCCGGCCAATAACCCGTCTCCTTGAGAAAGATACTCCGTTCATCTTTTCTAAAGAGTGCATTGAAGATTTTCAAACTCTAAAGAAAAAACTTACCAAAGCACCAATACTAGTTGCCCCCGATTGGGACCTACCTTTTGGGCTCACGTGTGATGTTAGTGACTTTGCTCTAGGTGCGGTCTTGGGGCAACGAAAAGTCAAAAATTTTCAGCCTATACACTATGCTAGCAAAACTATGACCGAGGCTCAAGCACATTACACTACGCCAGAAAAAGATTTATTAGCCGTAGTGTATGCTTTCCAGAAATTCCGGCCATACTTAATCTTGTCCAAAACCATAGTGTATAAGGATCACTCGGGTCTCAAATATCTTTTTGCAAAACAAGATACAAAGCTGAGATTGCTCCGGTGGGTTATCCTCCTACAAGAATTTGATATCATCATCCGTGATAAAAAGGGAGCCGAGAACCTCGCGGCCGATCACTTATCCCGTCTTGAAAATCCTCACCAAAGTGTGCTCGAGAAAAAGGAAATAAATGAAACGTTTCCTCTCGAGACACTTAATGTGGTATCTCTACGTAGAGATTCGAGTACCCCATGGTTTGCCGATTTTGCAAACTACCATATGGGGAACTTTGTTGTTAAAGGGATGTCGTCCCAACAAAAGAACAAATTTTTCAAGGATGTTAAGCATTACTTTTGGGACGACTTCTACTTGTTTAAAGTGTGTGCGGATCAAGTCATCCGACGGTGTGTTCATGGCCAAGAAGCCATTGATATTATAAAAGCTTGCCACAATGGACCCACCGGGGGACATCATGGCCCGAACTACACCGCCAAAAAGGTGTTTGATTCCGGTTTCTATTGGCCCAAAATCTATCGTGATGCCCATGACGTAGTCAAATCGTGTGACTCTTGTCAACGTCGCGATAAAATCTCGTAAAAGGATGAAATGCCTCAAAATGCCATCCAAGTGTGCGAGATCTTTGACGTGTGGGGCATCGACTTTATGGGGTCGTTCCCGTCTTCACGAGGGAACAAGTACATACTCGTGTGGTCGATTACTTGTCCAAATAGGTTCAAGCGAAAGAGCTCCCCACCAAAGACGCCTGAGTAGTTGTGAAGTTTTTGAAATCTCTCTTTGCTCGTTTTGGAACTCCCCGTGCCATCATTAGTGGTCGCGGTACGCACTTTTGCACCACAAACTAGTGGTCAAGTGGAAATCTTAAATCGTAGTTTAAAAAGAATCTTGGAAAGGACCGTAGGTGAAAACCGTGCCTCTTGGTCGGAAAAATTAGATGATGCACTCTGGGCCTTTCGTACCACTTACAAAACACCCGTCGGTTGTACTCCTTATAAGCTTGTGTATGGAAAGACGTGTCATCTATCAATCAAGCTAGAGCACAAATCCTATTGGGCCTTGAAGCATGCTAAGTTTGATCTCAAGTCCGCGGGTGATCACTGGAAAGTTCAACTCAATGAATTAAATGAGCTTCGTGATTAAGCCTACGAGAACTCTTTAATCTACAAAGAGAAGACAAAGAAGATCCATGACTTTAACACGGGGGTCGAATAGTCGAGGTAACTAATCGATAAACACACATATATAGGCTATTTGGGTGATAATCCTAAAATATTGCCTTCTCGAATTGATTATTTCATATGTATCAAGCTATCTCGACACACCTCGTTTATGGTCTCGAAATGATGTAAAGGCCAAGTTCTAAAGTTTACATACTACCGGCACACTCATAATTTGGTGGATTTGGGGTAACTAAGTGGAAACGGATAGGTTAAATCTCACCATTGAATTCAAGGGTTATAGTGTGCTTGGCTAAGGTCTAATCTAGTTAGGTTAAGAAAAACATGTCAAAATTTTAAAAATGGCATAATTTTTCAAAATAAACTAGAAAAACGATGGAAAATAAGTTCAAGTAATAATTCTACTCCCATCCCCCACTTGAAATGTACAAAGTCCCTTTTGTACTAAACATGAAATATAGGTGAAGTGAAAGTAGAATAAGAGCTAGAACTTCCTTGAAATTTGCTCCATAAAATGAAAGAAGGCCCACGTTGAAGAATTGTGCCTTCGTTTTGTATCATTGAGCAAACTTCAATCCCTGAAATCACAAACTACCGACAAGCATAATTCTAAAAACAAAAGCAAATAAAACCTAACTCACTTTCGTAGGAATCACGGTTGCATTTAGCCAATGCAACAAGCCTTTTAAACCACTTGGTGTCTCAAGTGGACGAGTGAAGTCTCGTGAGGGCTTACATTGAACAAACCCACAAAGTTCATTTAGAACTAATACAAGGTTATTGTGTAAATGTTTAAAATAAAATTTAAGCTGCAGGATAAGTTATGGCGTAATCAAATAAATGAGTTACGCCGTAATTGGTTTGAACCTGGAAACCTTCTAAACGAAAGAAAGGTTACGACGTAACAATAGAGATAGGTTATGCCGTAAATGGTTGAAACCTGGAGTAAGGTCATACTGGAAGAAATGTTACGGCGTAACCAATGAGATAAGTCACACGCCGTCTGATTACGCATTCATTAAGTTTAATTTTATTTAATTTATTATGCTTATGTCATGTCATATCTTTTGGTTAGGGAGCATATACTTTTAATATTTCTCTACAAAAAATCAACGCAAATAATACACAACGTTTGTGTATGTTTTAAAATTTTATGTTTGTGTTTCTACTATTATTAATGTTCGTTTAACATGTAAATGAGCAAGCACGAACAAGATTACTTTTTAATAAACAAACATGAGTAATCACATACTTTAATAAACGAACATGAAAAATAAATTTTTGTGTTCGTATAATTTGTTTACAGCTTTACTCCACATGTGTGTGTGTTAGCGTTTTCTACTATCATAGTATTTCTTTTGGATGGAAGCCCAGCCAGAACTTATATTATGGGCTCATATTAGATTTTATCTTTGTATACTATTGAGCTCATGTAAAAAGTTCCAAGTGTTATGTTAAACCCTTTAACTAATTTAAATCTAACAAAACTCACTACTTTACCCACAAAACGATTTACCTTTTCAAACTTTATCGATATTTTCTAATTGTGGGAGAAGATTACCGGAGAAAGGAGCTTACAAAAACAAGTATTGTAAAAAAATTGATAAGATACTTTAACTTATTGAGAATAAAGAAGTAATCTAGTTAGAATAATTATTAAATAAGAATAGTGACAAAAAAATTCTAGCCACATATTATCATTATCATATATACTAAAAATGAGGTATAAATAGTGACAAACATTACAGTGCTATATCAAAAGAAAAGAAAAAATGAAAGGCCAAGTATACAAAGGCTTAAAGGAATAGTTTAAAACTATTCCCTAAGGTTTAACTGTCTTTGCAAACTTGGTCTTTCGGGGACTAACAATGTAATATAATTGAACTTTTAAAGACCGATACATAAATACATATGTACATTTATAAAAATAAAAAATAAAAAAAATAACGGTTCATAGCACTCCCGCAGCAATGCGCGAGATCACCCACTCGTTTCAACTAATGAAGGAGAAATAATGGGGAGATGAATCTATTTTTGCGGATGCATCTAAAATTTATTGTTGTAATTTCTTTTCATCTTTCTCATCAACTTAAATGAGAAGAATGAAAAATAAATACAATCACACATTAGATACATATCGACTTGAATTAGATGCAACTCTAATCTTTTAGATGAACAATAATATATTTTCTAGCTAAAATTGTTAGATGCATTTCATCAAGTTAGGTGAATCTTATGTATTTTTCGTCTTTTGCGAGTCAAATTTGTTGCTAGTACTACTTTGCATCGTTTTCACATTAAAATCACTTTCAAAACTAATTGTTATGCATCTAATGAATATAGATGAATCTCATTCAAGTCGATATATTAAATCTGTAGTTATAGTTATTTTTCTATGTTTTCTTCTAACTTGATCAGACGTAAATGAAGAAATGAAATGCTAGCATCGACATGAGATTCTCACATACTCCGTATAATTTTTAAATTTGTGTTAAGTCTGTTTTATAATCATTTGTTTTACTTTGGAAAGTACCCACATACCTCAAAGAAGATGCACTCGAATTCTACAACCACATAATCTTGTGACCACTAGTCGTAATCAAATTTTTAACCAAAAGAACTTAGATTTTGATTGATGACACACTTTGATCCGCGACTTGGTAAGGAGCACAATTTGGGCGATACATAGAACTATAGACTATTTAAGACTCCTTGTGAACAACGGCATTATTTTCAAGATTTGTGCCCACAATAAGACTAGAAAAGTCATTTTTAATTTGTTTGTAAAAGATTACTTGTCAATTTTTATGAGCAACTGCTAAGAAACTTCACTAGACTTTGAAACAAGACTCCCACGAAACATGGGATCTTTTGGGCAATTTTATGAGTTCACAAATATGAATGGGACAAAGTGGACAAAACTTGAATAAACCAACAAGCTTTTAATTAACCTTTTTTCACAAGCAAATCATGCTCTAAAGTCCAAAGGTTAGGGAAAGAAATCTTAACCAAGTTAAAGTATAATGCTTTGTAGTAACTTGTAAATCATATTCTAAAATATAATAATCTTGGGGAGGGAGGTTTTGAGTTCAAATCCTGCAAGGGTTTGAATGAGGGATTTTCCTTCAAGGTAGTCCTTTAATGAAGGGGTTTGGGTCTGGTAACCCCAGGCTCGAATCTTGGAAAAGGCAAGGGTTTGCCCTTATTAATTGTTGTGCCTCCGGGCGGATTAGTAGGGGGTTTTCCCCCCATCGGGTATTTGAAATAGGCATTTTCCCTTCGAGGGAGCTCTCTAGCGCGGACCCGGTTTAGACAACGTAGTCTAGACCTCCCGCTGTCGAACCGCGACACGAAGCACTTAAAAAGAAATTCACCTTTAAAAAAAAAAAAATCATATTCTAAAAGTTACATGCATTTGGTTTTTTTAGACAAAAGAGAATTATTGTTTAATGAGTTGTTAACCCTTTTTCTTAAAGACGAGATGTCACGTTTACTCAAGTTTATAATAGATTCACAATAACACTATAATGGGCTGTAATTCTCGACGCGTCGTAAACGACACGAACCCGATACGAAGTTATACAGGTTTAGGCTAAAGATAAACATGTTTTAGTAAAAAAACAAGTCAACCCGTCTAACCCGTTTAATAAACGGATTAAACGAGTCGTGTTTGGGTAGAGTAAATATTAAACAGATCAACCCCTAAATCCGTTTAAATACATAAGCCTCTAAAGTAAAATATATAACTTTTATGTTGGATTTGGATTAAATTGTATTCTGTTATATACATAATATGAATGAATTACAATTATAACTCATATATCAATGAAATTGTCGTATAGTTATTTGTATGGTATTTATATCATTTTTAAAATTCTTATATTATTTTTGTATTTGAACTAGTTAAATAAACAAATCACCAACCTCATTCATTGTTTGATGTATTTACTTAAATACGTTAAACGAATCACAAACGGGTTACACATATTATGCAAGTCTGGATTAGAATTGAAACTTTTGATACGATTAACATATAAGTCATGTTTGAGTAGATATTATACTAACCCACGAACTCGAATAGGTTACTCGAACTCAACTAATTTACTTTTTAACAAACCCAACTCAATTGAGACCCCTATCAAAACATTGTTTTGCGGGGGTCAGGACTCTCGAAGAAAGATACTGTCTTATTTGCATATTTTACAATTTTTTTCATGGAAAAAGACATATGAACCCATTAGTAGTGTGAAAACTTTTAATAACTCAAGACAATGATGATATTAACACTTAAACAATAGAAATTAATAATGGTATGATTTAGACATATGATGTTTATTTTCTTGAATTTGACATTCTAACAAAAACTGATATTGCTTGTATTGATAGCTTGATACATTGGACGAAAATAAACAGAGTGATACGTTTAGATTAAACAAGTTCTTAGTCATACATATTAGTATATTACATACTATACCTTTATAATTACATTATTTTCGTTAAAAACTTAATTTAAATTTTAAACTATTTTAAGATATATTATATTATCTTTTTGTTGTCTCGTACAACAAATTTTAGTCTATGCCGTAAAAGAACTTGGGTTTCTAGATTGTATGGAAAAGACGTCCGTACATCTTCGTATCAAAATCAGACTTGGTCAATTTTTATGATCAAACAAGTCAAACCTAAAGTTCGGTTTTTTATAATCAAAAGACGAAACAAATATCACATTCAACCAATGTTCTAAAAGGCGCAAGGCGTGGCATGGCGGCATAGCCACGCCTCAAGTCTTACGAGCCTTTGCGAGGCCTTTGCGTTTCTTAAGGCGTGCATAAGGCGGCAAAAAAATATTTATAGATTTATGTATTTATAATTTTATATCATTTTTTAAGAGCAATTTCAAATACTAAAGCGCAAATCCCAAATAGTCAGGCCAAAATACGAGGCCCAAGTAGGAATTAAGTTTTGAAATTACGTGGCCCAAGAAGGAAATAGCCTAAATACTAGAAATTCAAGCCCAAATTCGTAAATCCACTAAATTCTTCTAAAAATGGCGCCACGCCTTACCAAAAGGCACGCCTTTTCGCGCTTTATCCCACGCCTTTTCACACGACGCCTTGACCCCGCGCCTTGGTCCATTTCTTGGCGTCGAGGCCACGCCTCGCGCCTTGGCGACACCTTGGCGACACCTTGGCGACGCCTTGGCGGCGCCTTAGCACGCCTTTTAGAACACTGCATTCAACATTGAATTAGAAGTTTTTTATTCAAATTGCCAAACCAAACATGAAGGTACCAAATACAAAATTTTAATTCAAAAATGTACAGAGAAAACTAATGTCATTGATCACTATTTATAAGAAACCGATGACCTAATTGACAAATTCTAAACCGGCTCAAATTAGAAACATACCAAAAACTGTATACCAAATTTACCGAACACTTCTTATAGTTTAAATCACTTTTCTAACAACATGGCTCATTCAAATTTTAACAAATTTGATACCAATAGTTCATATACACATTTTAGCCATTTATTACACAACGTTTTAGAGTATACACTAGATTTTGCACTGGCTCGAAATTGGAATATAGTGAAAGTTAGGGGTGCCAATTTCTGACCCGACACGAAACTCGACCTGAAACCGACACGAAAATTAATAGGTTCGGGTTGTGTTAAATAGATTTTGGGTCAGGTTTGGGTCGACCTATCTAACCCGTTTATTAAACAGGTCAGGTTCGGGTTGAGAATAAAATAAGCGGGTCAACCCGCCAACCCGTTTAAGATTTTTTTTATAAACTCAAAATTATTTGTATTTTATTATGCGGGTTAAATGTGTTAAACGGGTCGACACAACAACCTGTTTAACTCGTGTAATGTCCCAACTTTTGTATATAAAAAGGGTTAAATGGGTCAACCCGAAACCCGCTGAACCGATTCAACCCGTTTAACATATTCAACACGTGTAAGCTATTTAACCCGCCAACTCAAGTATATATACGGGTTAAATGGGTTAGGTTCGGGTTATGTCTAAACAGGTTAGGGTTGACATAGCTGACCTGATAATTTAAATGGGTCAGGTTTGGGTTGGGATTTTCTGACCCGCCAACCTGACAACCCGAACCCGCCAACCCGAACCCGACCTAAATTGCCACCCCTAGTGAAAGTTATAAGTAGAAAGAGTGTTTGACGAAATTAGCTTGAGTTTGAGATAGAGTTAAAACTGGAGATGAAGATAAAACTGAAACGATAATCTAAAGTTATACTAGCTTATTTTAAAAGTTCAGCTCTCGTAACTCGTAACCTCACATCCAAACAGATCTTAAACAACAAAAGTGGACATTGTCGAAAACATAAATTGTCATATAAAAGTATATAACTATCACTAGAAGAAGAAAATGAAATTAAGCTTTGAGGGGAATTAAGTGTAACCATATGATAAAAGAAGGTATTATAGTGCTAATCCAAAATTGGCCGACAAGCAGACTTCATTAGCAAGGAAATACCATCATTTAAACGCGTTCCGTCTCGGTTGATTTTATACGTTAGTATACTTATGTTAACTTTGTACATATTTTAACCTTTCCAAATATATATATTTCCTTGTTTCTTTGAAAATTTTACATTTAACTCTTATTAAGTGTGCTTATGTTATCTTTACTGATATTGTTCTTCTAATTTTTGTAGATGCCGAATTAGCATCCTCTAGCTATCTAAATTACAAATTTACCATACATTTGTTATAGTCGTGACTAAAACCAAAACCACTTGATAGGGTTATGAGTTATGACCAATAGTTGCGTTTATGAGACATCAAGAATTTTCAAACCAAAGGTTACAAAATTTACGATAAATTAAACGATTAGCCGCGTATAGCAACGACAGTGTATACTAGTGATTTCAGATCACACGTGATTTTTTCAGGCGTAAATTTTGGCACTCACAAAAAAAAGTTCATCAAAAGTATATATAGAAGTGTCTCTTTATAGAAAGATGATTTAATTCTCGTCGCGATGTTATGATTTTTTTCACGTAACAATTCATTATTTGTGAGATATTTATTTATTTAATAAAATAATGAAAGTGACTTTTTTTTTTTTTTTTTTTTTTTTTTTGAAAGGCAAAAAGTGACTTTTTTTTATAAAAAAATGAATGACCAAAATTTGTTCATTGAGTTTTTAGAAAATTTAAGGTATACGTTAAACTTTTCTTTATATACGTGAGGTATGTTAGATAATTAATAATTTTGACTGTAATTAAGTATTTAATTATTTAATACATTTTATTTTCTTATCTAAATAAAAGTATTTTAATTTAACAAAATTTTTAATTTTTTAAGTTCTAAACAAATATGTTTTCTCTTATCTATATTACATATAATAGAAAAATGGTCAAACCTTAAAAAGTGAAAAGTTGAAAATCAAATGTGAGGTAAATGTATTGTGTAATTAATACTCTTATTAAAACACCCCATTACTTAAAAATACAATAATTTATTCACATTGTACAACCAATTAAAAGCATGTCTACCAAATTAGAAACAACCAATTAAAACACATATTACTAAAAAGTATAATAAAATTTTCACAATGTACAATTTAAACAAACTAAAACATAATTCTAAATATAAAATAATTAAACACACTAATTAATGTTATTTTTAAAACACCCTAAAATGAAAGTACATGTTATTATACACATTATACAAATTAATAAAATACACAAAGCTTCATACAAGCTAACAAGTTGATGGTACATATAGTTTTGAAAATCAGACCGGACCAACAGGTTCAACCGGAAACCGGTGTTGCCACTGGTTCGGTTAACCAATAACAGCCATCCGAAAACGAACTAGAGATGACCCGTTGAAACTGATACAAACTGGTGAATCAGGTCTCATCGAGATCTATTTCTCCGGCTAATCGTCACAGGGTACCCGCCGCCACAACGCGCGGGTACCCTGCTATACTACATATAAAAGAAAAACCAAAAAGTAAAAAGTGAAAATTTGAAACTATTAATACATATCGAAAACCGGGTTGACCCGAGACGCTTCAAACCTGGTGGGTTGACCCTGTTTAATTTGACATGTTTTGACCCAACCTGTCGGGTTGACTCGGTTTAAATTGACCCGTTTTTCGACGGGAACAGTTCAACCGGTTGAACCACCTGGGTCGAACCGGGTTTCAAAACATTATGTTTAATCCCCAAACCTTCAAACTTTTATTATTTTTTGTTTAGAACCCATAAAATTTTTTTTAACACAAAACGATATGTCGCTATATAAATATTATATATATATATATATAAGTTTTTCTTCAAAAACGATTATAATGATTTACAATTAAGAGAAAATATGTGATCGTTAGTGCACATTTAATTTTTCAATAGGCTAAATACGCCCAATTTCAAAAAAAAGATTGGGCTAAATGTGCCCAAATCTTTTACAAAATAGCCAAAATTAGCCCATTTTATTTTTATTTTGGGCTAATCACATTCATGCTAATTTTGATACTTGTGTTCTTTTTAACAACGACACAATTAATCCCATCCTTGTTAGTTTTTACGCGACAAGTAACGTGTGTTGTTAGTTTTTATCTCATAACTGATGTAATGTTTATTTTCATTTTCAATAAATGTTTTTATATGTTGTTTAATAGATGTTAAAAAATTTGTCTAGACTTTAGTTATCAGTACAATCGTTTGCAATTGCATTTTCATCGGTTCATGTTCTATTTTAAACACTACACAAAACACTCACCACAATATCACAAATCATTAATTATCTAACGCTAGAAATCGCTACCGCTAAGAGCGAATATTCACTTAGTATATTTGATATATACATGGTCCTAATTTCATTTACCATAACCAATACTACATCGAAACTTTCTAACGTAGGAACACGCTACGTAGTATCATTCGAAAGTGTATTTTTCCATAATGGGAAATTTTAACGCGTGGATACATAGAATATTCTATAAAACAATACATAAAATTTTCAAAATTACAATCGTCATAACATAAAGTCACAAGTCGGTTTCTTTCGTTTGTCTAGACTTGTTCTCATTTTCACACTTATCTGTGTGACACCATGGGAAGAAAGCTCGATGCTCTTCTTGGCCGGAAATTCAAAACTTCCAAATTTAAAGCCACCGTTAACCTTGCGGTTTCTCGTGTAGCCGTCCTAAAGAACCAGCGTCAAGCTCGCTTGACGCTGGCTCGGTCCGATATCGTCCAACTTCTTACTCTTGGTCACCATGAACACGCTCTTCTTCGGGTACGTATATATGCTCTTATACTAAAATGAACTAAATAACCATATGTGCTCTTATATGGTTAATACTGCTGATTTAGCAGTACGTAAGTGACCTGTTATTTTAAAATGTGATCGGTTTAAGTCTTGCCTCAAACAAGTTTGTCTATATAGCAGGGCAGTCTTGTGATTTTCGGTGGCCCTGAGCAGTAACAAAAAAAAAAAAGGGCCATATTCAGAAATTGCATATAAATCTGAATTATATGACTCATATACATTTAATATACGATTTATATACCAAACTAATAAAAACGTGACCACTTTGGCCATGTGCGACGGCACCCTAGTGCACACCCCTCCGAGACCGTTTATAGTATGAGATACTTTACGTAGGTTATAAAATTTTGCAGTTCTAAAAAATTATAATAAAAAGATATTTATCTAAGTTAGGCATAGGAGCATAACATATTTGTTGGGTGCATACCTTAACACTAGAAAATATATGTGATAATATGTAAGTTTGATGAGTCACTTAAATTTTGTAGTAGCTGCTGTTGGTGTTTTTAAATTTTTTTCTTTTTATTTTTTATATATAAGATGATTATAGAATGTCGTATATAAAATTAAAAATTTGTTTATGAATTTATTGTGATGATACAGGTTGATCAAATGATAAAGGAGCAGAACATGTTAGATGTGTATGTAATGTTGGATGGTTATTGTCACTTGATGTTACAAATGGTCAATCTCATTGAACAAGAAAAGTATGTATAATTTTGTTCATGTTTTTTTAGCTCTTTTTATTCAAAAACAAAATGTTAATTTAGTTTTTTGAAATTTAATTAGGGATTGTCCTGATGAGCTAAAAGAAGCAGCATCAAGCTTGTTATATGCAGCTCCGAGATGTGGCGAATTCCCTGAGCTTCAAGAGATTCGTGCTATTCTCACGGCTCGTTATGGGAAGGAATTTGCTAATGGTGCTATCGATTTACGAAATAACTGTGGAGTTAGTACAAGGGTAAGAAATTATACATTATGATAGTAAATTCATCAAAAAAAAGTCGCATATGTTTAAAAGAAAAAAATAATAATAATAGCATAATTTGTAACATTTCAATTTTATTGTATGTTAATGTGTGTTTCGATGTTGTTAGATGATTCAAAAACTGTCACCCCGAAGATCGAGCTTAGAGACCCGAATGAAGATCTTAAACGAGATCGCTGCAGAGAATGACATCGTTCTAAAACTGGATGATTCGTCTCCGGTTCTCAAACAGGTTAAAAAAGTAGAATTTGATAAATATGTTAAATGACCCAAATTTAAATCGACCTGTTTTGAATTTTTGGTAATATTTGTTTATAGGATGAAGGTGAATCCAAAACTAATGTGATCGAGACCAATTTAAGTGTTTCGGCCGATGATTTTGATGAAGTGTTGAGTTTTACGGAGTCAGTGAAAGGAAGGAAAGAGTATCGGAATGTTGAAGATGCTGCACAAGCTGCGTTTGAATCAGCTGCATATGCAGCAGCAGCAGCTCGAGCTGCAGTAGAGCTTTCTCGACCTCGGTCATTCGGTTCCGACAGTCCAGATAGTCCAAATACTCGACCAAGAAAAGTACTTGAAAAATCAAAACTCGAAATCCCTGAACCCGAATCAGGACCTGAGCACGAGGTGGTCAATGTAGAGGCCGTGTATGAAACATCAAAGAATAACACGAAAGATACGAATGGTAATGAACTTATTGTGGATAAACCGTTGGAAAACAATGCTGTTTTTGATGAAAGTGACAACGAGATTGAAAATGAACCTGTTGGTTTTATGTCATCAAAACAACTAGAGCGTAATGCAGGAAACATTGAACCACAATTTGACGAAGGGTCGAAGGTGCATCAGCTAGATTTAACGAAGAGGCCGATTTCTGTGAGGGCTAAACGAGTATATGGTCGATAGCAAACGTAACAGGTGTGAATGTGTGATCTTGTTCTAAGTTTTTTACCAGTTGTGTTCTATTCATTTGTTTGTTATGTTCTCTTTAGTTGATAAACATTTTTCTTTTATGTGTTATAGAAGTTTATGTCATGCACTAAATTAATGGTTCTATTTTACCCGTGATTTTTGCTTGTTATGGTCTTGAACTAAAGCAAATAAATTGTTATTTTTGTGGACGTGTGGTGTTTGGTATAGCTAATTTGGACTAATAAGATTAGTCAACAATGGTAAAACTAATATTACAACTGAAGCTAAATGAAACTTCTTAATTCTAGTAGAAGATTAGAGAACGTGTTTACTATGTTGTGCTCGTATTTGTTATTTGTGGCTGTTTCATGTCTGTGAAAAACTTTAGCACACTTGGCTAAATTTTGCATATTTAGATCACTTTTTTTTCTTTCGAATTGAGATCGTGCATAAAGTTAAGTGTAATCCAATGTGAATGTTTAATGATTGACTTCGAAATCGCGAATTTTTCTGAGTACATTGAAAAAAATCAAAACCATATTTGAGTCTGTTTAGCGAAGGATTCAAACCCGTGAGTTAGTCGGCCAAAAGATCATAAACCATTGTTGCCCGGAAAAAAAAAAAAAAAAAAAAAAAACTCTCGGTAACAATTGAGTTTGTTTGGCGAAGGATTCATTACTCGTTACTAAGGGGTAGAGGTGCAAATATAAACCGGTTTTAAAAAAACCGGACCATAAAACCGGAACCCGGTTTTTACTAAACCGAAACCGGTTTTCTAAAACCGAACCGGTTGTACCAGTTTTCAGTTTTTCCAGCCGACCGGTTTTTTACCGGTTGGTTTTTCCAAAAAAACCGGTTTAACCGATTTTTATTATTATTATTTTTTTTTGGTCGAAAACCGCTAAAAACCGGTTAAACCGGTTTTAAAAACCGGTCAGCGCTAGTCAAACTTACCCGTTGGAATTCAATATCGGTGAAAACCGGTCAAAACCGGTTTTGAAAACCGGTCAAAATCTGACCGTTGGAATTCAAAACCGGTTTTGACCGGTTTTCAAAACCGACGTCTTTGTTACCGTTGCATTGTAGCACAGTAGCCGTTGGGCCGTCTTTTTTACCCTTTTTTTTTTGTCTTTTTTTTGAATTTTTGAGTATTTTGAAGCTAGAACTTGTAGTATAAATATGTGTATTGGGTTGAGGCTTAAAACACATCAAATCTCCCTTTAATCTCACTAATTTCTTTATAATGGAAAACTCACGATCACAACAAGCTTCCACTAATCCTCCCTCCGTTGGGTCTTCCCGGTCACGAAAACATTACACACAAGATGATGTTGAGGCTGTTAAATCAACTTCACGAAATCCCGAGGTTTGGTCTCATATGGATTTGTGTATTATGAAGGATGGGACGGAAAATGCGCGTTGCAAAAAATGTTTGAGCTTTTATGCTTCCGGGGCTAACACTACACTAAAGGGTCATATAGCCAAATGTACCGCGGTACCTCAAAATACCGACGGTACTATTGGTGAGGATGGTCAAATTTGTGTATATGATAATGATGCGCTTCAAAGAGATTTTGCGGGGTGGGTCATTCAACATACTTATCCATTCAACCTCTTCGACAACGCCAAGCTTACGGCCATCATCAAAAAGAGGCTACACTCGCGGTATAAACAAGTAAGTCGTACTAAACTTAGAAGTGATGCTTTTAAATTATGGGAAACGGCTAAAAACGATATTATTGATGGTTTTCGTGATTATAAATATGGTGTTTCTATAACTACGGATGTTTGGACCGCACCACATGGTTCGGCAAATTCTTATCTCGCCGTTACGGCTCATTGGTTTAATCCCGAATCTTGGTTATTAATGAACCGGAAAATTGCTTTTAAACTATTTGGTTATCCTCATACGGGATCTAGTTTAAGAAAAATTTTACATGACACTTTAATTGAATATAATTTAGATGATAAAGTTTTTACGATTTCACTAGATAATGCATCTAATAATACTAGAGCTATGGAATTGTTAAAATTACGTATAAAACCCATTTTAGATGGTGCTTTTTTTCATTCCCGTTGTGTTGCTCATGTTATAAATTTATCCGTTCAAGCGGCATTAAAATATGTGAGAGATTACGTTTGACATTTAGGGGTATGTTAACAAATATTTATCGCTTGAGTAATGAATGACAAATGAACTATAAACGTTTTCGTAAACAATGTGGTGAACCATTCCTAGGACCGAAATTTGATACACCTACTAGGTGGAATTCTACTTGCATTATGTTTGAAAATATATTACGACAACGTACTACTTTACATGCTTTTTATGAATTACTTGTTGAATAAAACCGTTCCACTTCGATAGATGACCAAGATTGGGATCGACTAAATGCTTTAACTATTTTTTTACAAGTTTTTAAAGAGGCAACAACTATAGTATCGGGTGTTTATTACCCAACTAGCCCATTAGTTTTAAATCAAATTTATGCTATGACGGAAAAATTAGACGAATTAAAAGACTCACCTACTCAAATGTTTGGAAAAATGGTTAAAGTTATAAAAAAGAGATTTATAAAATATTTTGCTAGTTTACCTTTGGTTTATACTTGTTCCGCCGCACTTAATCCATGTTTAAATGTTGGAGGCGTAGAACTTTTAATAAGAAGAATAATGGAAAATTTAGAATTATCTTTTGGGTTGGACGGTGAAGATCCCAACTATATAGAATCTCAAGTTTTTAAATTTAATGATTATTTTAAAAAATTGTTTGAAATTTATGCAACAAAATATGGTTAACAACCAAACCCAATTCTCGACCCAATGCGGGCCGGTTCGTCTCGAATGACAAGGGACATTAACATAAACCTTTATAATACTTTACGTGAAGACGCTACAAAGCGTCAACGATCATCGGCCCCAACAAGCGAGTTGGGACAATATATGGCTACAAACTTTTTAACAACTTTAAGTCCCGATGAGTTTGCAAACTTTGACATTTTGGCTTGGTGGAAAGAAAGGGAAATCCAATTTCCAATTTTAGCCGCTATGGCTCGTGACTTATTAGCGGTCCAAGCTTCGACGGTAGCTTCCGAATCGGCCTTTTCTCATAGTGGTAGAATTATATGGGAAAAAAGGACAAAACTAAGCCCCGAATCCGTGGAAGTATGTGTATGTTTGAAAGATTATATGGACGGAGTAGATATGTGTTGGAATCACTCCTAAACAGTATTTCAAGTATTTATATTTCATATGTAATAGGTAGCTTTATTATGGCCTTTATGTTTGTTTAAGGTCAAGCTTATGTAGAAGGCCCATAAGCTTGATCCAAGCCCAATAAGGAATAGGAAAGGAGAGGGAGTGTTGCCCTAGCTCCTTGCCTATATAAACTCTTGTAAACCCTCTTTTGAGGGTTGGTTGTTCAAGTTTTTCTCTCATTCATACTGATAAGGTTTTAAAAGGTACCTTTTTGAGGGGTCATTTAAGCCCTTATTCGATCACTTTTGTATCCGTTATTGCTTAATATCGTTCCTTTTCACTTTTTAGGTCTCTTGAAGGCAAAATGCTGGAATGATGCTTATTTGGACGAAAAGGCGCGAATATACGAAGAAAATGGCCAAAGTCAGAATCGAGACACTCAAAGCTGCTGAAACATAAGGCGACGGCGTCACTGCATATCTGCGACGCCGTCGGGAAGGAATTTTGCGACGGCTCAGAAGCGAAATTGCATGTTTTCAAGGGACGACGTCAGGTTCTAAAGGAGTAGGCCGTCGTTACTCAGACGGCCTAGATGCAGCCAAGACGGCGTCAGAGCTGAAGGGGACGGCGTCACAGTCATAAGGTGACGCCGTCGCATGATTAACTTGGCCAAGACGAAACCCTAATGATGTCACAAGCTAATCAAGACTATCTCAGCATGTGCACGAAGTAGTTGATATTGTTTTGGCCATAACTTTGGCATACGAACTCGGATTTAGGTGGTTCAAAAGCCCACGCGATCGGAACGAGAAAATCTACAATTTGCTGAAAAAATGGTTGTGACGCCGTCACTCTATAAGTGTGACGCCGTCACTCTATAAGTGTGACGCCGTCACTCTTTGCCGACAGAAAATCTGCCTATAAATACAACATTATAACTTCACTTTTTGTAAGCCCTAAACCCTAAGTCCGATTCCAGGGTTTAGGTGGGTGTTTTTTCAGCAACTTAAAGGGTTCCAAACACTCTATAAACATTGTGTGTTGGTTTGTTTGTTAATCCAATCCTATGGTATGTCTTCAATTATCATAATTGTTGCTTGCTCTTCATTAATTATGCTTGGCTAATTCATCTAGTGTCTGCTTATGATTGTGTGAAACTTGTATACAATTAATTAGATCTTATTGATTTCTTAGTGATGCTTGTGTCTATCTTCATCATTAGGGTGTGACAACTTCAATGAGTCTAATTGGTTTAGTTTATAATTCTTGCATCCTACTGTCTCTTGTTTGATTGGTTGTCTCTTATCTTAATTGTAATTGGCTTAGGAAGTGCGACTAGGCTATCGTTGTGTTTAACACTTGATAAATCCTTGATAGTTTATGAATGACTTGGTGGATTTCGTTTACTAAATCAAAGATAACCTTAAAGTTAGTTTATGAATGAATAAGTGGATTTTGTTTACTACACTTAAAGGTGACTTCAAAGAGTTGGGGAGAAACGCATACCCTACAACCTTAGACACACAACGCAACTAGGAATAAGGACGTGACAATTCAACCATCAATAGGACGTGACAATTCAGTAGGTAGAATTGGATAGCTAGCAAGGAGTAATACATCATAAGTAGATACGCTTCACGTTACTGGTAGACCCCTAATTTAGTTAGTACCTTTTGGGATAGTTGACTAGCAACTAATTCCACCCTCCCCTCCAAACCCCGAGATTCGTACCTTTCCATTCCATAAAATATAAAAATACAAAAATAATCATCCCTCACCTTTAGACTTAAATCGACATACAATTCAGCCTAACGACACTATTCCCCTAGAGAACGATATCAATACCCGTGGCTTACCCTAATTACTACACTACAACGATTAGGTTCACTGCCTAGGGTGTTATAAAACTTGCTCGAAGAAAAGGAAGTTTCCTTGACCCCGAACGACGCGTGTAGCGTTATCAAGTTTTTGGCGCCGCTGCCGGGGAATAGTTATTGTTTAGGCTTGATTTCTATCTCGTTTAGGTCTACTCACAAGATTCCTATCAAGTGAGATTTTTTTTTTCCTTTTTATTAGCTTCCTTGTAGTCTATCCCCCTTCTTTGTGCCTTTGTTCGTAAAACTTGTCCATTGACTCTTCCGTTCACCATTATGGAGAACGCGAATCCACTCTATCCGCGATTAGGTTTTTTCATAAGAAATTATGATATTACTAAAGCGGATTATTCAAGATGGTGGGAAGAAAGTAACCAAGTCCATAAACCTTTTGAGGATTTCACCATTCCATCAAGCCCACAAAATACCTCATCTAGTGAAACCTATGCTTCGTTTGAGCCTTCACCTAGGATAGACTTTCGTGAACAACCTCCGTGTTTAGAAACTATTTTTAGTGAAGCCCTTAGGAGAACTGACCAAATTTATGAAAACATTATGGTAAGCAACCAAGCATTAAACCATAAGTTGGATCAATTACTAGAGTTGGTTTCATCACGACCTAAGGAAATAATACATGACGAGCATATAGATGATGTAGATGTGATTGAGGATGAGGTGAAAAGTCTAGACCCACAAGGTATCCCACAAGTTCCACCATCATTTAAGGCATACACACCGCACGTGACTTACCCGGAAGTAGTAGAAGAGACTTTAGGAATCCCAATGGAGGTAGAACATTTGAACCAAACGCAACTGGAGAATATAGGTTTGAATACTTGTAGTCTCAGTCTTACTCTTAGTTCTAGGGAATTTCATAGTGTTGATGAACCGGAACCTCAATCTTTACTTCCATCCTTAAATAAACGAGGAACCGACCCACCCATCAACCAATTTAGTCCGGGTAGTTTTAGGATGAAGGAAGCCATTCACACACCCCCTTCACCTCACGTGGCATATTTCCACCCTAAGGGTGTGTATCGCTACTATCACCCGCACTTAAACTTAAGTGTAGGGAAAACTTCCCCTTTATCTGTTAAATAAGGGTAGAGTCAGGCTCGTGACTCGAACAAAAACAAGCGCTTCTTGGGAGGCAACCCATGTGTATTTGTTTTTATTTTTATTTGTGTGTCGTATATCTTTTATTGATTGTTTATTCTCATGTTTGAATTTGTAAAAATGCTTTATTTTGTTTTTAACCTCGTCTTAATTGCATATAAAGGTATTTTACATAAGGGATAAGTGTAGGGAGGATTACACACGTTTTCAAAAGAAACGTAAACATGAGAATAACAATTAAATAAATGATATATATGTTTGTTTGTTCGAGTCAAATGCTTGTATCGAGTCATAATGGATGTTTTTGCAGAAATTTTTCCAGATTCTAAAGATGTAAATTTTTCAGAATTTTTTCCAGAAAATCGCAGACCAGTTTTTGTCAGGATAACCTGACGGCGTCAGGATTGCAACCTGACGGCGTCAGGAAGGAGCAGAAACAACTGATTACTTTTTCTCGTTTTCTGTGCTACTTATAAATTTTTTGGAATTTTCCAGGTCTTAATTTTCTAGAAAATCTACAAACATCCATTCCACAAGCATTATATCTTATTTAAGTCTGGAATTACATCTTGTTGTGATTTTTCTTTGTTCGGTTTGATGCGTTGGGTTGTTTGTTTTCTTCAAGTGTGCAGGTTTAATTTATCAAGAAGAAGTTACATAAGATTGAGGAGCTTTTCACGCAATAATTCTTCTTGGAAAAAAGTTTAACCACCACTTTACACGGATCCTACCGAGCTAATCAGGGGAGTACTAGTTTCTTTCGTTTTTAATTACCTTCTTTTATCATAACTTTGATACTTTCGGGGAACATTGGGGACAATGTTCAGTTTAAGTGTAGGGAGGGAAAATAAAACGGGAACTTTGAAACTATGCTTATCCTTGATTATTTGCTTTGTCCAATTGTGATTATGTAATAAACCATGAGAAAATGTTGGTTAGGGTAATTTTGGCACCAAATTTAAAATTTTTCATGACATATAGGAGTGGGCCATTAGTCTTAACAAAAGCGTCTCACGGATAGGAAGTTGCATGACTAGCACAAAAACCCTTACCACCCAAATTCCACCCAAAATGTGAGGATCGCCCTTAGATTAGTAGGAATTAAAAGCATTCATCTTCAATGCTTAGAGTGTGAACCGGTAGTATATTAGATTCTAGAACTTGTTTTGTGATGCATTCCGAGATCGCAAGTGAGGCTACACTTGTGTAGTTAGGAATAACTAAATGATAAGAGGCATTAGGATAACCCTTGTTTGATACCTGTAATATAATTACTTCTTCCACATCGGTTGAGTAATTCCCCCACACCCTTTGCGTTGTACTCACTTTTAGTACACGATACCCCTAGTTAACCCCTCAGAGCCTATCCTTTTCGCGGTTCTCGTGATGTTTCGATTTTTCCGGAATATCAATGAAGAGCATTGTTTACACCCCACCCCCAAATATACACCCAAATCGCCTTAGCCTACTTTTATTGCACTCACTTTTAGTGCAAATTTATGTTATCACCCAAAACCCTTAGTTCAATTATCTGGTTGCTTGCATGAGTTGCTAAGTCGAGTCATATCCTTTGTATACATTTTTGGGATGATTGGGATTCATGGGAAAAGTTAAAGTTTATGAAACATAGGAAAGAGAACGTTAAACTCAAATTCCCTTTGTTTGCATAATAATGTACTCCAAGTGTTTTGATCTTTTCAATTCGGGTCAAATTAGTGTTAGAGTAATAAAAACTCAAGTGTAGGGATGTGCTTATAAATCCCTATCATTTTGATGTACCGTAGAGGATGGTAGAGTAAAAGTGTATAAAAAAAAAAAAAAAAAAAAAAAAAAAAAAAAAAATCGAAAAAAAAAATAATAGAAAAAGAGAAAAAAAAAATAAAAAAAAAGAAAAAATAAAAAAAAATAAAAAAAAAAAAATAATAAAAAAAAAACCATACGGGCTACCATCCTACATCTATCTTTTAAATTATGTTTGTTTATTTTCGTTGCCTAGAGTTTTAGAGTGTCGAGTCTTGACTTAGCAACGCCATTCTTCGTATACTTGCAACATAGAGATTTTTGACTATCCACCACTAAATAGCCTATTCCACCAAACCCTTCATTTCCCTACCGTAAGCCTAACATTACAACCCTTTAAAAGACCTCTTTGATAGTCTTTCCTAGGTGCTTACGCCAAAGCGACGGAGGTTTGATCTATTCTCAAGCCTATGGTAATCTATGTACTAGGACCGGTTAATGAGTGTTTATCTTCCATTTCCGATTTGTTATATTTCATATATACACCCGAGAGAGATGTGAGTATCCAAACACCCCATGTGAGGTGCTAGTATGTGATTTCCGTGCTTGTTATGACTTTTGCGGGGCTTATATGTGTTGTGGACCGTTTTGAATGAATGCTTCATGACCCCTAACTTATAAATTAATTGGCTAAAAGCACATTTGCTTGAGGACAAGCAAATACCAAGTGTAGGGATATTTGATAAGGTTTTAAAAGGTACCTTTTTGAGGGGTCATTTAAGCCCTTATTCGATCACTTTTGTATCCGTTATTGCTTAATATCGTTCCTTTTCACTTTTTAGGTCTCTTGAAGGCAAAATGCTGGAATGATGCTTATTTGGACGAAAAGGCGCGAATATACGAAGAAAATGGCCAAAGTCAGAATCGAGACACTCAAAGCTGCTGAAACATAAGGCGACGGCGTCACTGCATATCTGCGACGCCGTCGGGAAGGAATTTTGCGACGGCTCAGAAGCGAAATTGCATGTTTTCAAGGGACGACGTCAGGTTCTAAAGGAGTAGGCCGTCGTTACTCAGACGGCCTAGATGCAGCCAAGACGGCGTCAGAGCTGAAGGGGACGGCGTCACAGTCATAAGGTGACGCCGTCGCATGATTAACTTGGCCAAGACGAAACCCTAATGATGTCACAAGCTAATCAATACTATCTCAGCATGTGCACGAAGTAGTTGATATTGTTTTGGCCATAACTTTGGCATACGAACTCGGATTTAGGTGGTTCAAAAGCCCACGCGATCGGAACGAGAAAATCTACAATTTGCTGAAAAAAATGGTTGTGACGCCGTCACTCTATAAGTGTGACGCCGTCACTCTTTGCCGACAGAAAATCTGCCTATAAATACAACATTATAACTTCACTTTTTGTAAGCCCTAAACCCTAAGTCCGATTCCAGGGTTTAGGTGGGTGTTTTTCCAGCAACTTAAAGGGTTCCAAACACTCTATAAACATTGTGTGTTGGTTTGTTTGTTAATCCAATCCTATGGTATGTCTTCAATTATCATAATTGTTGCTTGCTCTTCATTAATTATGCTTGGCTAATTCATCTAGTGTCTGCTTATGATTGTGTGAAACTTGTATACAATTAATTAGATCTTATTGATTTCTTAGTGATGCTTGTGTCTATCTTCATCATTAGGGTGTGACAACTTCAATGAGTCTAATTGGTTTAGTTTATAATTCTTGCATCCTACTGTCTCTTGTTTGATTGGTTGTCTCTTATCTTAATTGTAATTGGCTTAGGAAGTGCGACTAGGCTATCGTTGTGTTTAACACTTGATAAATCCTTGATAGTTTATGAATGACTTGGTGGATTTCGTTTACTAAATCAAAGATAACCTTAAAGTTAGTTTATGAATGAATAAGTGGATTTTGTTTACTACACTTAAAGGTGACTTCAAAGAGTTGGGGAGAAACGCATACCCTACAACCTTAGACACACAACGCAACTAGGAATAAGGACGTGACAATTCAACCATCAATAGGACGTGACAATTCAGTAGGTAGAATTGGATAGCTAGCAAGGAGTAATACATCATAAGTAGATACGCTTCACGTTACTGGTAGACCCCTAATTTAGTTAGTACCTTTTGGGATAGTTGACTAGCAACTAATTCCACCCTCCCCTCCAAACCCCGAGATTCGTACCTTTCCATTCCATAAAATATAAAAATACAAAAATAATCATCCCTCACCTTTAGACTTAAATCGACATACAATTCAGCCTAACGACACTATTCCCCTAGAGAACGATATCAATACCCGTGGCTTACCCTAATTACTACACTACAACGATTAGGTTCACTGCCTAGGGTGTTATAAAACTTGCTCGAAGAAAAGGAAGTTTCCTTGACCCCGAACGACGCGTGTAGCGTTATCACATACTCTTTGCATAACCGGTATTACTATACGTGTGTGTGTGATTTACTTGTTCAATCGCCTTCATCTCTTCTCTTATAAGCTTGTGTTGTAAAACTAGTGACCTAACAGTGGTATCAATCGCCAAATAGTTGGGTGTACTCGTTTGTTTTTGAAGTTTTGGTTTTGGATCTTACGCGTAGAGATAACGCATTCTTTGGTTATCTTAAAAACTCGTTTTTTACACTTTTTAATCCAAGATTCTTGTACTTT
Source organism: Chrysanthemum seticuspe (assembly GCA_019973895.1). NCBI lineage: Eukaryota > Viridiplantae > Streptophyta > Magnoliopsida > Asterales > Asteraceae > Chrysanthemum > Chrysanthemum seticuspe. Next base: position 289,883,198 of record BPTQ01000009.1, read on the forward strand.
CAATGTTTTGAGGTGTTAAAATACTTGTTTTTGGCAAAAAGTTTCAAACTTTACGCGTGGATTTACGTTTTTAAGCTAGTTTTTGTTCGTGGGTGTCGTTCTACGCGTAACCTGTTTAGCAGTTTTGGTACATCAAAATTCACACTTTTGTGCTCTTTTGGTACTATTGAAGCTATTCCATAACAAAAAACTGGTTTAGAAACACGTTTGGGCAGAATCAAAGTTACGAGTAATCCTACGCGTATCAAAACCCTAAAATTACGCGTAAGATTGTTCCTTGGTTTGATCTTCAATTTTCTGGTTTAATCCGTGTTTTCTTACTTGGATAAGTCTGAAAATACGTCGACTTTGGATATCTTTTGCACTGTGAAGTGTAAAAGATCATTTGGGCAAAAACCCTAAAATTACGCATAAGCATAAGCTTACGCGTAGAATTCCTACGCATAAGATTCACTTTACGCGTAAACTACGGTCTACGCATAAGGTAATCCTACGCCTACGTTTCTACGCCTAACTTTTGTCTACGCTTAACTTTAGTGTTTTCCCTACTTACGCGTAAGCTAAAATCTACGCGTAACTCCTCATTGTTACGCGTAACTTTTGGTGTTTTTACGCATAAGTGCTACTTGGTTCTTGTCTTTTCTACGCCTAAGGATACTTCATCAACAAAGGTTCATTCGACTACAAAGATCCATCTTTACCACACAAGTTTATCATCATGTCTCAACCACCATACTCTAACTATTTCCCTCACACTTATAATCATCAACAACAACAACAATTAACTCCACAACATCAACAATGGAATCAACAACAAGCTATTTATCAACAACAATTTAATCAGCAACATACTCCACAACTTGGTGCAATTCCACAACCACAAATGGTTCAACCACAACCAAGCCTTCAAGCTCAACCCTACACAACCGATTTCAATCAACATCCATCACGGACCACTATGAAGGAACCCACTTGGTTTGCTAAGATGTGTGAAGCTTTAAGCAGCCAACAATCAATTCATGAAGCTGGATCACTTGATAGACCTCCAATGCTCACTCCAGGAAACTACGATCAATGGGTGATAAGGTTCTTTAGGTTCTGTGATCTGAAGAAGCCACATGGAAAGTTCTTAAAGAAGGTTATCTTGGAAGGTCCATTTGAGATGCCTACTGTCATTGTACCCGGAGATCCAACTGCTGTTCCACCAAGAGATGAACAAACCAACATTGCTACTGTTGCAGATTTAAATCCTACAGAACTTCTACACTATGAAGCTGATGAACTTGCAATGGAATACATCCTCCTAGGATTACCAAACCCAATTCTTCGTAGTGTTGATGCTCAAAAGACTGCACAAAAAATGTGGGATCATATTCGTCTTCTTATGGAAGGATCTGTACTCAATCAGGAGGATTTGGAATCCAAAATTTACTTGGCTTATGAACACTTCATGATTGAACCTGGAGAGACACTAGAGTCCTATCATCATCGATTTTCAGATATCATCAATGATTTGGATAAACACAACATCATTATGCCAAGAATTGCAGTGAATACTAAGTTCCTGAGTAGTCTTGGTCCAGAATGGGAGAAGTATGTCATTTTTCTCCGTCAAGCGAAGAATATGCATCATTCTACTTATGGATTGTTGTACGATTACTTGAAGCCTCATGAAAAGGAAGTTGATCGGGAAAGGATTCTCCGTGCTCAAATTGCTAAACAGTCACAACCGGACAATCAACAACTTGCCTTGTATGCTCAACAGAATTATCCCTCTCAACCATCACCTCAACCAACTGCATCAAACACACCTTCACAATCACAACCTCAACAAAATCAATTGGTTCCATACAGCAACAATGCTCAAGCATATGTCAGTGAAGCGACTGAGGAAACAGATCCGTTCGAAGCATTGCAACAAGGATTTGTGATGATTGCTAATGCTTTTGGCCGTTACACCAACAAATCCAACAATCGTATTCGTTCCTCATCTAACACACGGACTCAAGCTGTTGTAAACAATGGACGTGTTGAAGTTCAGAATCGTGATTATGGTCGTCAGATGGGCGGTGGTCAAGGGTTTAATGATGTGGGTCGGAACACCAACAGAGCTCAAGTGGTGGAACAGGGAAATGCTCAGAATCGGTTAAATGGTCTTAGATGCTACAACTGCAATGAGAAGGGACACCTGGCTAATGCATGCCCAAAGCCAAGGACTAGGGGCAGTGCTTATTTCAAAGAGGCCTTACTTCTGGCTCTTAAGGATGAAGCTGGTGGATCTCTTACAGACAAAGAACAGAGCTTTATGGCAGATGCAGACTCAGATGATGATATGGAGGACTTGCAGGCGAATGCAGCTGTTATGTTGATGGCTAATATGCATGAGCTGCACATGAGTGATACAGGCCCAGTGTATGACACTGATGGCTTGTCTCAGGTACCCGAACAAACCATCATCATATCTGAACTAATATCTCCGCCAATATCTGAATCCGGCACGGATCAGACTGTTCAAAATGAGTCTTCTACATCTTCTTCTGATGATTTTCAAGTTAACCCTGTAGTTACATTTGACGATCAAGATGACCTTATGGTCTCCTTTGATAATCAAATTGACTCCGTGGTCGTACTTGAGGATCTAAAGAATGATCATGTTGAGACTCACGTTGAACAAGATGATCTGTTGCCTCATCCGGATTTTGCTCGGTTAATTCAAGACCATAAAATCAAAATGGAGGAATGTTATGCATTAAATCAGTCCTTAAAAAGTAAAAATGCACTTGTTAGTGCAAATATTACGATATTTAATCTATACAGTCTCGTTTGTTTTGATTGATGACAAACATGTAACTTGTAATACATAACATAAAATGTACAAGTTACTTGTAATCACACTTTGTCTCAACATACATTCAACACCTCTCGATGTCTCAAGTCCTCGTATGTTACAACACAGGTTCGTACATGTTTGTTATGTGGCATTATGATCAAACCCATTAACAAATCATTTAGAATGTTTAAAATACATTTAGAGTCACTAAGTAGTTTAATAGGTTAACCATTCTATTTCGAACCTCATTTTACATGTTGCATTCACAAGTATTTCAAAAGGTAACTAGACATTTTGTTAACTAGTTACATAATACATTTTACAAGTTTACCTTGATAAACCTTTAATCTAAAAATGGAAATACATGTTACATCATGTCATGCATCATCTTTTGAAATCCTTGGAAGATCACTTGAATATTTTGGTTAGATTGATACTCAATATACCAAATGTGATCTTAGTAAGATTTGGTAATATCTTGGAAAGATTTGAAGAAAGATTTTTTAGATTTTGTGTCAGGAACCCACGGCACCAAATTGCATAAAGGGCGGAACCCTTTTAAGGGGTCCGTGGTCCGTGGACGCTCCTGTCCACTTTTGGCTATAAATAGAAGCCCATTGTTTTCCCATTTCTTCACCACTTGAAAACACATCTTCTCCACCTTCTTGCATACATTTAGATCTATCATTAACAATGTAGTAACATACATTAAACACCCTAATGATCATGATCATAATGCTTCTAACATTCATCTTTGTTGTAAGCATACTCTACATTGATCAACCAAGGAAAGCTTGGAGATCTAGCCATCCACACTCACCACAAGCTGAAGATCTATCACAACAAGTTTAGGGAACTTGTGATCTTCATCATGAAGGCTTCCTATCAATGGAAGATCATTTAGAAGTAGTTATTCATATCCATTAGACATTTGTGTCATGGATCATTAGTGTAGAACATCATTGCATCCTCACAACATTTTCACCAAACTAGATTAGATGGTTTATGTGTTTATACCATACAAGGTTTGTTATGTTGGGCCATAAAACATAGTGGGAGTGGTTGTACCCTTGAAAAGAACTCGACATCTAGCTTAGTGTCGGAAATATTGTATAGGCGACGTTAGGTTGGTTCTACCTCGAACTAGAACCCGGTATTTAGCTTTGTACCGGAAAAAGTGTAAGCGACGATTGTAAGGTTTTCTCCGCCGAGAAGGGAGCTTGTTGATTTAGTGAAGTAACTCTCGAGTTGGGTACTCGGGGAGTGGAGTAGGGCGGAAAGGAGATCCGTGACCGAACCACTATAAATCATCGTGTTCGGTTTGCACTTTCCTTTCTTTATCTCTTTACTTTCATAGTTGCACTATACTATTGCTTGTGATGTGGTTTGATGTTAATGCTTGTGTGACAACATGGTTTACTATGCTTTACATTGGTCACAAACAATAATTGGAACTTTCATATTATAATAAGCTTCATAAGCGATTTGATACTAAAGATCTAAAGTTTTTAAACGGTAACGTATTCACCCCCCCCCCCCCCCTCTACGTTTCCACAACACTGTTAACCAAGGATTTTGAATGTTTACAAATGCAACTCAACTTTTTCAAAACTCAAGAAAACCGTGAAAAAGGTTTTGAAGCCGCTTTTGCAAAATCTCATCAAAACGAAAAATATTTAGAGAGACAGATGCGTGATCTAGCCGCCTCGAAGAATGCTTTGTTGTCTGATTTAGAACAACTGAAACACGAACATAAAAAGCAAATTAACGCTCTCACCTTGGAAAATCAAAAATCTAAGGCTGAGTTGTTAACTTGTCAAAAACAGTTCTCCGCATACAAAAAGCATTCAACGAATCGGGTAGATGACCTTCTTGACGAAATTCTCGGCTTGCAAAACAAACTTAAAGAGTTTAAAACTGTTGTTTACAAACATGGTGAATCCGTAACAGCTATTGAAAAGTTTACCTTAAAACCCAATCCAAAAGGATATGGAAAAAATCTAGCTGATTACAAACCAAAGCTTTCACTAAAAACATTCAAACCAACTCCTGAAGTTTCCAGTGCAGAATACAAAATTGATAATACTGTCATGAGTGTTGTTGAATATCATCGTCAAGAGGAATTAGATGCAGAAGACGAGAGTCGATCAAAATTAAAAAATGTTGTTTACAACAAACCTTTTAATTATAAAAACGCGGTCACTTTCGTCACACCAACGGATTCTTCTAACACACCAAGGGTTATCATCAAAACACCTGAGTCTTCTCATGTTAATCCCAAAACAGAATTTGCACAAACTTATGGTCCTTTACCTTCCATTAGTGAAGTAAACTCAAAACCTGAAAATCGAAAAATCCTTCGATATTTTGACATTTTCATGGCTGACCTCAAAATTTTACAACATGAGATAGAATATCGATCTGAAATCAAAGTTGAACATTTTCAATCGCCTCTGGTGCGGGAACAAAGAGACATTTTTTAGAAAAATCTTTTACCTAATGTTAAAAACTTGAAAAGTTGTGCAATTGCCTGGGAAAAGGATTTTCATAAGGAACTTGGGGTAATGAAAAACGTTTTCGAGAAAACAGAAACATCTATTACTAACACAAAACGCAAAAAGAAACTGTTGAGAAAAGATGTTGATCGACTCTTGGAAGATGTTATCTGTGCTGATATCCATAATGTTGTGCTATTCTATTCGTTGCCATATGCATCTGATCATATCTCTGCTGATATTGTTGAAACTGTTGTAACTGTTGAGAACACCGATAATGTGCTTCAGATCGAGTCTTTAAAAGCTGAAAATAAACGATTACACACGGAAATTTACAATGCAAAACGTCGTCTTCATTGGTGTGAAAAAGATATTCACAACCATCAACTTAGTTTTCAAAAGAAAATCGCTCAATTGAGTGCAAAATCTTCTGATCCTAAAATTGAGCAACTGGATGATCAAAACGTGTCTTTGAAAAGTCAAATCTCAAAATATGAACAAGAACTTTTAAAAGTTAAACAGGAATATGGTGTCATATTTGATTTACTCAAAAAGACTCGACTTGAAGCATCTAATGAACTTGATCACTATCTTGCTCACACTAGAGAAGTCATGAATTTTGTTGGTAATCTTCGTTCTGAAAATCAAGATCTGATTCACACCATCTCTAAGTTACGGGAAATGTTAGGAAAGTATGAACTACTCCCGCCTACTGTGATTAAGAGATTAGCACCAGTCACACTTAGTAATCGTGAACCAAGAATTCCCACTGCCAAATCACAAGTTGCTAATGTGTTTCCCTCTACTGAAACAGGAATAGTTGCATCTTTTCCAAACGTCCGCACTTCACAGCCTAGGAGCACTCAATCGAAGAATAGGAAGTTGCGACCTAAGAAAAGATCAATAAGGAATGCTAAAGTAGAAGAACACCCTAGGACTCTGAATAAAAATCATGTTGCCTCCACTATAGATGTTATGTCTGGCAAATGTAATAGACATAGTGATGTAACAAATGCTAAACCGTTAAGCACTTTTGATATTCAGTCTGATGCACCTTGTGGTATTTGTCGAAAGAGTATGAATTCTAATTGTCATGACAAATGTGTTGCTAAAGCTATAATCTCTAGATTACGGAATCCTAAGAATCGGAATACCTCTAGGCCCACTAATCATTCTAAGTCTGTGCTTGGTAAACCACCTTCTTTAGATCCTAAGGCAACCATTGCTATCACAGTAGCTACCGCTTCACCTCCTAAGAATGTAGTACCACCTAGTGCTTTCACTAAGACTAAAGCAAAGAGTAGTTACAGATGGCAGAAATGGATATATAACACACTAGGATTTAAGTGGATGCCTAAAATTCTCAATGTGTGTATACCTGCTTCGGAACCCTCTAACATTTCGGGTTCCACATCTACTTCTATTCCATCTGTGTCGTCTGTGTGTAATGCAGGTGATACAGATCATTCTCTGGATTGTTGATAGCGGATGTTCCCGACACATGACAGGCAACCTTAAACTGTTATCAAACTTTATTGCAAAGTTCATTGGCACTGTCAGATTCGGGAACGATCACTTCGCAGCCATCATGGGCTACGGAGATTATGTTAATGGGAACATTGAAATCAGCAGGGTTTACTATGTGGAAGGCCTCGGTCACAATCTGTTTTCAGTAGGTCAATTTTGTGATGGAGATTTGGAGGTTGCTTTCAGGGAGAAAACTTGTTTCATTCGTGATCTACAAGGAAATGACCTTATGTCTGGCTCACGTAATTCTAGTCTCTACACTATCTCTATGCAAGACATGGTTGCTTCCTCTCCCATCTGCTTACTTTCTAAGGCAACATCTACAAAATCCTGGCTATGGCACCGTCGTCTCTCACATTTAAACTTTCAAACCATCACCAACCTTGCTCGACATAAACTAGTTGAAGGACTCCCACGATTCCGGTATTCAAAAGATCACCTTTGCTCAGCCTGTGAACAAGGGAAAAGCACTCGTGCTCATTTTCCTTCAAAGGTGGAACACAGCTCTCAGCATGTGCTTCATCTTCTTCACATGGATTTGTGTGGCCCGATGCGTGTGCAAATGATCAACGGCAAACGCTACATCTTAGTAATTGTTGATGACTTCTCACGATGGACTTGGGTCTACTTCCTTCGTAGCAAAGACCAAGCTCCACAAATGATCATCACCTTTCTCACGAAAATACAGGTTCAGCTCCGCAACACCGTCCGAATAATCAGAACAGACAAAGGAACTGAATTTGTTAACAAAACCCTTCGTGAATTTTATGAGAAAGTGGGAATTCAGCATCAAACATCTATTGCACGTACACCTGAACAAAACGGAGTTGTTGAAAGACGAAACCGAACGTTAGTGGAAGCTGCAAGAACAATGTTAATCAATGCTAAACTTCCAGATTACTTATGGGCAGAAGCTGTATCTACTGCATGCTATACTAAAAACCGTTCTATGATCACTAAACGCCACAACAAAACACCTTTCGAGCTTGTCCACAACTATAAACCGAACCTCAAACACTTTCATGTATTTGGATCCCTTTGCTATCCGAATAATGATCGTGATGATTTTGGAAAGCTCAGAGCCAAAGCTGATATTGGAGTCTTTATTGGATACTGTGACAATTCTAAAGGTTTCCGAATCTGGAATCGTCGAACTAAGGAGGTAATGGAAACGATTCATGCTCATTTCGATGAACTCACGAAAATGGCTTCTGAGTATAACAGCTTAGAACCCGGTCACAACCGCTTAAACTTCCCTCAACCCCCATCATCAGCTGAAGAAAGCCCTCAGCTAACTCGTCAACAAATGGAAAGGTTATTTGCTCCTCTGTTCTGTGACGATATTGATGAACGTGCTCCTGGTGTATCCGCTGTTTCCGCTGCACAACCTGATAATATTCCTATACCTGATACACCTGCTACAACAACTACTGTTGAAGATACACCTACACCAATTGACTCCAACACAACAGTTGAACACACCGCTTCCAACAATGATGAACCAGCTGATGATATTCTGAATGAAGTACCCCCACCTGCAGATTTTGATCCAAATGCGTTCTTCAACCCGTTTGCCAATGAGACTGCTGCACCAGATGTCGCGGAATCTTCAACAAACCATTTGAATCCTCAGAATCTGCACAATGTATACCAACATCAACCCTCTACACATAGATGGACAAAAGACCATCCTCTGGCTAACATTATTGGCAACCCGAATCAACCAGTCGTTACGAGACAACGTCTTCACTCAGACGGTGAACATTGCATTTATGCACTCACTGTCTGCCAATCTGAACCTAAAAACATTAAAGACGCAATGACAAAAGACAACTGGATTGAATCCATGCAAGAAGAACTCAACCAATTCAAACGTCTTGAAGTATGGGAACTGGTTGAAAGACCAACAGGAGTCTACGTCATTGGTCTAAAATGGATTTGGAAAAACAAATCAGATGCTGAAGGGAACGTCATCCGAAACAAGTCACGTCTAGTTGCTAAGGGTTATCGTCAGGAAGAAGGAATAGACTTTGAAGAATCTTTTGCTCCGGTTGCTCGTCTTGAGGCTGTTCGGATATTTCTCGCGTTCGCGGCTCATATGAACATGACGGTCTATCAGATGGATGTCAAAACGGCGTTTCTCAATGGGCAACTTAAAGAAACAGTCTATGTCAGCCAACCAGATGGATTCGTTGATCCTGAGTTCCCGAACCATGTCTACAAACTGAACAAAGCTCTTTATGGTCTCAAACAAGCCCCTCGGGCATGGTACGATAAGCTATCATCCTTCCTCATTGCCAATAATTTCACCAAAGGCTCGGTTGACCCAACTCTTTTTATACAATATCACGGGGCACATATCTTAATTGTTCAAATTTACGTGGATGACATCATTTTTGGGTCTACACATAAAAAGTTTTCAATCTCTTTTGCAAAACTAATGAAGAAAAATTTTGAAATGTCCATGATGGGTGAACTTACGTTCTTTCTAGGACTGCAAGTTCATCAATCACCCCGTGGTATTTTTCTGAGTCAGTCCAAATATGCCCTTGAATTAATAAACAAATTTGGAATGAAAACCTGTGATACTTATGCCACACCAATGACTCATACCAAGAAGCTAGATGCTGATTTACATGGGAAATTAGTTGACCCCACCAAATACCGAAGTATTATTGGGTCCCTCATGTATCTAACAGCTAGCAGACCTGATATTGTCTTTGCCGTTTATCTATGCTCCCGTTATCAGTCGCGACCAACTGAAACCCACCTCTCTGAGGCTAAAAGAATCCTCCGATACATCAAGGGAACCATTAATTTGGGGATCTGGTATCCGAAGGATTCTGGTTTTGAACTAATCGCTTTTTCAGACGCTGATCACGCAGGATGCTTAGACTCAAGGAAAAGTACTTCAGGAGCTCTACAATTTCTCGGTGATAAACTGGTGTCTTGGCAATCAAAGAAGCAGGATTGTACATCGCTGTCATCAACAGAAGCAGAATATGTAGCCATGTCCGCGTGTTGTGCTCAAGTCATTTGGATGAGAACACAACTCAAAGACTATGGTTACGTATTTGACAGAATCCCGATGTACTGCGACAATCGGAGTGCCATTGCAATCTCGTGCAACTCAGTTCAGCACTCGAAATCAAAGCACATCGATCTACGCTATCATTTCATCAAGGACCACGTGGAACAGGGTACCGTTGAATTATACTTTGTGGGTACTGAATACCAATTGGCAGATCTGCTCACCAAAGCCTTGCCTCCCGCTAGGTTTAATGAGTTGGTCCACCGATCTGGTATGAGGTGTTTGACTCAAGAGGAATTGGATGACCTCTTAAAACAGTCTTAAAAACCTGTCAAACACCAAAACATCTTTTGTAAATAAATTTTCAAAAACAAAATACAAAAATATAAAATCCTATAAAACAACAAAAATATTCTCCTAATCTACCTTTCTTTCAACATGGCAAGTACATTTCTTCCGTCAACACTTTTATCTTTCAAAATTCAGTATTTTTCCGATCAAGTGTTGAGGGGGAGAAAATAAGCTTTTAACTGTTTCAAAACATTTATGTACTTGCATGTTATCCTATCTCGGTTGATTCTTTTACAAATGGTGGTACATTTCCTGGTTCAAAGACACTCCTCGGACTTTAATTAATAACCTTTCATTATTTTCTCAAGTCGAGGGGGAGTGTCGTCAAGTTTCCTAAAATCTTCATTTGGTAACCAAAAATGGAAGTTAAAAAGGCTTTGTGTGAAAAAGGAAAAGGTGGAGGGACTAAAACTGTCAAAACCTTAAAGTTATTTTATACAAAATACTCCACCCACCACATTTATTTTCATCACATTAAATATTTCACCTAATATCATCCACGATCCATAATCGTTTTACAAATCCGTGCTTTCGATTATCAATCTGTAAGTGTTTATGTGTTTGGATCATGTTTTTAAACAATGGTTTTAAATCTTTCATAAATCCAACGGTTAAAACATGTGATATATTGATTTGTGTGTTCTACGCGTAAGTATATGAACACACAATCATATTTGTGTGTTTATGGTTAAAAGGATTGTATCAAAATGTTGTAACAACATCTATGATATCATTTCTATGCTCATAACACACCCAGAATCACTAATTGATGATTTTTTGAAAATTAGGGTTTATAAGTCGAATTGGGTGTTTTCAAATGTGAAGTGTTTTGGTCAAAAAGATTGTTGGGTTATGCTTATATGATGTTGAATTGATTATATCCTTGCTCTATAACTACCCAGAAACACTGATTTATTCAGAAGATGAAATTAGGGTTTAAGGTTCATAAGTTTGGGTATTTTTGATTCACCATGAGTTAGATGTTATAACTTGGTCTATATGCTCATACAACATCTTAGAACTACCAGAATCTGTTTGATGCAAATCCCATGGTTAGAAAACTTACGCGTAAGTCATAACCCTTAGGGTTTTGACCTACGCGTATGACTTTCTACGCGTAACTGTTTTATGAATGATTCATGCCATGTATTGTTGTTGAAATGAATATGTGTGCTAATATTGATGATTTGATAAATTTATTTCAGGATTGCTACACTTATAATTCAGAATCAAGGTCATTTGATTATCTACGCATAAGGATTACCCTACGCGCAGTTATGTTACGCGTAAGAAAAATCCTACGCATAACAGCTACGCGTAAGGTTCTACAATGGACTACGCGTATCCTGTGAAGGATATGCGTAAACAGTGACCTCTACGCATAAGGTCAACTCTTACGAGTAGCCTTACGCGTAAGGTTAATATATGCCTACGCATAAGCTCTACGCATAAGGTCTCTTTTTCCTACGCGTAACATCTCTTACGCGTAAGTTAGGGTTCTACGCGTAAGTTTACGCCTAAGCATATATCATTCCTGTCTACGCATAACTTTGCCAAAACTACGCTTAACCCTGGATTGACCTTCATGATGAATTGTTACTTGTACAAACTTGTAAATAAACTAATCATATCATCACGAATCCAAAAATGTCACTAATAAACTTAAATCGTCTGATATGTTGTGAACAATAAGTGATAAAATAAACTTTAAAACTTAAAGTTAACTAACTCACGAAATATTTCACGACATCATTGAACTATTGAACATACAAGTGACTTAGGACTCGTAACAATCATTATCACTGTACATTCAATAACTAGACAATAAGACCTTCTGTTGACTAACATTATGTCCTTCGATATGTTGGTTCTTTTGGCTAATGTTATTTCAGATCACGACATGGCTGAACAAATGAATGTGGATGCACCTGATGTTCTCTCCATTGCTGATATCTATCATCATGGCTATCCAATGAAGATAGGAAAGAATAACCTCCGTGTTGACTTTGACACCCTCACTTGCTCTGAATCTTCATGTCTTATTGCTATTGATATTCTGAGGACTCATCCGTATCAGAACATGCTTACTCACTCTGCAACTGTTCCTGAGATCTACATCCAACAGTTCTGGAACACTATGGAAAGGGTCAAAGGACAAACTGCTGTGACGGTGACTCTGAATCACAAACAAGTCATCATTACACCTGCAGACTTAAGGGCTGTTCTCCTAATTCCTGATGTCGATCCAACCAAACTATATGCCTCACCTGCTGAAGAGCTCACTCTCCAATTCTTAATCGATATCGGTTATGACGAGGCTACAGGAGTAATCAACAAGCACTCTCACGTAGAGCTTAAGAGTATTCCTCAACCCTGGAGAACTCTCTACATGATCATCACCAAGTCTGTTTCTGGTCGTGACAGCGGCTATGAGCACCCTAAGCTCATGGAACTGCAAATATTCTGGGCATTGGTCAACAAGAAACACATCGCTATCGAAGATCTGATTTGGGATGACATGATGTCATTTCTCAACAAACTTGGCTCAAAGATTCCCTACATCAGATATACTAAATTGTTGATCCAGAGAGCACTTGGACTTCATCCTGATATTCCCAAGAGGCTCAATGACCCCGACAATCACGACATGTTGACTGAACCTATTCTATCTGTCAGAATCAAGGAAACGTCTACAAAGAAACAAGGTGCTGTGCTGCCAGATTTCCTTCTAACTGAAGATGTCAGAAAGCTCGAAACGTACAAAAGATATCTGGAAGCAGTCAAACAAGGCAAAGTTGGTCATCTCGACGAAAAATCTTCTGGTACACCTGTAAGGAGAACCAGAAAAGGAAGTGCTGGAAGTATAACAAGTGCAGATAGTCAAAGGAATGTTCCAAAGAAGAAACCTATTCCAAAGAGGAAACCCACCCCTAAGAAGAAAGTTCCTTCTCTGGAAGCCACTCCGATCCTTTCACTTGAACCGCAAAGACAGCTCAGGGATGAGGACTCTGAGGCTACTGACACAGATGAAGAGATCACATACTCTGAAACTGCAAAGGATGAAAATCCCTCAGTACCAAAACCTCCAAGTCCTCAAACTATTAAAGGGAAGACTCCTGCACTTGTACCTCAGGATGAAAGCTCTGAAGATGAAGAAGAGCAATTGGATCAAGCATACAGGAAGAAGTTTCACAAAGTCAGACACCTTCAAAAGGCCGAAGAATTTGCTAAAGATCAAATGGGTGGCCCCGGAGGATCAAGTGGAGCTGCCCACTCCTCTCCAGATCCTGATGCGGTTAATCGACCCGATAAGGGATCTGGTGCCACCACTCTTCTGCAACAACAACAGCCTATGGAGGACACTATTGTCTATGATTTTGAGAAACAGATAACTGAGAAAGAAAAATCTAAGGATGACGAGGATGATTATACAAAGTTTCTTCTAGACAGTCCAACACACTCAAAGGAGAAAACCTCAGAAACTCCTAAGGACATGAAGTCTCCTCATGTCTCCTCATCATCTGATTCTTCGTCTCATTCATCACAACCACCATCAACAAAGACAACCAGATCATCATCCAAATCCGTGAAGAAACCACCTAAATATTGGATTTCTCAAACACATGCAAGAATTGTGAAAGCTGTCAAACAAGTTAGAAAGAAGGACATGCTTCATAGAAAACTTAATTGGTATGCTGAACAAATGCAGTACTTACATGATGAGAATGACGAGATGCGGAAAGATAGGAAAACTATTCAGGAATTCATGAGAAGTCATCAAAAGGAGGAACTGAATGAAATGATTGAAGGTTACACTCAAAAGTACCTTCAGGATATCGTTCCTAAGGTCCAAAAGGAACTGGAGAAGTCAGCAAGAGATCAAACCCACAAGTTTCTTCTCGACACTGTCCCCGGTGTGACTAGAGAAATATTTTCCAGACAACTCACCCCTAACATCGTCGCATTGGTTAAACATACAATGGCCAAAGAAGCTGACCTCTCTGAATCTGAGTTAATCGCTAAACTAGTGATGCAAATGTCAAAGCGATCTGGAACATTTACTTCGGATGAAGCTAAATTTTTCGAAGGTCTACTTGCTTTTCAACTCAGTTCATCATGCAAGGAGTCAGCCGATCAACCCAAACGGCCAAGAGATAACGATGATAAGGATAAGGACTCTGCACCTAAACGTCAAAAGCAGTCTGGTAAATCTACATCTATGCCACCTCCTCCACCACGGACTTCTTCTCAACAAAAGTCTCCTCCACCTCGGTCTTCTACAGATAAACCTCAGGACGATTCCGAGTTACCACCCCTGACTCATAAAACTGGTGATTACTTTGAGTATACGGGTGGTGACGATGAAGAGGTCCTTGAGCCCCGACAACAACCCACCTCACCCAAACAAGTGCAGAAACCAGGATCATCATCAAAGCCTTCCAAAAAGAAGAAGCAGACGACTCAGCCCGGAGTCGTAACATGGCTAGATGACGATAAAACCGAAGAGTTTGAATGGTTCTCCACACTTGTCAATCAAACTCCCTACCCTGATGAAGGTCAAGAATTGGCAGTCGGTTCAACATTGGAGCATGCAAAACTGTTGCAAGAAAAGTTCCATGTGAAGAAAATGACGAAATCTGAATTGAAGCGAATCAAAAACGAAGCTTTTCAACTATGGAAAGACAGCTCTGAAAGCGCCCTCGAGGTCGAATATCATCTTGAGAACATCGCTCGAGCTATGTCCAACAACATGGATTGGCTCAATCCGGAAGCAAACATTGACTTCACACAAAGGGACAACCCTCCATACTACACCGACTGGACCAAACCTCTACCAACCATTGGACAAGCAGACGAACCAAGGATTCCCTTCCGATATTTCTTCAACAAAGACCTGGAATTTCTTCTCCATGGTGGCGATGGTTCGAGAAAATACACTACATCATTGACTCTTCCATTCCCAGCGGCCATCTACTCAAACTGCATAGCTATCGAGGAACGTGCAACTCACTTGTTGTCTGACAACGTGCAAGCATACGACCAAGATGCATTGTATGGGATTCATCATTGGCCTGAACACCGAAGAATCTACTACAGAAGCTGCCTGGTTCAGAAGTCTCAACATGAAGTGTATAGCTCGAAGGACATCGTGGCCATCAAACACATTGATCTCAAGTCTAAGTGGGACTACACATTCTTAAAGAATATCATAGTCAAACGACAAGATGAACAGAACTATGGATTCTCCGAAGCTGACTTTGAGAACTTGTACCTCAACGACATCGAAGACATGTATCTTGCCAAAGTACAAGGTCGTATGAGACAATTCTCGACTAAAGTTCAACGTGAATTTATCAAGTCAGTTCTCATCTTCATTAGACGCATCGTGATCAAAGAACGTGTCGAAGATATCCAGATGGTTGTTGAATCATATCAGAAACGTGTAAACTTCACTCCACCACAGCTTGATCTTCCCGACATCAACCAGCTTAAACAACTCACGCTCATCAGCAAACCTTTCGGCATTGTTTACCGCAGTGAACTTCGAAGAAACTCCTTAATGGCGTGTAGTGAGCTCCACAAATTCGGGGATCATACCTTGAAGATGGTTAGGGATGGATTGGCGTACAGATTGAAGGATATACGCCTGAAAGTTGGGAATCCTAAACGCTGGAATTCTCAGGACAGGAGGGATGTGAGACGCATCATCACCATGATTGATGAACGGTTGTTCAGAAGGGATCAGTTCAGACGATTGGAAAGCTATGTTGGTGGTCGACCCAGGAGAAACATCACCGGCTTTCAACGCCCTGTGCGCACTCCTGGGAACATCACTGCACTTCCTGGTACCCCTTGAATTGCTTCCTTCATAATTTTGGATGTATGATTATATATGTGAATGGCTTGTGCACACATAACAGTGTACAACCCGTAAGTGTCAAGAAAGGACCCTATGGTACGCCTCAGTGCCACAATCCTTATAAAAAGAGCGAAAGCTTCTTATTTTTGAGTAAAACCTATCAAACCTTTCACTTTTCAAGGTTTTGCTCAAAAAGACAAGTACTTCCCCATAAGATTTTCAAAACCTCAACCGTTTATATCACTAATTGAGGGGGAGTATTTGAATTAAAACTTTGTTCACAAATTGTTCACAGTGGTCATTCTTCCCGCAACACTCAAAATGGTCATATTTATTCTCAACCGTTCAAAAATAACATTTTTATATGCCATTTTTGAGGGGGAGAAAATTGTGTGATAAGAAATATGTTGTACAAAATGCAAATAAATCTGTGTACCTCAGACTTAACCAACGAATTGACGGTACTAAACTGTTAGTAACTCGAAAAGACTTGTCCTGGACGGGTAATAATTTCAAGCTAGTTCGCTAGTGATGTAAACGTGTCTCGCAAAGGACTCGTCTGAGTAGAATGTACCATTCGAGAAACTCTTGATAGACATGAACTCTGACGGGTTTGACAACCTTCCAAGGTTTGTCTACACCTTCAAGGTAGTTATTAGAGCTAGTTGTCACCTAAAAGCTGACAATGTAACTCTTTAACTATTCAACGTAACCGTGTCTCGCGGGAGATTGTCTATCTTTAGTGGATCAATTCAAAAAGTGCGCGCTCTTTCCTCACTGTGCATTTAACCATTAAAACTATTAAGCACATGTGGAGGGGGAGTATTTATGCAAAAACTTATCTCTCACAGTGGTTCAAACATGTTTTTCGTTAACAAACCCTTTGAGAGAGATTTTAACTTACAGTGGTTATAATGGCAAACATAGGTTAGTCATGGAGTTATAAGGTGACTAAGGTTAGGAATAACCGTCCTATGATCCGCCAGAGCCGGAGGGATCTACCCAAGGACACTACCATTAGTTAGTGTTAGAAGTCCTTAGGAATGATTATAAAAAGGAGAAAATGAGAATCGGAGAAAGAAGGAGTTGAAGAATCAAAAAGAAATGTAAAGTAAAGGGTGAAAAGAAATAGCCCTCCAGATTATTCAACTTAGGGCAGACACCGGGTTCAATTCATATGCTACTGGTTGTCACTTAGTGACACCGGTATTGAAGATTAAAAGTCGTCATGGACCCAGTGACGCATGCACTAAACCTTCTTAGCCACTCAAGTTTCTCTCAACAGAAGCTTGTTTCATTCTCACAGGGAACCCTACATAAACTATTGGCTTTCTCTTAGAGATCGTTGGTATTGAAGAAGGAGACCCTCTCCCTTGTCTCCGCTCAGGAAAACCAAAACGCACTATTGAGTCTAGAGCCACGAGATTCATCAAAAGATCTCTTAGGTACACTTGACATTTAATCACTTGATGATCAACAAATAAGATCATCAGTGGTTCATATCGAGTCCTTCACAGATCTTAGCAATCTGTCGAGAACATTTATGAGAAGTTCACATCTGTGATCCTCAGTGATTGAATGGAAACTCCTGCCAGGGTCAACATCAAACAGCCCTGACAGCAGGTCACTTCGGTAACTCCCCGTGGATTACGCGGAGTGTGTCTCAAACGGTCTACAGTCGTGAGGTGATGCTTCGGTGTACCTCAGGGACTCATCTGAACTGTAGATGTACTTCGGTACATCGCGTTATCTCACTTGTGGGACTCCAGTTCAGGAACGGCCTTTGTAAGAATTAGAGTTGTGTTTTCACACTATGCTGTTAACACTCTCGAAGTTCAAACTTGTAAGTGCCGGAAACCGCTTATTACTAACCGTTTGAAATGTTTTCTTCTTATGGAAGCTCCGGAGCGGGATGATCGTGCTGATTCTTCTCATGCTCACGCCAACATCAACACTAATGGAAGTCCTATTCTAAAGCAACACAACCGTCAGAATGATTCTTCATCAAATCAAAGAATCTACAAAGTCAAAGACTTAAAGAACTTCATTAGTATTTATTTCCACCGTCAAAGAGCGTGTGAGCATGTTGAAGAATGACGTGGAGACACTGGAGCAGCGAAGCAGACCTGAGGCAGACTGATGCAGACAACAACATACTATCACTTTCACCACAAAGAACAATGATCAAAGAACAAAGTTAAAGATGACGTCGAAGCATAACTGCTCAAAGATAACTATCTCTCTACACTGGGGAGATTGTTCGAATCAAGACAATTCCTCTCACAAGAAAGAAGAATGTCAGAAGACGTCACAGCTACTATTACATCAACGCCTTCACCGTTTACATTCATATATACTTAAGGGGGAGATTGTTGGAATCACTCCTAAACAGTATTTCAAGTATTTATATTTCATATGTAATAGGTAGCTTTATTATGGCCTTTATGTTTGTTTAAGGTCAAGCTTATGTAGAAGGCCCATAAGCTTGATCCAAGCCCAATAAAGAATAGGGAAGGAGAGGGAGTGTTGCCCTAGCTCCTTGCCTATATAAACTCTTGTAAACCCTCATTTGAGGGTTGGTTGTTCAAGTTATTCTCTTTCACTCACTCTTTCCCTTAACCGTAATATTGTTTATGCGTGTGTGTGTGTTTAGCTTGTTCATCCGCCTTCATCTCTTCTCTTATAAGCTTGTGTTGTAAAACTAGTGACCTAACAATATGGTACAACATGAAATATCGTTGGAAGGTTCGATTGAAGAAGTTGAAAAAACTATAGCACAAGAAGAAGATGAAATGGGGATATCACCTCCGACTACCGAATTAGATGAAGGTGAATTTGAACCATTTGATGTTGAAGAGTTAGATGTAGAAGAATTTTTGGATGATTTAATTTCTTGAGTATACACGGGTGATGGCAATGCCGAAGCTCGATATACTTGAGTATACTAATATGTTTTTGGGTGATGGCCATGCCGAAGCTCGAAATGTATAAGTATTTATTTATTTTTAGTTCTATAATTGTATTGTTTAAATAAAAGTTATGATTGTATTCGAAATGTATTAGTATTTTATAGTTTTAGTTGTATAATTGTATTGTTTAAATAAAAGTTATGATTGTATTCGAAATGTATTAGTATTAAATGTTTTAAATTCCCAAAAAAAACCGAACCGGTAAAATACCGATAAAAAAATGGATCCGAACATTTAAAACTGAAAAAAACCGAACCGGTAAAAAACCGATTCCGAACATTTAAAACCGAAAAAAATCGATTCCGAACTTTTAAAACCGAAAAAAACCAATTCCGGAAAAACCGAAAAAAACCGAAACTGATTTTTGGAAAAACCGGTTTTCCAAAAACCGAAAACCGGTAAAAACCGATTTTTGTGCACCTCTACTCAGGGGTCATCACTCGAGGTGTTTGTTACAACTTATTTTTGAGTTTACGAATTTAAATGATTTTGGGTTTATGTTATAAGCTTATTTTTTCCGGCTTATTTTGTAACTTACAAGCCTATATAAACTTGTCATGATGTAATAAGATTATACAAATTCACAAATTTCCCAATAAACTGAAAAGACCTTATCTCAATTAGCAGGGTATCCGTGCAATGCGGTTAGATACCTGTGACTAAATATTACTGTACTACACTCCGCTTTATTGCTGATGTTTTAGATGTGTGTGAGAGAGATATGAAATGCTTTGTGTGTATTTATATGCGGTTATATGTTTTTATAATCATTATTGATAATAATGATTTTTAACGGTTATACGTTTTTAATAATGGTTTGTAAATGTTTGAAAAATATATTTAATTTAATGAAAATGTATGCATTTGAATTTTAGTAATGGGTTGTATTGAATTTTAACCTTCATTTTATAGTAAGTGTGTAGATTTATTTTTTTAATATTTATTTTTTAAAAATGGCTTAAATGCATTATAATGTATTCCATCCGTCCTAAATTATAAGTCCATTTTCTATTTTTTAAAGTATTTTTTTCGCACTTTGACGTTAATTATTTTTGTTCGTGTTATACAATACTTGATGAAAAGTATATCAATGAAAATGCATTTAAAACAAAAGTCCATTTATATATTTTGCATCAATTATTATCGGTGTTGCAAAAATCAGCCGAATCAGCCGATTAATCGATAATCGACCACACACTTTGTAGAATTTTGAAAAGCGGTCAAAAAATCGGCCAGGTAAAAAAATCGGTCGAAAATCGGCCGAATCGGTCAAAAATCGACCGAATCGGTTAAAAATTGGCCGAATCGGCCAAAAATCGGTCGAATCGGTCAACTTTAAAAAAAATACTAATTTCACTTATGACGCACAATGGGAATCGTTTATTTCACTTATAACGCACAATGAGCCTCATAATCAGAATTGGAGTCTTTTATTGAGGTTTGGAAACATAGTATGATTGGAATCAGTTAAGATATTTAGTTTGGTCTCCAGAAATACCCAAAACTTGCAGGAAATGTCAATCCGATTAATGTCAAAGTTGAAATAAAAAAAACTTTAAAAAAATCAAAATGGACTTATATTTTGAAACGAATAAGTAGTTAAGATTATTCATATTAGCTCGTAAGCTTCAAGATGAACGTAAGCAAACACCCCTTAGAGTCGAACTTTTGGGCCATAACCCCACACAAACAGAAAACCGAAACAAACAAACCGAATAAATCGAACCAAATTTGTAACCGAATCGAATAAAAAGTGACAAGTAAAATATATTTACAAGCAATTAACCTTTTTTAAGTTTTATTTATTTATTTATTTATTATTATTATTATTATTATTATTATTATTATTATTATTATTATTATTATTATTATTATTATTATTATTATTATTTTATAAAACATCACTTCATTAGAAAACGAAAAGGAATTACAAGAAATTGGTGGGAAGCCGAGACACTAGTTGGGCTTCCACTCTTTTCTGAATACAAAAGCTAAGTCTGTGAAAAATAAAAGCCCCACTCTTGACAAGAGTGCCCCATGGTACGTTATAAGATGTAAATATAAGATAAATAATAAGTTTAATTAATATTTGTTAAATGCATTTTTGATTGTGGAAAGAAAGTTTATATTATTCTATACACGTTAAATGCATTTACACATTAAAGGGTATCCGATGGTCAGCTGTTAACAAAAAATTTCTTTTTTAAATACAACTTCACACAACAACACGACAATCCCAGTTTCATCCGTGAGGACACTTGAACCCACAATTTTTTACTTTGAGGCATACACAACTCACGGATATCACTAGAGTAAACCGATTTACCTTTTAAAGATATTTAGTAACTATATCACAAAGCCCCCGGTAGAGATTATACGAGCAACCACATTTTCCTCCTTATCAAATCTCAATCTCATATGTACGGCTCAAATCTATAAACCAGATTCTTATTTGACTTGGCTGAGTTCTTGGTTCAACTGGTTTAACCTCCAGTTATATACTCTCTTTATCCTTAAATAAATGTTCACTTTGACTTTGTATAGTCTTTCATGTTAAACTTTTTTTGACCTTAAATAGTTTTGTTTGTGTTATATAATACTTGATGAAAATTATACCAATAAAAATACAATTAAAACCCAATTCATTCATATATTTTTCTTTAAATATTATATAACACAAACGAAAATATTTAAGGTCAAAGTTGAATAATAAAGACCGCAAAAAGTCCAAGTGGACATTTTTTTAGGGACGGAGGGAGTAATTTTTCTTCTTCCTAAAACCACTTCCGAGTTAGTAAAATGGTTTTCGATTAAAGTGGTCAGGTCAACTGACCTTTAATCTCTAGATATATCTATACTACTTATAATAAATGCATAAATTTTCCTTAAACTTAAAATCCTTATACTTGAGTAATGTTTAAACCCTATAATACATTTTACTTAAAAATGGTAATAACATTCACAACTAGATTAATATTTTATATATTGTTTAATCATCAAACTTTTTTTTTTTTTTTTTTTTTTTTTTTTTTTTTTTTTTTTTTGTATAATCTATAAACTATTTTTTCGCAATAACTACAAATTTTAGTGTCCGTTTGGTTCGTAGGCGGGATTAGATTTGGATTTGGTGTGGGTTTTGAAAAAAAAGAGAAGAGAGATAATATATTATATAATTTATAAACAATTGTTTTATAATTTATTATATATAAGTTTAAAATTAAAGTATGTGGCTGTCAATTATAAAGAAATAAAATAGTTTTGGACTTTAGTGCAATAATGGATGAAAAGACAAATGCTTATATGTAAACTAAGGGGGCGTTTCTTTTTATTTGTTAGCTAAGAGAAGTGTGGAGCCCATGTGGGATCACATCTGATGTTGGATATGAATGAGGAGGGAGACAATTTTTATGCCTTAGAGCACCCGGTGTGGACGAAATCGTAGCTCGCCATTCCCCGCCGTCACACCGGGGTGGCTCGCCGCTGCTCGCCGTTGATGACAAAATCGTGGGGACGACGAGGAGATGTTCTGACACAAAAGAGAAAAGTTACGTTATATAATGTAAACTTTTTTTTTTAACGTTAACTTTTTTTTTTTAAACCCACCACCCCTATATAAACTATCTTCATCTTCACCATTTTACACATCTTCAAACCCAAAATACACAAGAAATCTTACTTAACTCAAAGAAAAAATTGCTCACAATGTCTCAAAACCCAAATGACGGAGGATACTTCACAAATCTACTTAACTCAAACCCACAACAATACAGGGGTTCTTTAAACCCGTCTACCCACTCTTCGACCAATTCCAACCCGTCTCCACAAGAAATCTTTCTTAACCAACAATATCAGTTTCAACAAGCTTTCGCAAATTACCCCGGCCGATTTCCATCACCGCAGTTTTTTAACCCGTCACAATCTCCACAGTTTTTTAACCCGTCACAGCCTCCACAATTGCCCCAAATGGAATCACAACCGTCCGGTTCACAATTCAAAGTTCCAAAAGCACGTGAACCGGCAAAAGGCAGGGGCAAAAAGTCGAAGACAAAAAAAATTGCTGTAGATTTGGACGCAGACGATGACGAAGATGTTGAAGTCGTAGCACAAGCGGACAGGAGGAAGTGGACCAAGTCTGAAGAAATGTTACTTGCGCAGTGTTGGATAGAAATTTCCCAAGATAGAGATATGGGCAATGACCGTCCGGAGGAGTACTTTTGGAACGACATTCTCGACATGTTCAATTCTAAGACCACCGATAACCAGCATGGCAAGAACATGATAACTGGTAAATGGACAAGGATTTAACGGTGATTGCCAGAAGTTCAACGCTGTTTACAAACATCTTCAGCGTCGAAGTGGTGAAAATGAGCAAGATCATGTCGAGAATGCCAAAGTTAACTTTACGCAGCGTTTTGGTGGGAGGGAGTTTTTGTATGAAAAATGTTGGGCTGTTTTGAAAAATTATCCCAAGTGGGATGCCGAAGATCCTATTGACATTACATGTCTCGAGGATATATTCGGGCCGGACAAACGACCTCGGCCTGAAAGAGATGGATGCAAACGAGCCGGAAAGAAACAGAAGTCGACTTCAACGTCAAGCGCTGCAAGCTCCGGTGGAAGTCAAACGAGTAGTTTTTCGGGACATATATCCGAAATATATGCTCAAAAAGCCGATGCTCAAAGGGCTTGTTACGAGGCGAGGTGGGAGAAGGAAAAAACGTGGCAAGAGAAGATCGAGATGGATTTTCTCATGATAGATCCGAGTACCAATCCTGACCCGGTAAAAGCAGAAATCATCCGCAAGAGGCAGGAACGTCTAGTCAAGAAATATCAGGATAGAGATGACTAGGTTACGTATTATTAGTATGTGTTGTATTTTTTTTACCCGTGTCGTTTTTTTTTTTTTTTTTGTATCGTTTTATCGTTTTTTTTGTGTGTTATGTATTGTAGTTTTAATTTGAATGAAATAAATTTAGTTTATTTGGAAATGAAAATTGAATAAAAAAAATAAAGTGGTAGTGGTGGGCCCCAAATGAAGAGGTTGAGGTTTGTTATGAGTGGGGAGGGGGTTTGTTGTGGTTAGTTGTGGAAAATTAGGATGCTGATGTGGCGCTGAGGTGGCACGACGACGAAGCTAACCCTTGTTATGACACCTAAAGCTCTTATAGATATAGAGGGAGATAAGGAATTTAGTGGACCCCATTTTCAAAAGAACAATATTAAATTTTTTAGTGGGACCAATCCTTCCCCATAAGGAAAAAGAAACGGCCCCTAAGCTAATTTGTCTGGTTTTCTTAACCTCACATACGAGGGCATGAGTCCCAAAATCCAAACCAAAGATAACAACCAAACAACTAATGAGTGTCAAATCAATGTAAAACCCATTCTAAAGTGGTAAACCAAACGGACCCTGTAAATGGTCGCATCAAAAGTCAACCCAAAACCAATTCAGCAAAATTATAGAAACTATAGAGTAAAATTATAGATATCATAAAAAGTAAGAGGACAAGAGTGTCAAATATCATATCTTTAGATCCTGTCCTGGTCTTCTCCAAACCAATAATTTCATCTCCTCCTCCGACGAACACAAACCGGAATCAAAAGATCTCAAATTTACTCCGATCTCCTATTTATTTACCTCCCGGTAAATCTCAAACTCTCTATTTATGAATTCTTTTAATATAATCTCACCACAATATTTACATTTACCTAGCAGTTAAATTTGTTTAATTCCCTAATTTTCCCATAATTAATTTTTAGATTTGTTAATTCTAGGGGTAGGGTAAACACTAGATCTCAGTTTATTATTTCACCGTAGTTCTCGAGTTAAAAAGGAAGAGGAAATTAAAGGAAACGGAAAGTTTTTTGTGTTCTTGAGTCTTTTTTAAAGGAGGAAAGGGAAACGGAAAGGAAATAGAGAGGAAGATTTGATAAGTAAATCTTCCTCCCACTTTTGGGAGGAAAGGGAAAGGAAACGGAACCATATGTTGTGTAAAGACTAATATGCCTTTTTTAAAACATTTGACATTAATAATTAAAGGGCATATATGTAATTTGACCAAGTTATTTTCCTTTTCCTCTCACTCAAGAACATGATTATGATTACTTTCCTTTTCCTTTCCTCTATCTCAAGAACATAACAACTAACACTTACTTTCCTCTTCCATTTCTTTTCCCTTTCCTATTCTTTTCCATTTCCCTTCCCTAAAAACTCGAGAACTGAGCGACGTAGTGTGTTTGAGATTGCTTAAAAATAAGCACATCATGATATAGAGGTTGTTTGGGATTGCTTATTGTTTCTGCTTATTATTTTTAAGCCCAAGTAGTTCTGTGTTATTCAAACTGCTTATCTGCTTATTCTGAGGTAAAATAAGTAGTTTCGGATAAGAAAGTATGAAGCTTTACATTTCAAAGTGCTTATAAACGAATTTAACTGAAATATCCCGGCAAGACGTTATTTTTCAGATATTATTGCATTCTTTTCCTAAATGAACAAATCCAAACACTATTTCCTGAAGTACATATATCTAACCAGCTTATAATTATTTATATTTAAGCAGAAAAATTTAAGTAACCCGAAACACCCCCTTAGTTTTAAAAGAGCATATCCCGCCTGCTTATGGAAAACTGCTTATTTTGCCCCCAAATTAAAGTGCTTTTCTGCTTAGTTTCTAGAAACCGCTTACCTGCTTAAGATTAGCATATAAGCAGTTGAGCAGAAAAAAATAAGCAATCCAAACAACAACAGTAACCAATCTCGCCGGAACAGGTTATGGGGGTATGGGTAGAAAGTCTTTGGGCAAGAGTCTGTGTATAAATATATAGCATGGGTGTATGTGTATGTGTATGCGCGCGTGTAAGGGTTTAATATAAACATAGAAGCATGGAAGTAATCCAAACACCCTATCAAATATACATGTTTAACCTGTATCTGCAGTTTTTAAGTTAATGACAGCGTCATTGTAACATATATTGAGTTTGGCAGTTTGGCATTAAATTAACTCGGTTTTGGATTTGATTGAACTTGCAGTAGTGCTCTGAATATATAGAGAAGTATGTCGATGGCTGACGAGCCGTTGTATCCAATAGCAGTACTAATAGACGAGTTGAAGAACGATGATATCCAACTGCGATTAAATTCAACTAGGAAGCTTTCTACTATTTCACGTGCTTTAGGAGAGGAGAGAACAAGAAAGGAGTTGATTCCTTTTTTGAGTGAAAACAATGACGATGATGACGAGGTTCTTTCTGCGATGGCTGAAGAGTTAGGCGTTTTTATTCCGTATGTTGGTGGAATTGAATATGCTCATGTGTTGTTGCCTCCGTTGGAAACGCTTTGTATTGTTGAAGAAACGGTTGTGAGAGATAAGGCGGTGGAGTCGCTATGTAAAATTGGGTCGCAGATGAGGGAGACTGATTTGGTTGACTGGTTTATACCTCTTGTTAAGGTTTGACATGTAATTTCATGTTTGTAACGTTAATTTGAGTATATCCATTTGGTTATTGATTTGTTACAGTTCTTATTATTGGTTATTCTTGTGGCTGTAGAGGCTGGCAGGTGGTGAATGGTTCACTGCTCGAGTTTCTGCTTGTGGGCTATTTCATATTGCTTATCCTAGTGCACCAGAGATGTTGAAGGCTGAATTGAGGACGATATATAGTCAGTTATGTCAAGATGACATGCCTATGGTTAGGAGATCGGCCTCTACAAACTTGGGGAAATTTGCTGCTACTGTGGAACCTACTCATCTCAAGAGTGATGTCATGCAAATATTTGAGGATCTTACGCAAGATGGTATGTTGTTTGGTGTCATGTTTCTTTTGGGTCCTGTCGCATTTGTGTTGAACTTTTATCATGGGTGTATGGTTTGATTGGAAATGGCAATAAAGATGTGGTGCCACTAGTAAGTAGGCAATGGTCAGGTCCAAGGTGTCAGTCTACATTGCAGATTATTTGAAAAACGACATCGTCGAGTCTCACTTTAACCACCTACTTGTTTGAATTGAGTCTTACCTTGACCACCTTGGCTATATTAGAAAAAAATGCAATGAATATGCTACTCGTAGGACAGTATATTTAGGCGTGATTCAGATTTTTAAGCAGCTCCAATCTGATTCATATGGACTAAACATACGGAGAAGGTTAGTTTTGCCTATGAAATAGAAGGGCGCATCTGTATCGGTATTCCTTTTGTATAGGGATAATACTGCATCTGCATCAGTAGGAATTTTTATTTTAGCTTTCATGTTTAAAAATCGTCTAATATAGTGTAGATAAATGGATAATACATCTTCAGGCCGTGAAATTCTGAATTTACAAGCTTTAAAATTGTCTGTCTCCTTTTGCTGTGAAGTTCACATATAGGGGAAAAAAAAGTATACACTTTCCTGTTCAAAGTTGCAATATCTGCCAAAATATGTGGCTCTGGCTTAAAGTACTGTCTGCTGTATTAAAAAATACATTTATAATGAAAAATGACCATTTTTGTAAATGAAAATCCTACTGTTTGTTGACAGTGTTATCTTTCTTTGACAGTGCTTGCATCTTGCGTAGCTGCGTTGTATTTGCCTATTTTGTTTTATGATTTGTTACTTTGTTTTGCTATATTGTAAGATGATTGTGACATACTAATCCCGTTTGAGGGGTGGATACTAAATGCTTGTTAAGGCTGTATTATCGTTGTTATAGAAGGCTTCCAGATTTCATGGCTAGCATCATTGGATAATGATTGCTCTAGTTGATAATCCAATAATTTATGTAAGATTAAGACATGGCATTTAAGGCAGTAGTAATACCGGAAGAAAGAAAGGATGTTTTCATAGTTATAGTATCGGTATATATATGGCTTGTCTCACATTTGCCCGATTTGAGACCATTTGACTTCATCTATATTATAATAAGCTCTTAATTTCTATTATTCTCCCATAAGTACCAGGGGAATGCCTATCCTCTATTGAAGCTTGCCTAGGAAGAGTAACACTGATGGACACATGTTGCCTATAAGTTTTCTGCAATATTGTAAAACTGGCTAGGTGGTAGTCGAGCGGTCGACTACCTTTTAACTAGTAATCGGCTAAGGCGGAGAGTGATTAGGGAGTACCCGGATTGGAATTTTCTGTACATAATTCAAAAATTATATGTATGACATACACAAAGTCACACGAAACGCGGTTCGCTTCGGTACGGGAACGGGAAACGGGAACGGGAAACGGGAACGGGAAACGGGAACGGGAAACGCTAGGTCCCTAAAATATGGTACGACGGGGGGTAGGCTCATTTCGGAACGCTACGGTACGCTCTGGTTCGATGTACCCGATTCAGTACAATGTACCATATTAAGAATAATATTACATTTCTTCATTACGATACGTATAAGCCAAATATCCATATGATATATTAATATTCAAAAGATTGTTAGGGACATATATCATAAGTGAATAAAATTAAATTAGTTGAAGTAATTATTGTTTAAAATTTGGTTTGTTGTACCAATTCGTTTAGGTACGATGTACTAATTCATTTTGGTACGCTGTACCGATCCGTTTTGGTACGTCGAACTAGTAGACTTTGGTACGGCGATTGATGATGTTTGGGAACGCCGAAAATAACGATCCGGATCACGATTCCCAGCGATCCGGATCGCGATCGTACCACGTTTGGGTACGAACGATCCGGAACGTGGAACGCGACCGAGTCAGCGTTTCCTGTGACTTTGGACATACACATAATACTTCAAATACTTTAAAGTTTAATAACAAAATTGATACTTAAACATAAATCATTAACAAGTTCTTAAAACATAACGACTGATCAGTTTCTGAGATTAAATTAAACCGAGTGAGGTTTATACAAAATTAATTTCTTAAGAAAATAGCATTAACATACTTTAGATTAGCCTCAAATCGAGTGATGTTTATTCAGTCTCCATATTCGAGTTATTGTGGTCTGACTGTGTGACAAAATGAGAATCGGTTTAGAGAAAAACGTTGGCTAAATGAAAAGAAACCCTAATTTTAATTGAAAAAAAAAACCGGCAACCAAGTTTGACTGATTTGAACCTATTTGGCCGAGCAGGGCTGCGTAATCGGAATTTGGACTGATTTTTTACCCGGCCGGCTATTGTGGCCGATTTACCTCAAATCGCCTTTGCATATGGTCCATTAGCGATTACTCCCCGATTATTGGCCGCGTAGGACATCTATTGCAACACTGGTTTTCTGTATGATACAAGTAGTCAGTAATCTCTTAATTCTTAGTTATTGGTTCTGGACGAAGTTATTGATGAACAGTGAAATTTATGCTATGCTTTTTAATCCCGAAATGGAGACATATATTTTTGAATAAATGTTGAAGGTTGTTCTCACATAGTGACATAGTCACATTCACAAAATATGTTTAAAGTAATCATTACGATGTATGTTTTGTCTTCCTACAGATCAAGATTCTGTTCGTTTGCTTGCTGTCGAGGGTTGTGCTGCTCTTGGCAAGTTGCTGGAACCCCAAGACTGTGTTGCACATATTCTTCCTGTCATTGTCAGCTTTTCTCAGGTGAACTTTTAGCCGCTTTATGACGGAAATGATCTATAATTTGTAAATCTTAGTTGTTGAAGTATAAAATGACTTGAATTATAAAAAGAAGGCGGGGTTGTCATTTATGGTAGTGGAGCTCTGTTGACGATGGAAAGGGGAATAGATATGGTTGGGGCCTTGGGGGAAAGGGTCTGATTGTATAAACCTTTTTTTATATATAGCGACAAACTTAAAAAATGTGTAGCCTTTCCCTGGCTCGTAGACATCAGGTTTTCCGTTTACTTATAAGCTATAGGGGAGAGGCGAAGGGCAATACATGACTGGGAGTAAGGGGAAGGGGAGTCGTTTCCTCGTGGTGGGTGATGGGGAGTGGCTGACGTGAGGAGTGGGGTATGTGGGTTGTACAGTGAATATTTTGATGGGTGCTTTTTAATTTAAAATCCAAAATGGAGTTGTAAATTAGTTTTCAAGAATCTTATGAAAATCTAGAATTGGAGGATACAATAGTCAATTTACATTTTCTAGATTTTTTCCACATTTGTGTAAATGACACCAGTTTATAAGTTGACTAGCTTCTTTTGACTTCTTTTGTTGGGTAACCTCCTTGTATGTTCATCCTAGTGTTTATACTTAAGAGAAGTAAACTAATCTGATTTCTGGAGTTTGTATGGATTAAGTTATTACATGGATTGTATTTTACATGTAAATGGTTCCATTGCTTGTGCTGGGGTAGTTACCCTAGCAAGTTTGCGTATTTCTTTGTGGTTTATGTTTTTGAAATGATTGTTAGGTTCTTGTTGGTAAATTTGATTAAGATAGGAGGCAATGAGATGAAAAGTAGAAGCTTACTACCTTTAACTACTTGGGATGTATTGCTAGTTTCAGTTCTCTTACTATTTTGTATATAGGACAAGTCATGGCGTGTTCGCTATATGGTTGCTAATCAGCTGTATGAGCTATGTGAAGCTGTGGGTCCTGAACCAACCAAGTATGTTTTTTTCGTATCTAAATTTATTTTTCTTGAATATATTTATTTTTTCTCAAAATGCTTTTATTCAGTGTCATGATGAACCTATACTAGACAAATCATTTACTGAAATATATGTTAATTTGGTTAAATTGTGATAGGACTGACTTGGTTCCAGCATATGTGAGGTTGCTTCGTGATAATGAAGCCGAAGTACGTATTGCAGCAGCTGGCAAGGTCACCAAGTTCTCTCGTATCCTTGGTCCAGAACTTGCAATTCAGCATATTCTTCCATGTGTCAAGGTAATATTATTGTGTTAGTATCTATTATTTAAGATTTATATTTTTATTATATTGGTGATCTTATCTCTTTCTACAATGTGGATGTAGGAGTTGTCTTCAGATTCGTCTCAGCATGTTAGGTCTGCTCTAGCCTCTGTTATAATGGGCATGGCCCCTGTTTTAGGGAAGGTAATATATCTCTAATACTCTTTCACATCTTGTCTTACTTCGTTAATCTTTCATATCTTGTCTTGCTGCGTTTATGTTTATTAGACAAATATATTTCACAATATCTATGCCAGACTATATGAGTTATGTTTTTTTTTTTGGTTTAAATCTATATCAGCCTTTATGATCTTGATCTAAATCTCTAAAGTAGACAGTTTATGTTCTGTGATGATGCCAATAATACTAGTTATAATATATATTTGTTGTATAATGCAGGATGCAACTATTGAGCAACTTCTCCCTATCTTTCTGTCACTTCTGAAAGATGAGTTTCCAGATGTGCGCTTGAATATCATCAGTAAGCTAGATCAAGTGAACCAGGTATGCTGCCATTACAATGAGTTATATATGTAGGTCTTTTTTTCGTATCAGTTCATGGAATAGCTGCTTAATGTTTTTATGCCGTGCTGTTACAGGTGATTGGAATTGATCTTTTGTCCCAATCTTTACTGCCTGCAATTGTGGAACTGGCTGAAGACAGACATTGGAGGGTCCGATTGGCTATAATAGAATACATACCTCTATTGGCAAGTCAGTTGGGTGTTGGATTTTTTGATGATAAACTTGGTGCCCTCTGCATGCAATGGTTACAGGACAAGGTATGCACTTCGTCACACACACACATACACTGATGACTGATATACATGTTGAGGCATATGGGGTAATGGGGTATATATGCAGGTTTACTCCATCAGAGAAGCTGCTGCTAACAACCTGAAGCGCCTTGCAGAGGAATTTGGTCCCGAATGGGCAATGCAACACATTGTTCCACAGGTACAAGTGATTTACTGGGAAATGCAGATAATCATTAGGTTTCGTGTTTTTTGAACTGTTAAGGGTTAACTACAAAATCATCTAACTTTCAATACTTTGATGGTTTACCCTTGAACTTTTTTTGTCCTGATAGAGTCCCTTAAGTTTTTTCATGGGTGCATTTTCAGTAAATTTCTTTTAGTACAAAAAACTGTTTAGGATTACATCACCACAAGAAAAAAAAAGTTGGGGGACTTGATTGATTACATAATGAAAGTTGGTTGGTTAAATCCAACATTAAAAAACACTTGGTGGTTTTTAACATTATTGACCCTTTTTCTTTTTGAATTTAACGCATGTGTTGGTTTCATGGCAGGTCTTGGAAATGGTCAGCAACCCACATTACTTGTATCGCATGACTATTCTTAGTGCAATTTCTCTGCTTGCTCCTGTTATGGGCTCCGAGATCACCTGTTCTAAGTTGCTTCCCGAGGTCGTTAATTTAGGCAAAGACAGGTAATAGTTGCGATATATGGGCAATGCAACACATATGTGTGGCTTAATAGTTGGGTTTAATAGTTCCAGTATATGATGTTTACATGTTTTTCTTTGCAGAGTGGCAAATATCAGGTTTAATGTAGCAAAGGTCTTGCAATCTTTTATTCCTATTGTTGACCAATCTGTAAGCAACTTTTTTTCTTTATTTTGTTTGATTATGTATCATCATCATCTCATCCCTCTTATGGATGCGTTATGAACTCCTGTTATTTCGTAATGCAGACAGTGGAGAAAACCATTAGGCCTTGCTTGGTTGAGCTGGGAGAGGATCCAGATGTTGATGTCCGTTATTTTTCAAAAGAAGCACTTCAAGCTATCGATCAAGTGATGATGTCATCTTAGAGAACTTTTCTTCGAAATTGGTGTCACTTTAATGGCCATTGTTGTAGTATCAATGTGCCCTCTATATAAAACCAAACATAGATACCATTAGTCCATGTTTCCCACCTTCTCCCTTTGTCAATTTCGGCTTTGGTTTTCATTTCTTTTTGAAAAATTAGCAGACGATATCGTGTGTCATGACTATGGATGCAGATTTAAGGATCCTTGTTTTTTACATTTAAATCAAGTCGTTTGCTGTCATTATGTGCTAATTTTGACATTTTGATAGCTCAAACAATCGAGAAATGTGCTGATTTTTGGCCACATCGTTTGATTAGTTTTCTGTATTATAACTTTGGCTTCGGATTTATCCATTATGTAATTGCATCGGATGATTTTAAATTTTGAGTTTACTCGAATCAGAAGTGTTGGTTGACCAAAATATAGTATGAAAGAGTTGTATGTTTCTTCATGTAAATGTTGTATGTGAACAATTGTTTCACTTTGGTTCTTAAGTTCGTGTGAAATATATGACAAAGTTCACTCGTGCACCGAGCTTCAAAAATTTTGCACAAATTGCCTATTTCTTGCTGTTAGTAGGTTAGAAAATACAGATATCTACAAGAGATGATGTTATTGCAAATGTTATACAGGGAAATACTAGTACTACATTTATTTACAAGTTCCAGCATTCTTATAACCAATTTGTTATAATTGATCAATATCCAATACAGTACCATGATACCAAGATATAGGTCGCGCAATCATCTGCTATTCCTTTTCTTTATGAAGGACTTTATATAAGAAATCATTTCTTGAGTTTGCATTTGTGAATGTTGTGATTTGTCAAGGATTTGGAATGCATGACCAACACCTTTATACACCACATACTCTACTTCAATCCCTGAATCTCTCAAAACCCCACAAAATTCCATATTCTTATCTTTCACAATGTCCAATTCTGATACACATACCATGGTGGGCAAATATGTCATTTTTTCCAACTTAATTGACCCTTTTGCCCTTGGGTTGCACCATGGATGGTTGCGGTTTGTTCCCTTCGGTAACGATAGTCTCCAGTATGCGTCCGAGGTTGTTAGATTTAGTGCAGAGCCCGGTGATGGTACCATGAGAGTTTCTGAATTTGTTCTTGATTCTCCACCAAAAAAAGGTTGGATTAGAATGTTACCTTTGAATACTAATGGTTTTAGTTGCGCCCAATTGGCGCACAATCTTAATGTTACGTTATGTACTATATTGCCGCCAGCACTGTCGCCTCCCAAAAACACGTTGGAGAGATCACATTGCCTTAGCCACCATTTGGTGGGTACACTTATAGCTTGCTGTTTCACCCACATGAGAGCCTTTTGCCCATCCTCATAGGCAGCCGGGAGAGGGTTTTCTGGGGCTAAACGATAATCTATCGACATGATCACACAACCTACTTTACTAGCTAAACGTGCAAGAAACTCATGGTAACAACTCCATGCGGCTGAACCAACACAAAACCCTCCCCCATGGAAATAAACAAGCAAAGGAAGTTTTTTATTGCATTTTGGGACGTAAAAACGTGCCCATATATTTGTATACTTGTCGATTACCATGTCTCTGCATGTTACCCCAAGGTCATCGGGTAGCACACATGGCACACGTGGAACGATCTGAGATCTTTCCACGTGTCCATCTTTGTAAACCCTAATTAGGCCAACAATTTCCTCAACTAAGACATTAGGGTTTTGAGGGTTTTTGGCTACTATTGGAAGGCTCAAAGCTGAATCTAAGCTTATAATGGCCATTCGTTTTCTACCCATGATGTTATCAAATGAAGAGAACTTTGAGAGAAAGGTTAAAATTTGCTTAACTTTTGTCCATTGCATCAAATATATAAGGAGACATCTACCAGGATATGATTGGGACTTCATCCCCATAAGGGCATTATTGGGATAAAATACTGTCAAAAATCTACATTGGTAGGCCAAGCAATATGGAAGTTGCCAAGTGTCTTAAAAGGAGTCAACTTTGATGGGGCAAATGAACATTATTGGTGATTTGGACACACATTTTAAACACTTAAAATATTTAATACGATATAAGTGTTATTATATTGCACATTATAAATAGTTGTACTTGGCTTAATCATAAATGATTTGGCCTATGTTTTTGCTGACTCGCTCATTACTTCTAATGGAAGCTATGAGAAGTTTAATTGCAATATGTATATGTAGGGGTGTCATATTTCCCGACCCGACCCGGACCCGAACCCGACGAAGGATATTTGGGTCGGGTTACTTGGGTCCAAAATCCAATTCGGGTCAATCGGGTCAACCCGATTAACCCGAGTACGAACTAGGGTCGGGTATCGGGTTCAAAATATTTGAAAATTCGGGTTCGGGTCGACCCGACTGACCCGACTTAATTTTTTTTTTTTTTTTTTTTTTTTTTTTTTTTTTTTTAAACTTTTCCCAATCTTTATTTAATTGAAAGGCCCAAATTAGTGCATGAACATATATTGCTTCATATATTTGGTTTTATATTCATTTTCATTCTATATAATTGACCTCAGATTGAAAAAAAATGCATTACAAAAAGAAAATGTGTAAATCCAACTATAAAGTGCATGTATTAGTGCATTGCTCTACTGGTATGAATATAATAACCTTTTAAAAACCAATAGACATTATATTCATAACGTTTGGTTACTAAATTTAAGAAATTAAATTCTAGAATTATATAAATGGACTTGACCCGACCCGATTTGACCCGAACCCGACCAACCCGAGTTCAAATAGGGTCGGGTTTGGGTATATTATTTTTTGGCTTGACCCGACTTCGGCCCGACCCGACTGACCCGAAACCGACCGACCCGACCCGAATGACACCCCTATGTATATGTATGGAGGTTACATATCTCGGATTGAAAAAGTTTATGAAGAATGATGCTGGTGTGTACATTTTTAAATTTGATTTTAAAGATGGAGTGGATCGTGTTTTTCAAAAAAGTCATTGGTTAATCCGCACGTCGTCATTTATTTTGAACAAATGAACTCCTAGTGTGTCCTTAACTAGGAATGAGGTAACTAAGGTTGTGGTTTGGATTAAAATGCATAATGTTCCTTTAGTTTCGTATTCGGAGGACGGTTTTGAGTTTGATTGCTACTCAAGTCAGAAACCTATTATGTTTGATGCTTTTACATGTTCTATCTGTATCGATTCATGGGGCCGTATTACTTTGTTCGTGCTTTAGTTGAATTAAGCGCGGATTCTGAATTGAAAAACCAAGTTACTATGGCCATTCCGAAAGAGGATGGTAGTGGATATACTACGAAAATTATTAACGTCGAGTATGAATGGAATCCTCCTCATTGCGTCGAGTGTAAATCATTTCGGCATGATTGTATTAATTGTCCATGCGTTAAGGAGACTGCTCGTAATGACATTAATATGGGAGCAACGACTAGTAATCCGGTAGATAATCATGATGAGGGATTTACTAAGGTACGAAATAGGAAGAATAAAGGGAAGAGTGTGGATGCTTCTTCTTAATCTCGGCCTATTGGAGGTGTTAAGCTTGATAAGCCAAAACCTAACTTTTAGAGACCAAAATTGACGACAGCTACCAATCAAAGTTGGTTCAAAAAGAGTCTTTTCGTCTAATGCTAAATCTGGTACGAACACTAAGTCTTCTAATTATTTTAATATTTTGACCTCGTTGGTAGAGGAGGATGTGGATGGGGTTCAACCAAATGGTAAGGGGTCACAAGATCAACTTGTGAGTGACTTGAAAGAGAAGGAGCATGCTGCGGCTACTAAGACTAGTACTTCTTCAACTAAGGTGGGTAACCCATTCTCTAAAGTGTGAATTGTGATTGTTTTTTATAGCGACGATAATGAAGTTCTTGATGATCGCAACGAGACTAATTACTTTGGTGGTGGAGGGAACAAGAAGAGTTTGTTGGAGCTATGGAAAGAGGGTACATGTGACTACAATACTTATGAAGATGATTATTTTGATGATTATGGTCTCTCTACGACCCAATTAAAGGTTGTTGGCATCCGTGACATTAGACTTTGATAGACTGTTCTTTTATGGTTATGTATAAAGTTTGACGTGTCTTATTTTATGCTAGTTTGAATTGGTGTTCTAGTTGTTTATAGCTAGTTGTTCATTTATGACATGTCATAAATGATTTAGCGGTTGCTTGAAGTTAATGTGGTACTTCAGTCATATTCCATTGTACTTAACTATTTTCTTTGAATAATATATTTTACTGGGTGG
This sequence comes from Chrysanthemum seticuspe, assembly GCA_019973895.1. Classification (NCBI taxonomy): domain Eukaryota; kingdom Viridiplantae; phylum Streptophyta; class Magnoliopsida; order Asterales; family Asteraceae; genus Chrysanthemum; species Chrysanthemum seticuspe. The sequence goes on from BPTQ01000009.1 coordinate 289,920,177, forward strand.
AAGGCCTTTTTTTTTTTTTTTTTTTTTTTTTTTTTTTTTTTTTTTTTAAAATTTGAATGCTTTTTTATTTCAAGAAAGAACGGATTACAATAAGATGGCAGACAAACGGGCAACAAGTTGTGCCGCAACCCCCTTTTGAATGGCAAAACCAATTCTACTAAAAATGAAATTTTGTGACTTAGGGGTCGCAAAATTACTTTGCACAACCCGTTGAACCCTAGTCAAAAACTCCACAGCTGCCGAAGCTAGGAACCCAAATGTATCAAAAGCAAAAGGGGTAAAAACGTGTTGATTCTCTAAACAAGCTTTCTCGTGTTTAGCAACTTTGCTCGATTCTGCTTTCAACGCCGCTTGTCTCGCAACAAACCCATTGTCCCTTAGCCCAACAAGAGGGGACACTCCGGTAAGATCCACACAAGCATGTTTCCCCCCGACCCATCCAAACACGAGTATATCAGCTGACCGTAAAGTAGACCCCCCTTCAAGCGGATCTGTCAGAAAGTTCACGGGGGCCTCCTTTTTAGAAGAAATTTCTGCTCGTTTAAGAACATCATACATAACATCCCTAACCAAATCATGCCTTTTACCAAAAAAAAAAAAAAAGTCACATACCTCAATTAGTATAACACTTAGCAGCAAAAGAAAAACTGTTGAATTTAGAGTTTGGAAAGTCTGAATTTATATATATATATATATTGCGATAACTTAAACAAATATCCGAATAGTGCTTAGTGACATTTAATTTTCAGGTATTTTCTGGCGGGCCGTTTTTGTCGGGGTTTTTTTGGCTACGTTTTGTTAGTAACGTTGTTTAGATTACTGCAGCTTTCTTGTTTATGATTTGAAGGCATGTTGTCTGTGCCTCGTAGGCTTTGGGTCAACTTTCTGTAGCTTCATGTTGTTTTTAATATATACTATTGCATTTCGACAAAAAACTTTCGGGTCTTCATTAGCATTTTAATTTGTTTTCTTAATATAACAAAAAATAAACCTGTGTTTTCAAACTGTGAAGACATAAAACAAAAAAAAAAGTTATTGCCAAAGATGCATGTAACTGTGAAAACAAGTGGGGCATGCATTGTTGACGACATAAGGGTACAAAACAGACAAGAAAACAAAAAAAAAAATGACAATGAGTTGACATTATTGAAAATAATTTAGCAAAGTGATAAAAACGAAAGAGGCCGGTTGTCCCCCAATAACATCTTTTCCATCAACTTTTGAGTACCCTAACTCCATTTCTCTCTTGTCTTCTATAGTCATTTTCACTATGTGTGGGCATTGTGGTACCATGTCACGACTTATTAGAGTCATATAAATCATCATGTAGGTTATCTTTTATTATATATATAAGTTGACTAATGCAATAAAGCCTGTAAATGCTCCCCGATGGTAGCCTACATATATGGAAAAATCGAAAAAATCAGTTACGGGGTAAAAATCGGCAAAATCGGAAAAAAATCGGTCAAATCGAAAAAAAATCGGCTAGATCGGCCAAATCGGGCGTATAGTTTCAAAATTTTATAATTTTATATATAAAAAATCCAATTCGATTATCCCCGCCTAACCGATTAATCGCTAGGCCCTACCCGGCCGCCCAGCTATCGCCTAGCGATTTTTGCAACCTTGCATTGTACTCTGACGTTTTTATACAAACAGTGTGGGTTTTAGATTGATGATATTTGTAAGGAAGAATACTTTAACTATGTGATAATTTTGTTGTGATATTTTTCTGCATAATGATATGTATATTAGTCGTTTTGCTATATATAAAACATAGTTTTTCTTAAAAAAAAATAAATGAAATGTCATTATATTCTTTTTTAATATGTGTGTACCAAACACAGAATAAAAGTATCTTTATAAGCTCAATTTCATCTTGTATTGCTTTACCATTTGACGTGGATGGAGTTGACTATCTTCCTTAGGTTTGGGACATTCCTGGAAAATGCTCAAATTGGAACAATTTATCTCTCTTTATTCCATGGTCCAAAAGACAACCCAACAAAGTCAAATTTTTTTGTGTAAACATTTGCCGGTATCATCTTTATAGGAGCGTGGTTAAGAGAAAAAAGAATGCAGTAAATAAAAACTCATAAGTAATATATGTAGAAATTAGAGGGAATACCGAAAATTGTATTATTGAGATTCACTAAATAATTATAATTACAAGAGTTTAAATAGAAGACAATACAAATAAACCTTAGAGATAAAGGTACATAAACAAGTGGGCGGGCCAATAGGCATTTATTATCTAACATCTGTTCTCAAACTCACAATGCTACATTGAGATTTTGACAAGAAAACTCACAAGTGCAGACAGACAGATGCAGATTCAGCTGAGAGGTCCAAACAGAGGTAGACGAAGAGCAGATTCAGGCGAACAGATGCAGACAGACAGATTCATATTCAGCAAAGAGATCCGAACTAAGGTAGACGAATACAAGTTGTTGATGTCGAGAACTCGAGATGCAGAACCACATGTAAACCAAAACCAATACAAGTTGTTAATGTCGAGATGCTAAACATAACTACTCAAAACTTAGTCATATTAGTTAATACTTTAGCATCACCATCATAAAACCAATTTCCAATTCATAATCTAAAACCAATATCTATATTAATACCAATACGAAACCAGTACCGAACCAAACCGAACCAAATGCACAACCATGCAAGCAAAATCCAACCAAAATTACCAACCCATAAGTCAAGCCAAACTGTGAATATGAAACGCCCCAACAAACAAGAACGAAATCATAGTGAACAATGGCGTTTGAATACAAAACTATAAGCCTATCAAACCAAACTAAACACGATCGTCAAACCGTGACACTAAACATTTGTGACCCACTAAACAAATAGACATAATTACTAACAAGGGTTCAACTGATCGAATTCCAATACATAATTTAAGTGGAACAACCAATTTTCATTTGCTTTCAACCGACCCATTATCTAAAGGTTAGAAATCAAGTCTTTTTTTTTTTTTTTTTTTTGTAATTCAATTCAAACAACTTAGATGCAATAACTTCTAACGTGATGGGCTAATGTAACGGACGACAACAAGATGTAACAACAACGATTTACCAATACAAACAGACACAACAGATTGGCGGCAACATAGATCTCCTTTAATGCGTATTTTTTTCCTTGCAATTCGGCATTAACGAGCAGACTTCTTTCTTTTCTTTTCCTTCTTTTTTTTTTCGTAAGCGGCAATAGCGGAGGACCTAACCAAGCGAACATATGAAACCCCACCCTATTTTATTTTTTTTACCTAATTCTGATACCATGTAGAAATTAGAGAGAATGCCAAAAATTGTATTATTCAGATTCACTAAATAACTGTAATTACAAGAGCTTAAATAGAAGACAAAACAAATAAACCCTAAAGCTAAACACACCTAAATAAGTGGGCTAGGCCAGTAGGCCTTTATTATACAACAATATCATGATTAAATAGCAGTTCTTAAAAAAAAAAAAAAAAAAAAAAAAAATATTTTGGATTGGAACTACCACCCCCCGGCTGCTTCAAATTTTAAGGAATTGGGCCGTCATGGAAGAAAGAAACTACAATCAACGTGCATTAGCAAGGGAACAAGATACATTAATTCCACAAATGAATGATGACCAACGAGCCATTTTTGATGCTGTCACACAGGCACTAACGGTCAGCAGGAATTACTGTTTATTTATGGACATGGTGGTATTGGAATGACTTTTGTTTGGAAGACAATAATATGTACACTCAGATCGTACGGGAAAATCGTGCTCGCAGTTGCTTCGTCAGGTGTCGTGTCTTTGTTACTGCCATCAGGTCTCACTGCACATTCAAGATTCAAACTCCTCTAGACTTGACCAACGAATCAGTGTGTAATATTAAGAAAAACACTCAGGTAGCTGACCCACTACAACAAACAGACCTTATCATATGGGATGAGGCTCCCATGAATGACCGTCGTTGTATCGAAGCACTAGACCGCATGCTTTGAGACATACTTGATACACCACCAACTTCTTTTTGGAAACAAAACAGTTATATTAGGCGGCAACTTCATACAAATGTTACCCGTTAAGAAGGGTGCATCAAAACATAAAATCATTACCGGTTGTATCACTGAATCACACTTATGGGCCCACTTTAAAGTTCATTTCCTACGATAAAACATTAGATTTCAGCGCGCACGAGAGCATGGTCACTAGCACGAAGAAATAACGGCATTCTCACAATGGTTACTCGATATTGGAAACGGTAACATTGGTACCCCCGACGAAAGTGATTCAGAAAACACCTCATGGATCCGCATACCAGATATGTATTGCATTCCTGACAGCGAAAATGCTAAATTAGAATTGATACACTTTCTATATGACGACGCTACACTACAAATGCTAGCAGCCGAAGCCTTACAAGAAAAAGCCATCATTTGCCCTAAAAATGAAACTGCAGATTCCATAAATCTACATGTACTAGGTATGTTACACAGACCTACCCAAGCCTATACAAGTAACGATGAAGCCATTCCACGTGTAAACGATGGTGGTGCGACATAACTCCTCTATCCTATTGAGTATCTAAACACACTGTCATTTGCAGGAATACCGCCACACAATCTTCAACTTAAGCTAGGAGCACCTATAATGCTACTAAGAAACCTTAACCTGGCAGGCGGTCTTTGTAAGTACACGGATGATCATTACTCAGATGTTGAGCAGGGTCATAGAAGCTCGGATTATTACTAGTACTAGGATGTTGCAAAAGGTGTTCCTTCCTCGCATTTTGCTTGGTAACAAAGATGACAAATTGCCATTTATCTTTAAAAGGCGACAATTTCCGGTGAAGATCTGCTACGCCATGACAATAAATAAGAGTCAAGGACAGTCACTCAATAAGATTGGGATCTACCTACCCGAACCCATATTTGGTTACGGGAAACTTTATGTCGCTCTCTCTAGGGCAACATCTCCCGAAGGATTCAAAATTCTTATCAAAAGCCAGCCCGGGATACCTTCAAATACAACTAAAAACATTGTATACAAAGATTTTCTTAAAAAAATTACATGCGGCCAGGTTTACTTTATAGCAAATCTAATGCTTGCATTTGTAGTTCTTGTCTTTTATTAGCATGTTCATTACATAGCCATAGATCCTATTATCAGTATGTCGCCAACAATTAGACCACTACAGTAATACAGACCACCTCCTCTGGTATATCTGTCTAAACTCATCGGACAACTGCACACTCTTAGTATTGTCTTCCCATTTATGTGTATATCTAATTACTATGACACTGATAACAACTATTTTCTATGATACTCCTACTAAGTTTACGATAGAGGAAACTCCATATTCTATGCGCCTGGTGACTTTTACATGCTTAGAACAGCCCAAATAGGAAATACTGATAACGCTACACGCGTCGTTCGGGGTCAAGGAAACTTCCTTTTCTTCGAGCAAGTTTTATAACACCCTAGGCAGTGAACCTAATCGTTGTAGTGTAGTAATTAGGGTAAGCCACGGGTATTGATATCGTTCTCTAGGGGAATAGTGTCGTTAAGCTGAAGTGTATGTCGATTTAAGTCTAAAGGTGAGGGATGATTATTTTTTGTATTTTTATATTTTATGAAATGGAAAGGTACAAATCTCGGGGTTTGGATTTGGGGGTTGGTATTTCTACCGATTACTCTACTTATCTAATTAACTAAGCTAAGGATAGTCTATGTCTATTGTTGTGTGCTCGTATGATGATTTAAAGATGTGTTCACTTAGGTTTTACTACTCCTTAATTATCTCCTATTGATGGTTGATTTGTCACGTCCTTATTCCTAGTTGCGTTGTGTTTCTAAGGCTATAGGGCGTGCTTGTTTCCCTAACTCTTTGAAATTACCAAAGGGTCTTGTTTACAAATCCTCTAGTGATTTATAGACGCCTACTCTACGGTTGTCCTTGAATACTTTATCCTACAATTACCTAGATAATTATATTCTAAAGTTCACAAAGAAAAGTCAAGCATTAAGTGCACAACGAATAATCTAGCGCACTCTAGATCATTAGTCAACTAAGATAAGTATCAACCAATCAATATTCAATAATTAAGTTTCATATTCCCTAAGCAAACACACAAATAAATTAGCCGGACATGGAGAACATGCAAGCATACACACAAATAATCAAAGACATAATTAAATTAATGAAGTAAATACTTATCTTGATGTATAATAGGGTTTAGAACCCTAAAATACTGCACAAGAAAGCCTTGGTTCGGTTTTAGGTTTTTTTACTCCAAAAGACTACACACAAAAACTGAAAAATTCGGATTCTATATATAAGATTACATCTGCGACGGCGTCACCTTATGTTTCGTGACGCCGTCGTGTCGCCGTCATTAGGGTTTCGTCTTGGCCACGTAAACCTTGCGACGGCGTCACCTTATGACTGTGACGCCGTCCCCTTCAGCTCTGACGCCGTCTTGGCTGCATCTAGGCCGTCTGAGTAGCGACGGCCTATTCCTTTAGAACCTGACGTCGTCCCTTGAAAACATGCAATTTCGCCTCTGACCCGTCGCAAAATTCCTTCCCGACGGCGTCGCAGATATGCAGTGACGCCGTCGCCTTATGTTTCAGCAGCTTTGAGGGTCTCGATTCTGACTTTGGCCATTTTCTTCGTATATTCGCGCCTTTTCGTCCAAATAAGCATCATTCCAGCATTTTGCCTTAAAGAGACCTAAAAAGTGAAAAGGAACGATATTAAGCAATAACGGATACAGAAGTGATCGAATAAGGGCTTAAATGACCCCTTAAAAAGGTACCTTTTAAAACCTTATCAAATATCCCTACACTTGGTATTTGCTTGTCCTCAAGCAAATGTGCTTTTAGCCAATTAATTTATAAGTTAGGGGTCATGAAGCATTCATTCAAAACGGTCCACAACACATATAAGCCCCGCAAAAGTCATAACAAGCACGGAAATTACATACTAGCACCTCACATGGGGTGTTTGGATACTCACATCTCTCTCGGGTGTATATATGAAATATAACAAATCGGAAATGGAAGATAAACACTCATTAACCGGTCCTAGTACATAGATTACCATAGGCTTGAGAATAGATCAAACCTCCGTCGCTTTGGCGTAAGCACCTAGGAAAGACTATCAAAGAGGTCTTTTAAAGGGTTGTAACGTTAGGCTTACGGTAGGGAAATGAAGGGTTTGGTGGGATAGGCTATTTAGTGGTGGATAGTCAAAAATCTCTACGTTGCAAGTATACGAAGAATGGCGTTGCTAAGCCAAGACTCGACACTCTAAAACTCTAGGCAACGAAAATAAACAAACATAATTTAAAAGATAGATGTAGGATGGTAGCCCGTATGTTTTTTTTTTTTTTTTTTTTTTTTTTTTTTTTTTTTTTTTTTTTTTTTTTTTTATGCATACACTTTTACTCTACCATCCTCTACGGTACATCAAAATGATAGGGATTTATAGACACATCCCTACACTTGAGTTTTTATTACTCTAACACTAATTTGACCCGAATTGAAAAGATCAAAACACTTGGAGTACATTATTATGCAAACAAAGGGAATTTGAGTTTAACGTTCTCTTCCCTATATTTCATAAACTTTAACTTTTCCCATGAATCCCAATCATCCCAAAACTGTATACAAAGGATATGACTCGACTTAGCAACTCATGCAAGCAACTAGATAATTGAACTAAGGGTTTTGGGTGATAACATAAATTTGCACTAAAAGTGAGTGCAATAAAGGTAGGCTAAGGCGATTTGGGTGTATATTTGGGGGTGGGGTGTAAACAATGCTCTTCATTGATATTCCGGAAAAACCGAAACATCACGAGAACCGCGAAAAGGATAGGCTCTGAGGGGTTAACTAGGGGTATCGTGTACTAAAGATGAGTACAACGCAAAGGGTGTGGGGGAATTACTCAACCGAGGTGGAAGAAGTAATTATATTACAGGTATCAAACAAGGGTTTATCCTAATGCCTCTTATCATTTAGTTAATCCTAACTACACAAGTGTAGTCTCACTAGCGATCTCGGAATGCATCACAAAACAAGTTCTAGAATCTAATATACTCCCGGTTCACACTCTAAGCATTAAAGATGAATGCTTTAATTCCTACTAATCTAAGGGAGATCCTCACATTTTGGGTGGAATTTAGGTGGTAAAGGGTTTTTGTGCTAGTCATGCAACTTCCTATCCATGAGACGCTTTTGTTAAGACTAATGGCCCACTCTTATACGTCATGAAAAAATTTTAAATTTGGCTAAAATTACCCTAACCGACATTTTCTCATGGTTTATTACAAAAGTGCAATTGGACAAAGCAAATAGTCAAGGATAAGCATAGTTTCAAAGTTCCCGTTTTATTTTCCCTCCCTACACTTAAACTGAACATTGTCCCCAATGTTCCCCGAAAGTATCAAAGTTATGATAATGGAAGGTAATTAAAAACGAAAGAAACTAATACTCCCCTGATTAGCTCGGTAGGATCCGTGTAAAGTGGTGGTTAAATCCTTTTCAAGAAGAATTTATGCGTGAAAAGCTCCTTCCAATCTTATGTAACTCCTTCTTGATAAATTAAACCTGCACACTTGAAGAAAACAAACAACCCAACGCATCAAACCGAACAAAGAAAAATCACAACAAGATGTAATTCCAGACTTAAATAAGATATAATGCTTGTGGAATGGATGTTTGCAGATTTTCTAGAAAATTAAGACCTGGAAAATTCCAAAAATTTATAAGTAGCACAGAAAACGAGAAAAAGTTAGAAGCTGTTTCTGCTCCTCCTGACGCCGTCAGGTTGAGATCCTGACGTCGTCAGGTTATCCTGACAGAAACTGGTCTGCGATTTTCTGGAAAAAATTTTGGAACATTTTTATCTTTAAAATCTGGAAAAATTTCCTACAAAACATCCATTATGACTCGATACAAGCATTTGACTCGAACAAACACACATGTATATCTTTTAAATAATTGTAATTCTCATGTTCACGTTTCTTTTGAAAACGTGTGTAATCCTCCCTACACTTATCCCTTATGTAAAATACTTTTATATGTAATTAAAGACAAAATAAATCATTTTTACAAATTCAAACATGAGAATAAACAATTAATAAAAGATATACGACACACAAATGAAAATAAAAATCAAATACACATGGGTTGCTTCCCAAGAAGCGCTTGTTTTTGTTCGAGTCACGAGCCTGACTCTACCCTTATTTAACAGATAAAGGGGAAGTTTTCCCTACACTTAAGTTTAAGTGCGGGTGATAGTAGCGATACACACCCTTAGGGTGGAAATTTGCTACGTGAGGAGAGGGTGATGGGTGATTTATATGCTCAAAGGAGTGTGCTCCATTCATTATAATCTTACCTAAGTCTATTGGTGTAGCGGGTGAATCAAATCTCCCTCCTAAAAATGGATCATCTTCTATCAACTTCAAAAGATTCTTAGTTAAGGATCCATCTTGACCTAATAAACCCGGTTTAAACCCATAGTGTTTCTTGTTATCAACCATGAATGGGTGATATAAGTGTGTAAGGTCATGGGTTACTCCTATTTTAGCTTCCACTCTACATGGCCTAGAATTTTCCACCTTTATCAAGCAACTACCCGGACTATCTATTTTGATGGGTGGATTGGGGCCTAATTCAATTCCAAGATTCACATCTAAAGACGGAACATTGGGTAAGGTTTTTTTGTTGAGGCTCCGGTTCATCAAAATTAGGAACTTCCCTAGGACTAAGAGAGAGGTCATGACAACAAGCATCTAAACCTACATTCTCTAGTGGCGTTTGGTCCAAAGGTTCTCTATCAATCGGGGCTCCTATAGTCTCTTCTACTTCTTCCGGGCAAGTTATAGGTGATGTGTATTCCTCAAGTGATGGTAGGGCTTGTGGGCTTGGAGTTTCCACCTTTTTCTCCATTATATCTAGACCTACCAAATGTTCATGTGTTTTAGTATGATCTGACCAAAATACACTCCTAAGCATCTCAAATCCTTCTTTAGCCATTTCAAATTCTTGGTCCGATTCATAAGAATTATTCTCAAAAATTTGATCATTATGTTCTATTTTCCTAAAGGATTCCTCACGCGTGTCATATGCTTTGAAATCTATCCCACGCAAGCAACTAGGCAGTTCAACTATAACCATCTCACAATCTTGTTCGGGCTTAGGTTCCATGTTCTTAAAAACTAGGTCTTTTTGATCATGGTGCCTAAGATCATTCAATTGATGGTTTATGCATAGGAGGCTTTTCTGAAAAATTCTCCAGATGGTGTCACTAAAAGGAGTTGATCCTGATAATGATTGTTGAATAGAAGCCACACAAGTACAAAATGTATCAAATCCATCCAACCTTACACCCATCTCCTTTTGGATATCTCTAAGTTCACTCACAAATTCATTAGAACAATTAAAATCAAACCAATCTGCGAAATTCAACTGTTCCTCATTTGTTAATGATGCAAATGCAATTTCACTTGCCATAGCGACAAATGAAAAGGGTTTTACGAACACAAACACGAAGAAGGGGGATAGACTACAAGGAAGCTAATAAAAAGAAAAAAAAAATCTCACTTGATAGGAATCTTGTGAGTAGACCTAAACGAGATAGAAATCAAGCCTAAACAATAACTATTCCCCGGCAGCGGCGCCAAAAACTTGATAACGCTACACGCGTCGTTCGGGGTCAAGGAAACTTCCTTTTCTTCGAGCAAGTTTTATAACACCCTAGGCAGTGAACCTAATCGTTGTAGTGTAGTAATTAGGGTAAGCCACGGGTATTGATATCGTTCTCTAGGGGAATAGTGTCGTTAAGCTGAAGTGTATGTCGATTTAAGTCTAAAGGTGAGGGATGATTATTTTTTGTATTTTTATATTTTATGAAATGGAAAGGTACAAATCTCGGGGTTTGGATTTGGGGGTTGGTATTTCTACCGATTACTCTACTTATCTAATTAACTAAGCTAAGGATAGTCTATGTCTATTGTTGTGTGCTCGTATGATGATTTAAAGATGTGTTCACTTAGGTTTTACTACTCCTTAATTATCTCCTATTGATGGTTGATTTGTCACGTCCTTATTCCTAGTTGCGTTGTGTTTCTAAGGCTATAGGGCGTGCTTGTTTCCCTAACTCTTTGAAATTACCAAAGGGTCTTGTTTACAAATCCTCTAGTGATTTATAGACGCCTACTCTACGGTTGTCCTTGAATACTTTATCCTACAATTACCTAGATAATTATATTCTAAAGTTCACAAAGAAAAGTCAAGCATTAAGTGCACAACGAATAATCTAGCGCACTCTAGATCATTAGTCAACTAAGATAAGTATCAACCAATCAATATTCAATAATTAAGTTTCATATTCCCTAAGCAAACACACAAATAAATTAGCCGGACATGGAGAACATGCAAGCATACACACAAATAATCAAAGACATAATTAAATTAATGAAGTAAATACTTATCTTGATGTATAATAGGGTTTAGAACCCTAAAATACTGCACAAGAAAGCCTTGGTTCGGTTTTAGGTTTTTTTACTCCAAAAGACTACACACAAAAACTGAAAAATTCGGATTCTATATATAAGATTACATCTGCGACGGCGTCACCTTATGTTTCGTGACGCCGTCGTGTCGCCGTCATTAGGGTTTCGTCTTGGCCACGTAAACCTTGCGACGGCGTCACCTTATGACTGTGACGCCGTCCCCTTCAGCTCTGACGCCGTCTTGGCTGCATCTAGGCCGTCTGAGTAGCGACGGCCTATTCCTTTAGAACCTGACGTCGTCCCTTGAAAACATGCAATTTCGCCTCTGACCCGTCGCAAAATTCCTTCCCGACGGCGTCGCAGATATGCAGTGACGCCGTCGCCTTATGTTTCAGCAGCTTTGAGGGTCTCGATTCTGACTTTGGCCATTTTCTTCGTATATTCGCGCCTTTTCGTCCAAATAAGCATCATTCCAGCATTTTGCCTTAAAGAGACCTAAAAAGTGAAAAGGAACGATATTAAGCAATAACGGATACAGAAGTGATCGAATAAGGGCTTAAATGACCCCTTAAAAAGGTACCTTTTAAAACCTTATCAAATACCATAGTGCATTCTTACATACTTTTGTACCTGTTGGGCTTTGGATTACCAGGTAAATCATGCAGTACCATTTACGTGTTGCGCACCTATTTTTTGCTTACATTCTAAGAACACATTTATTGCAATTACTATTGCTGTTAATCGTATGTATATTTTATATATCGTCTTTTTCTAGATAACGATAACATATCTGATAACATCAAATAGTCCTGAATATTAAGTGTCAATTTCCCCCGATAATGCTCGTTATTTATATCATTTATATGGATTTACGCTTGTTTTCCATTGTTTTCCACTTTCAGGTAAATTACGAGCATTGGAGCTAAAGAGACGCGGAACTGGAAACATATCTAAGGATTTATCACAGTATGCTATTTTGAAGAAGTTACGGCGTAACTCATCTCTCACATTACGCCGTAACTATTGCGTGACTCAGTATGCCAACTTATCAGAACGTTACGGTGTAACTCCTCCCAAAGGTTACGACGTAACAACATTAGGTCAAAAGAGGTTCCACGCCGCTGATACTTACGCCGTAACTACTGCATCTCTTACGACGTAACCGAGTTTATTGAAGACTACGGCGTAACCACTCATTAGGTTACGCCGTAACCAGCAGATCTAGTGCATTTTACGAAGAAATAGAAGGTTACAGCGTAACTCCTATATTGGTTACGCCGTAACCCAGATCTGGCCTATAAATACCCCACCAATTCCAGCATTTTTAATCATCCCATTCCACACACAACACTCTGAGAACGTGGGAAAAAGCTCAAGGCAGGTCTAGAGGAGCATACGGAGCTGTTTCTAAGGGAGAAGTCACTCCATTACGATAAGCATTAGCGTTTTATATTTCTTTTACTTTCAATTCATGTATTTCGTACCTTTGAATATTGAATTGATTTGCATGATTAATATGAGCGGCTAAGCACCTTTTGGTGCTAGCCTAGTTATGATTCCTTAATTGTTTTGTTTGCGTTTACTTTTACTTCCGTACAATTATTTCTAAGTGTATGCATGCATAGTTCATTGGTAGCCACCCTTGGTTCGGTAGTTTTGAATGGCGGTAGAGGCCAATTGCCTAGGAGATATGACCAACTGACCCTAGGAGAGCGGACTGAGACGGGAAGGGTAAGATATGACCAACTGACGACCCTTTCTACTTGTGCGATTTGACCAACTGATCACCTATCGTTTGGATGAACTTAAGAATTGGGGGGTATAGTGTCTAAGTTCCTAACGGCCGGACACTCACTATTATGAATCTAGCATGTAGCGGTACTTAATGACTTGGCTTAGGGGACCAGGAACAACAGGACTTATGACGGTGCGCCTGATTTCTCCTGTGGTGGCAACTTTGCTGATAGGTTAGGGCGAATTGACCAAATGTTGTCCTCTCAAATTTCACCCCACCTGAAGTAATTGGAAGTAAGTAGACGTAGACATAACTAGCTAGGATGATTAACTAGGTTAGCACCACTTCTCTCTATTGATTTCTCTTTACCATTTATCTGCTTTATTTTATTCTGCATTAGTAGTTTAATTAATTAAATCACTATCGAAACCTTTATTAAATCTGTGACACTAGTCTTAGTAATAATCCAACACACATAGCTCTTGGGACGACCTCAGCTTTACCGATTACTACACTACACGCGACCGGGTACACTGCCCGTTAGTGCACTAGGGTAGACCATAGGTATAGCGAGACACAATAAATATTAAGACCTGGTCAGTAAAACCTGCATCAAGTTTTTGGCGCCGCTGCCGGGGAGTTATATTAGGATTAATATTAAGTCTTTCATTTCGTTTTAAAACTTTTCTCACGATCATATTTCAAGTTTTCAGGTACCATGGAATTTGTTAACATCGATGACCTCACTCTTGAGGAATACTTGGCGTTGACAAGAACAGAACAAAGGCCAGGTCTCGTAAGACCGGCAATTGGAGCGGATGTTTGTTTCGAAATCAAAGACCAATTTATGAGGGAGCTTCGCGCTAACCCTTTTTCAGGAAACAGGGACGAAGATGCATATGAGCACGTTGAAAATTTCCTATACATCGCAAGCCTTTTCAACATTCCGGGTGTGTCTCATGATGCTATTATGCTAAGGGTATTCCCAATGACTCTTACTGGAGCCGCTAGAAGATGGATTGAAAGATTGCCCGCGGGGGCAATTAATACTTGGGCGCTACTAAAGAAACACTTTATTCAAAGATATTGCCCGCCATCGAAGATTTCTAACCAGCTTTTGGAGATCCATAATTTCAAACAAGAAGACGACGAAACGTTGTATCAAGCTTGGGACAGATACAACGATCTTCTTTTCAAGTGTCCTACTAATGATCTGAACAACCAGCAGAAGGCCAACATCTTCTACAAAGGAATTAACATTACTACAAGGCAGATGCTGGACTATCAAGGACCTATCCCGAACATGACTCCTACTCTTGCAATTGAAGCCATTCAAAAAATGGCGGATCACTCTCAAAAATGGCACGACAGAGGAAGTAAAAGGAACTAAGGCGGAAGTTTTGACGGAATTGCAGCAATCGCTAGTAAAATTGAAAATCTCAGTCGAGATATGCTAAAGGTCAGAGAAACCGTTCATGCCATCCAAGTAGGTTGTGAAAGCTGCGGAGGAGGACATCTTACGAAGAATTGTCCTCATGTGAACGTAGAGAATATTGAAGAAGCTAATTATGGAGAAAATTAACCATTTTACGGAGATAATCGAAATAGTAATGGTTATCGTGGAAATTACAACCGTGGGCCTTATTGAGAAAGAAAGCCCAGTCTTGAAGAAACAATTAATAAATTCCTGGAAACTTCAGCCCAGAAACAAAAAGAACAAGATATTTGGTTAAGGGGTTTCCAGGAAAACACAAATAAAAATCTTTCCTGGCACGACGAAACCCTAAAAAATCTTGGAGCAATGATTGAAAAACTCAGTACTGAGATAAATGGAATTGAACTTAATGAAGCCAAGCGCAAGGAGGAATGCAATGCTGTTTTCACCAATGATTCTCAGGAGGTAATTGAGGGATGCAAATCCTCAATCGACAAGTTGGAGGTCACGAATACCGACCAACAGGGAGAGTTACGCCGTAACTACTTCCCGGAGTTACGGCGTAACCATGTTCCAGAAGGCGTATCCAGGTTAGGATCAAGTTTATTCTCAGTTAAGGATATTATTGCAAGCGGGCTAGTCATTCCGTGTTCTGTTGGTAATATTGATATTTTGGGGGTAGTAGATTTTGGGTCTTGTGTAAACATCATGCCTCTATCCATATTTTTAAAGCTAAGGATAATCCACCTTTGGGAAACAAATATCGTGATTGAATCAACAACTGAAACTAAGATTGCCCCTTTAGGAATTACAGGTGGTACGTGTGTAAAGGTCGATAAATTTACTTCAGCCCCCGAATTTGTGGTGATCGATTATGTGAAAGACAAAAAGGAGCATTTGATTCTTGGTAAACCATTCATTGACACATTAGCACGTTACGGTGGATACTATGGAGATATAGTGGAGTTTAAATTGGATAAAACCTTGAGCCTTGAGCCAGACAAAATTGTTACGACAAAGGAACCATCGAGGATAGAATTAGATGACTCCGATAGGTTTCCACCTTCATATTTTGGCCATTTGCAGGACTCCGAATCCAGTGACAATGAAGATGATGAGGAAGAAATCCCGTTCTCTGTTCCCAGTTACGTTGTAAAAGGAAGAGTTTACTGTTGTGTTCCTTTAGTTGAGGGGACCAAAGTAATATTTCCGACATGTTCCCCTTTCCAAAAAGGATGTAATGGAGGAGGAAAGTATCTCATTCGTATGATTAAAGAAGCTTTAGAAGTCTGGTGGTGCTGGAAAAAAAAGAGGATATCAGAGAAAAGTGGTTACAAAAGCATAGTGCTTTTAGCGAATTGTTCTCCGATATTGACTGGACCATTCATTTTTGCGAACCAACTATCATGCACGATGATTACACCATGGCATGGCCTACATGCAACCCCAATCGCAAGATCTGCGATGGAGGAGAATACCCTGAACCTAAATGGCTCAAACGCAAGGAATGGGCATGTTTTGACGAAGATATGAGGAGCAATGTAGGATACAGGGGGATCTCATTTGAAAATTGGTTACGAGTAAAGTTTGGGTATGTTAAAATTGATGGGGAAAAATAGGCTAGGTTTCATTTCGAATGGGCACAAGCTAATTTTCTGAAGAAAATATACACCATGACTCGGTATGTTTCGCCACATGTTTGGGACCAGCCTTATTCAAAGAAAGATAATATTGAAGAAGTGGGGCAGATCCAAAGGCCCCCATAGAAGCCCCGCGGCTCTGAGTCTAACTTAAAGACTCGTAAATAAAGAAAAGTGCTATTTCGGGAGACAACCCGAATTATCCTTTTATTTTATTTTATTTCCTTTTTTGTTGGGTTTTGTGTTTTCTAACCATTTTTTCAGGAAACGAGGAACTAATTGCTGCTGCAGTTGCTGATCTGAACAGAGTTACGGCGTAACTCATCTTGGTGATTACGACGTAACCAACATTTTAGCAGCAGAATTCTTGACGCATTACCAATTACGGCGTAATACCATCTCAGTGGTTACGCCGTAACTACTCGCTTTGCAGTTCATTCCAGGTTTTGCCAGTTACGGCATAACTCCCTCAAAAGAGTTACGACGTAACTTTCCTCTGCTTTAATCCTTTCATTTTAAAACACAATAACCTTGTATTAGTATTTTAAATGAACTTTGTGGGTGTGTTCCCTGTAAACCCTCACGAGACTTCACTCGTCCACTTGGGACACCAAGTGGTTTAAAAGGCTTGTTGCATTCGCTAAATGCAACCGTGATTCCTACGAAAGTAAGTTAGGTTTGTTTTTCATTTTTCATTTTTTTTCTTTTTAGAATTATGCTTGTCGGTATTGTGATTTCAGGGATTGAAGTTTGTTCATGACGCTTATACGAAGGCACGTTTCTTTTTCGTGGGCCTTCTTTATGGAGCAAATTTCAAGGAAGTTCTCGCTCTAATTCTACCTTTCTTTTCACTTTTATTTTAATGCCTAGTATAAAAGGGACTTTGTACAATTCAAGTGGGGGGACAGGAGTAGAATTATCTCTTGAACTTTATTTCGCCCTCATTTTTCTAGTTTATTTTGAAAAATGATGCCATTTTTAAAATTTTGACATGTTTTTCTTAACCTAACTAGATTAGACCTAAACCGAGCACATATAACCCTTGATATTGCATGGTGAGATTAGCCTTATCCGTTTCCAATATTTTACCCCAAATCCACCAAATTATGAGTGTGCCGGTAGCTTGTAAACTTTAGAACTTGGCATTTGCATCATTTCGAGACCATAGACGAGGTATGTTGAGTTAGCTCGATGTATTTGGACTTTTCAGTTTTAGAAGGCAATATTATTGGATTATCACCCAAACAGCCTACCATTTTGAGTCTATCGATTAGTCACCTCGACTTTTCGACCCCCATGTGAAACCCTTTTTGTTGCACTCATCTTTAGTGCAAGATACCCCTAGATACACCCTTCTGAGCCATTCCTTTCATTTTATTCACCCAATATATTGTTTCGATACACTTATACACCTTAGCCTACCGTGTAGTCTTTATTTGTAATTGGGAAGTCATCATTTTCTTAAGTTCAAGGTTCGAGTGGAAAGGTTCGGAAATCACGCTTTCACTGTCAACATTTCTGAAGATCATTGAAGATCCCCCGAATTCCCATTGTTCATCTCAAGTGGGGGGATATTATGTTATGTTATGTTATGTTGAAAAAAAAAGTGATTCGAAAAAAAAAGTTGTTATTATTATGTTATTGTAAAGTGCGATGTTATAAGCACTGTAGTATGAGCTTTATTGATTAGTATCGAGGAGGCCACCTCGGTCACATTTGAATATTGGAGTTGGTAGTTATGCCAATAGTTGGAGAAAAAGGCAGTGTGCCCATCACGACGTCCTCTAATGACACATCTACCTTTCATTTCATGATCCAGTTTCTTGACTTCTAAGCTTGAACTTTGGGCGGACGGTAAGTGGTGATGACTTGGCTATAGATTTAGACTACCTGCTTGTTTTTTTTATTTTACACCAATTATATATCCCATGTCTTATCCTACCCTTTTAGTCATGAAGCGTGTCTAGATGATGCAGCGATCAATCTTTGGTGTCTTGGCCATGGATTTGGTCATGTATCATTGATTTTTTCCACTTCGCTGTGACATGTTAGTAATGACGAGTCACCCCTTAACCTTTGTCGTGTCTACCCATATTGCCTTCGCGAATTGTTTAGCCCTAGGAATGGCAATGGGACGGGTTTGGGGCGGGGCGGCCTGTTAGGAATTAGAAAATTCCATAGTGAAGAGTCGGTCACCCCAACTATTATCTAGCATAAGTTAGCTCGTAGATTTGTCATTAGTCACGTTATTTAGGAGTTTATTAGTTAGTTTGTAGCATAGTTTAGTTTAGTGCAACACCGTGGAGGAAGGTCGGGTCTTTACCCACTGTATCCCTGATCCACAGGCCGTCAGGAGGTCGTTTAGTTTGTAACCTATAAATACCCTCTACCTTGCAAGGTAGAGGGTTGTATGTTCTTTGGTAATCTAATATTCTACAAGTTTCTCTTACTAGAATATCCTACTTTCTCTCTATCTAAAATCATCTATATGCTCATTGTGTTAATGTTATGATATGTAAGTGAAATCCAATATCCTACAATTGGTATCAAGAGCCAAGGTTAGATCATATCGTGCACATCTTTGGATTTCTAGTGGTTTTTAGGTGGTTTTTGAGTTTGAAAAAGTTTAGTGGTTTGTGCATCATTTGGTTGATTTCTTGTGTTAAAGTTTGGATTTTGTTAGTACTTTTATGTTTAGAATCATCACAAGTGTTTAGGGTTTCATTTGGTAAGCTTGAATCATCTTGGTTGGGTTGTTTTTGGATTGAAAAGTGATGTTTATGTGGTTTTTTCTTGCTAGCGACTTGACATACGGACTTCTTTCTTCGTAGCGACTTGCTTTGCAATTTTGTAGCGAGTTACAGTTTTGGAGCTAGCGACTTAGACCTAGCGACTAACAGTACAAGTAGTGGACTTTCCACTACGGGTAGCGACTTGGTGGTAACGACTTGGTCTGTAGCGAGTTGCTCTTTAGCGACTTGATTAGCGAATTGCTGCCAAAATTTTGCTAGCGACTTAAGGCTTAGCGAGTTACTACTTAGCGACTTGCAATTGTTTAGCGACTTGGTGGTATAGCGAATTAGGTGTTGGCGACTTGGTGATAGCGACTAGAGGATTAGCGACTTGTACTTAGCGACTTGCCTGTTGATTTAGCGACTTGGGACTATTGCTATTTAGTTGCTAGCTAGTTGGTTCAAAATCTCTAGCGACTTGGGGGTTCGTAATTTGATACTAATATCTTGTATACTTTGTATTTTGCTACTGGGATTTCCAATAACTTGGGGAGTAATTCAAAATAACACAATGTCAGTCATCACTGATCCTTTAATCACCAAAGTACTTGCTCTCTATGACACAGCACCGAATTGTGAAATAGAATGCTTACCTGAATGCCATACATTTAATGATTCATCATCGATTAATCAGAACAACTCAAATAAGTCACTCTTAATGTTTGCAAATGATGCTAAGAATATGGAATGCACCACTGAGCCCTTTCAACATCTCAGTCAGCTTCTCAAACTACTGTTATCTACAACCATGGATCGAACAAGTTGTGCCATCCTTCGTCAGGATTTTCCCACTTTGACAAGAACTGTTTTACTTAACTTAGAACGACTGAGGTTTCAAATTACCAATGAAAAGTTCTCAACTGATGAGTCTCATGCCGCTCTTCAAACTATCTTCAATCAATTTCAGCCACTTATCCGAGAAGAATATTCCTCAGATTTTGATGATATCATGACTGGAATATCATTCAAAAAACACACAGGAATGGAAATTCATGAGTTCATAAACTCACTTATTCAACTTATGGGTAATATGGAAACATACATCAAGGAAGCTGCAAAAGAGAATAACAAGCTGAATGCATTGAATGAGTACCAAGAAACACCATGGAGCAATTGTGACAAGTCATGCAACATTCCAGTTGAACCAGTGAATGACACTGATTGCAGAATCTCAGTTGTAATGAAAAAGGATGAAGACAACAGCACTGATCTCAAATACTCAGAGTCAGAAAAGGTATCATTCGATAAGGTACACTTAACTGATCACATAAATTCTCATGAAAAGGTACCTGACTCTTACTCTGAACATAACATCGTAAAATCGATCTTGGTTGCGCCTGAATCTAATGCAAATAACATGATTGAAAAAAGGGTATATGATGAGCTTTCAAACAAGTTTTCAATTCTTGAAAAGCATTGTATCTCACTGCAAATTGAAATACAACAAAAGAATGAAATGTTTTATGCAAAAAAACCTTGTACTAATCAGGAACTTCCAGAATTTCGAGAATTTTTTGAAATTAATCAGTTAAAATCCCAGATTCAGGACAAAGATTCGACCATTAGCAATCTGAAATTACTTCTTTCAGATGTCCGGAAATATGACTGTCATGAGATGTGTGATACACTAGAATCTAGAAATTCTGAACTAGCTCTATGTGTGTCCAACCTACTAAGAGAAAATGAGCATTTAAGAAAGAACCTTGAGGAAACAAACTCTAAGTTAGTCACTCAATCTAACCTCTTGATGAAAGACATTGATGACCTCAAAGCCCAAATTCAGGATAAAAGCTTCAATATTGTTGCCCTAAAAATGAACTTAGGAAGTCTGTTGGAAATAGGATGAACACTAAGTTTGCAAAACCTTCAACTTTGGGAAAGTCAAATGTTCAGAACCACTCAAAACGAACAGTTATTAAACAACCTAATGCCTTTAGGTCTGAAAGAGTTAAACCATTGAAATCTAAGCTCACCTCCCAAGTTGATAATATGTCTGTTTTGTCAAAACCAGTCACTTCATTGCCTAGTTCAGATATGATGAATCTCAAACCTCAGACATATGTTCATTACTCTCAGAT
Source organism: Chrysanthemum seticuspe (assembly GCA_019973895.1). Classification (NCBI taxonomy): domain Eukaryota; kingdom Viridiplantae; phylum Streptophyta; class Magnoliopsida; order Asterales; family Asteraceae; genus Chrysanthemum; species Chrysanthemum seticuspe. The sequence continues at coordinate 289,941,376 of BPTQ01000009.1, forward strand.
CAGAAATGCAATAAGTATAACTAGTAGTTCTCATGCTAAACATCATTTGACGGATCAATCCCCTAAGAAATACTCTAATCACAAAAGGACAAATAGTCAAAACAAGGCTGTGCACTCATTTAGTTCAACTAACAGTGGTTTCAAATGGATTCCCACTGGCAGATTTTTTAAGTTTACAGGACTTAAACGAACTTACATTCCTAGATCATGCCTCAAGTGGATTCCCACAGGAAAACTCTTCAAGAATGTAGAACCTAATAGGATCCCCATTAATGATACGTCTGTGTTATACTGTGATGCATCCAAATGTGAGATTAAACGTGTCACTAACCCTTCTATGTGCAATTCTACATGTGCTTCCAGTACAATGTGCTCTCAGTCTTTTTCAGGTACAATGCTCAACTCAATCAGGAACTTCATGACTTAGTTCCCTTCAGAAATGAACATAGCTCATTCAGGAGCTATAGCTTGCCAGAGCTGATGTACTTCTTACTTTGACTCCTATTCATCTTGAATCAGGACTCGCTCTTTTATATCTGTGTATAAATCAAGTTTAAAAAAAAAATGTGTCATTCCTTTAAATTATAAATCAACTTTATATATGTCATTCTTTTAAATTCACTATTTTATCATTTTCCTCAATCTAATAAAGAATACATTCCTTGTTATCGATAACATCTACGGTCCTAGAAATGTCATTCAATAATGGCACGGGATCATAGATGAAGTTCGAACAAATGATATATTCTTGTTTTATAACGGGATTGGTTAATGTCAATCAATGGTCTTTGATGACATTGATTGAGGGGGAGATTCTGTATTAGTTTTTTTTCTTGATTAACTATGCCATTGGCTTCTGTGCTGATTATGATGTTTGCTCATTTGTAAGTTGTGGTTGTGTCTTGCTTTTGTGACTAACTGGCTATGCTTTTGTAACTATCTGGTTATGGTGTTTCTCTCAGTTATAGGTTGTGGTTGTATCTTGCTCATGTGATTATCCTTGTGTACCCATGTATTGAGTGCCTTGCATTAAATGCTTATTTGATTAAATGTTTATTTGATTCATGGTTATCATTGTGATTATCTATGCTAGAGACTTAGTCTAAAATCCTTGTTAGCAACTTACCACTCTTGCCTCTAAACCACAGGGATTGAATGTGTCAATTAGCCAAAAGAGTTTTTGCACTAGCGACTTACCACACTTCACTCTAAAAGCACAGGGACCGAATGTGTCAAATTGCCAAAATTCCTTCCTTGACCCCTAGCGACTTACCAATCTTTTAGTTCCTAAATAAGTTTTTTTTTCTTTTTCTCTTTTCTCTCGTCTTTTTTTTCTTCTTTCTTCTTCTCGTCAAACTAATTCGTTCATTCTAGCGACTTAACAGTGGTATGTCTCGAATCTCACCTTATTTGTTCTCTCTTACGCGTTTGTGTCTAGCTTCTAACTTGTTTTTTTTAACCAGATCCCTTCGAGCTCGTGAATTGTGACTGTTTGATTCCCACCTAGGTTCGATTTATCATGAAATCGTGTTTTGTTGTTATGATGATGTTGAAAGTGTACAAATTGTTTGGTATTTCTTATCTTGATTGCTTGTTAATTTGTTTTCATGAACGGGTGGTGAATGATTAGTGGTTTGGGTCGTTTGTTTTTCTTGGATTATGAGTGTTCTTGTTGGCGACTTAACGTTGTTCTTGGTAGCGACTTAGCTTAAATGTTCATCATGGCGAGTTAGCACTCAACTTAGCGACTAAGTTGCTGTGGCGAATTAGTTTATTATGTTCTGGCGACTTGGGTAGCGACTTAGTTGTCAGCGACTTGTCTTTACAAGTTAGCGAATTAGTAACATTAGCGACTTAGTTAACAAAGTTGTAGCGACTTGGTTTTGTTACTGTTCATGGCGACTTGTCTTTACAAGTTAGCGAATTAGTAACATTAGCGACTTAGTTAACAGATTTGTAGCGACTTGGTTTTGTTACTGTTCATGGCGACTTGTCTTTACAAGTTAGTGAATTAGCATATATAGCGACTTAAAGAGCTAAACTATTAGCGACTTGTCTGTGGTACTAGTGATGGCGACTTGTCTTTACAAGTTAGCGACATTGTTCACTTTCATGTTGCGAATTAGTCCTGTTTAACAGCTTGTCTATCTATAACTTTAAACATGTGTGGTGGATTCTTTAGGGTCTAGGGTTATTAAAATGTTTAAAGGTTTATTGCTAAAAGTTGATCTCATTCTCACAATTCTTAGGATCTCCTGAGTCAACTTGTTGAGTCAATATACTCTATGTAAATCTGCTATGACATTTCTGTTTAGGCAAACGGTACTTGGTTTCTCTCACGACAACCAAATGTTATTTTTTGCTTCATGCATATTTGTTATATCACTTCTACATTTGTATCTTGGCTCATGACATGATCCCTTTGCAATGCACTCTTTAACCTTTTAATCCCTTATCAACTCGTCGTGTGAAAATTTATCTAAAGGATTCTACTTCATTGAAATATCTCACTTATGCCACTCAATCATTCTCTTTATGTGTCTTGGGGACTCCTACTGAGTTACAATTTCTATGTGTCTATGTCATAAGGGTGCTCTCAATGTTATCTCACTTATCATTTATTATCTAACTCGTTCCCAATCATTACTGTTGATTGTATGTTTACTCAGATCATCAATGGCAAGTTCAAACCCTGAAAAGAGCGTTACCCCTTCGGCATCATCCAAAGTTCTCTCAGACGAAGAAATCCTTCCCAGGAGTCAATGGGCTGATATTGGAAAAAGTAACTGTTATGTGGACCTACAAAAGCTACAACAAAATCCGATACTCAAAGTGTCTATTGACATCCTCAAGAACACAAACTTCTTCGGTGCTATTACCAAGCAATGCTCAATTCCCACCATTTACATTCAACAATTCTGGAACACCATTCAATGGGACAAAATCACAGCTCAATACTCTTGCAAACTGGATGACAGGGAGTTCACGATTGATTCTGCTATTCTGAGCAAGGCTCTTGGAATCACCCCATGTAACCCTAACCTTCGTTCTGAATCTCCACCTGGTGCTGACGATCTGATTGTCTTTCTAATTGGGTTGGGTTATCAGAACAGCATTTTAAGAGCATCCGACATCATCACTGGACACATGTATCAACCCTGGAGAGCTATTACAACTATTCTCAACTTGTGCTTATCTGGCAAAACATCAGGATTCGATAAAGTGAGAATTACCATCTTGCAAATTCTATGGGGCATTGTCAATAGGGTTGATGTGAATGTCTCAGATCGTATTTGGGAAGAATTTTCCTTATCAATGAACACATTCATATCTGATAGAACAAATTTTCAGAACAAAGCTCAAGGCCGAAAGAAACAGAACAAGCTTGTGATTCCCAGCATCTGATTTTCAAAGCTTGTTATCCAGTTCTTGCAACAAAATCACAACTTCAATCCTAGGACTGAATCAACTTTACACAAAGCAGAAGATGAATTTGTTTTAGGAAACCTGAAATATGTTCCTAGAGGTATGGATAAAGAAATATTTGGACTGTCAATTCCTGATATTCTACTCACGGATGATATCAAGAAAAAGGACTACTTCAAACAGTTCATGAAAATTGCTGCAAGATCATCTGTTAATGTCACACCCACTCCCTCACAACCCAATGCTCCCAAGACTATCTCTGGCTCTAAAGCATCTTATGCCTCTCTTCCTAAAAAGAGACGCGAAAGATCTCAACAGTCAGACTCCTCATCCAAAAAGCATAAAGAAAAGAAGAAGAAGGTGGAAAAAGAAATTGGTGACAATGCTGAGGGAGCAAGGGAGAGCTCCAAGGTAGTTGATGAAGATGATGCTGCTCTGCAAATGGGGATCCAGCAAAGCCTAGAGAGTCAGAATATAAAAGCCCCAGTTGGAGGAATCGTGTTAAGAGAACCTGATCAAGTGCCTCGACAATCCACCTCAACCATAAAAGACAAAGGAAAAGGGGTTGCTAGTGTTGAAACAGAACAAGCAGCTCACATGCTTCTAACAATCTCATCATCTCCATCAAGCACCACTAATCAATATGAGCTGAAGAGAAGAACAGAATCATCTCCTGCTAAAGAACAATCTGGAGTGGACAAAGTGCCTGAAACGTTTAAAGAAAACCTTACACTTAGTGAGACTCAATCTGGCCAGAATGTTGACGCTCTGTTGCAAAAAGGATCGCAGGAGAATCTTGAGACAAGATCTGATGAGACCTTGCAGATGGATGAACCAAATCTGTCTACTAACTCTCTATCTTCACTCAAGGACTTCGATACAGACTTCACCTTCGGAGATCAATACATAAATGACAAACCCTTAGATACTGCACAATCCATGGTTACGGTCAACATTCAGCAAGATACATCAACAATTCCTCCGATGTCAGCATCTTCACTCACAACTGAACTTCCACCTCCCAAACCTGCTCAATCAACTGTACGAACACCACCTACATCGTCACCAACCCCTGAACCTGTCATCACAGTTGCTGATGTGGATGCTCCACCAGCTTCACCACCTCAGATCCTTACCTCAGATCAACTACTGGACAAAGCTGTAAAAAGGATAGAAGCCCTTGAAAGGCAACTTCCTAAATCTGTTGATTCCCTTGTGGATCGTGTCTATAGATTGGAACACCTCAACTTCAATGAAGGGGTTGCTGCCGCCATTGAAGGGGAAGTCAAGGATGCTGTGGAATGGGCAATGGAGGCCCCACTTCTTAGACGATTCAAGGACCTACCTATCACCGATATGAGAGCAGCTCTGTGTGAAAAGATGTATGAAGCTGAAGAGGACAAGCATGAGGTTCACAAGAAACTCTATGAGGCACTTGAAGAATCCATTAAGTTCGACAATTATGAGCAATATATGATTGACATCAAGGAAAAGGAAGCTAAAAGGAAAAGGAGAGCTATTGTGTTGGAAACATTGAAGAAAGACCATAAAGATCCTCCTCCACCTCCACCACCAACGGGGGGCGCTGGAACTTCTGGAGCTGGTGAACCTTCTATGACAACCAACACACCTCCACCACAACCACCATCATCACCGCCAAAGCCTTCCAATCAATCAAGTCCTACAAGTATACAAGGCACTCAGAAGAAATTTGCTGCTTGGACGACGGTTGATTCAAGGTTCACATCCACACCCACCTCCTTTCCTGATGCTCAAATGGTTCACGAAGAGTCGCATGTCATGACAGAGTCAGAATCTGATGAAGATGATGCATCAACTAAGCATATTCCTAAGCCATCAGAAGAAGATTGGTTTGATGATTACTTGGCAGGTAAACGCCCCAGCACATCAAGAGTTGCACCGTCAAGGGACAAAATTCAAAGTTGTATCGTTGAAGATAGACCTCCTTCTCCAGAACCTACATGGTCCATCCCTGAGTCCGACTCAATGATACCCGACAACAATTGGGTATCTACTATCACCATCAATTATGAAGAACCTGCTGAAGACTCTCTTCTTCACTTTACTGGTGATATGGGAAGCTTCATTAAATGGTTTTGTAAACGGAAGAGTATCTCATCCTTAACTCCAAGAGATCTTGAAGGACCTGCTTATGAAATTGTTAAGGTCTTCCATTCTGATGCCAATCAACTTCAATACCAAATGGAAGAATGCCATAAGATGCTCAATGACCAAGTCAGTTAGCAAATTAGCCGCTTCAATGTTCACAAATCTCTTCCTCTTGGTGGTGAACCTGGTCAGATGACCATTCAAGCTGAATTCTTCTTCAACCATGACTTGGACTATCTTTGTGGTCACCCTGCTGAAAGAAGACCTGCACTATCAATATCCAAGATGAAAGCTGCTACCTACTCTGATCAGGGGCTTGAACAGATGGTTCCTGATCGTTTCTGGGTCAATGAAGAACTTAAGTATGACATTGCCGCACCATATGGTATTTCACACTGGTGGTACAAAAAGAAGAAATTCTATATTGAAAGACATAGTGCTGACAAAAGACGCAAGAATGTTAGATCCGAGCTCCGTATCTTAAGTGTGGTTCGTGTAGAGATCTTCCCGATATATGGATATGAGTATTTGATGAAGATTGTCCTTAAGAGATCAGATTTGAAAGAATATACGATTGAAGAAAACGACTTCAAACATCTTCTGCCGAATGATTTCGAAGATCTCTACCTTCTGAATATTCAAGGACACCTTGAGCATTTGCCTGTCCGAGAGAAAAAGGCCCTATCTGCTGCTGTTACTCTTTGGATTCGAGGCTTAGTCATTCGAAAACGAGTTGAAGACTTCCAACTCGGCATGGAAAGCTACCAAACCAGGATAAACCTTACATGTCCCAAATGGAGTACCACAGGGCATGAATTTCATCATGAATACAAAGTCCTCGACACCCCGAGAGCCGTCATCTTTACTGACAAATATGGGACTCACATGCTTATGAAACTATGTGAGCTCTACAAGTTTAGTGACGGTACGCTCAAATTGGTCGAAGAAGAAATTGACACCAGAGTGAAAGAAGTCAAAATTGATATGAAATCTTGGGTTAAGACTACTTTTTGGACCGATGATGACTTGAAGAGGTGTGAACATTTCATTGCTGCTATCAGACGAAGACTCAAGACACGAAGGATCTTCCGCAGCCTTAAAAGTTTTGTTGGTGGAAGGCTTCGGGATGGTCACTACAAACTTCTTCAGAGAACGGAATAAAGACATCTTTGGGACTCCATCTCTTATGTATTAAATTTGTGTATTATGTGGTGTACTAACTTTGAACTACTGTAATGCATGTAATAGCGATAGGTTTTGTACTGTGGATTCCTCTTATTTCAAAAAAAGGGGAACTTCAGTGGTGTCTTCTTCTGTTCATATAAAACCGGACACATTTTTCTCCAACAAATGTTTTTGTCTCATACATATTTAAATCACTTGAGATCCAAAATCTCAAAGGATTTGAAATTTTTGATCGGGGGAGAAAATGTGATATAAATATGAAAGATGATTAAAAGATGACCAGTTTTGTGCATACTGCTCTCTAATATGTGCTAAACAATTTTCGAATCTCGAAGCATATATTAAGGGGGAGCATTTTTTCTTTTAACAAATTCAAGACTTCAGGGTACACAATTTTCCAGTTTTCTAAGGTACCTTGATTGTATGTTAAATGGCTTCTAATCGCTTGGTGATCATGCCTGCACTTCAATATAAAGGGTTCCCTCTACTATGTGCAAAACTCTTTTCAAACCTAGAAGCACATATTCAGGGGGAGCAAAATCATGAAAACCTCATCCTTCCCCAAAATGCTCTATCTACTTGATTTGATGTGGGAAGTGATGTTGATATCTTTTAGAAAATGGTAATCAAAGAAGTTAATTCTTTCTCTTGCCTCCGTGTGCAAAACATTTTCAAATATTTGATGCACATGTTGAGGGGGAGTTCTCGCTCTAAAAATATCAAAAACAATTCAGGTACAAAATGCTTTGATAATATATCACAAGTATCTGAATTGATTTTCAAATGGTTTTCAATTGAGTCCATATGGCAGGTGAACAATACCAAAAAGATCGACCAACTTTACTTTATGTATGGTGATATAAGGATGATAAGGTTAGGTATTGGTTCTCATGATCCGCCAGAACCGGAGGGATCTACCCAGGGACAATCCACTAGTTAGTGTAGAAGTCCTTAGGTATGATGATAAAAGGAGAAAAGTGAGATATGGGAAGAGTGCGGACTGAGATAGAGCAAGTACTGGAACAAACCCAACAAGGTTCTTGCTATGAAGTCTCGGTAAGCACTGAAGGGGTTGAAGAATTAAAAGGAATTGAATGAGAAAGGGTGAAAACAAATAGCCCTCCATTTATTCAACCTTAGGGCAGAAACCGGGTTCAATTCATATGCTACTGATGGTAACATCGGTATTGAAGACAAGACGTCATGGACCCAGTGACGCACTGCACTTCAACTTTCCAAACCACTCAAGTTCCTCTTAAAAGGACTTGTTTCATTCTCACGGGGAACCGACATTATCTATCGACTTTCTCTTAGAGATTGTTGATGTTGAAGAAGGAGACCCTCTCCCTAGTCTCCGGCACAGGATCCAAATATGCACAAATTGAGTCTAGAGCCACGAGATCATCAATAAATCTCATTAGGACACTTTCAATGAAGACTCTCTGTTTCACACAATGTGGAAAGAGAGATTATATCTTGAGTCCTACGCATTATCCTTGTGGTATCGCCAGAACATCTGAGTGATGTGTTTACATATTCACAATGAAGATGGAAAGCCTTCCGGAGCCAACATCAAACAAGCTCCTGGTAGGTGGCATGTGAGATCTATTATATAGATCAACCATGTGACAACTGAACAGAAATAATGGGGTGATTCAATCTCTTGAATCAATCCTGGTTCAAGTTATGGATTGACGGATACCTTTGAAAAACCGGTCTGTGTGCTTAACAACTCTTTTCTTTAGCACATCGACCGTGTACTCATTTTTCAAACCAAAAGGTGTTTTTATGACTGATAATTGATTTTCAATAAAACCTTCGTTGTATTGCAAAAAACAATTTCTATTGAGCAACACACGATTGCTTTTCAAATCTCTTTTCATCAATCAGTGGACTTAAAATTCGCTGGTTCACTCACTCCGTGTCTTCTTTGAGACGCTCCGGTTTGGGAACAGCTATAGCAGCTGCGAAACCCTGTCAAGGAGATTCTTAGGAATCCTACCTGATCACAGGCAGTACTTGTACTGATCAACGGGGAACCGTGGGCCGTGTACCTCAATTCAACGAAAGTGATCAAAGACACTTTCGTGTGCTTTATTGCTAACTGTTTTATGCAGGTACATCCTACGTTTGCAGCTGATCAGAATGAAGCGGTCAATCCATAGCCGCATGATCACACTACACATTCATCTCAAAAGAAATCATGATAAGTGCATCAATGACTCTGATATTTTCACTCCATGCTTCTGCTACGCTGCTGCCAATATCATGAATCAACGAAAGCTTCTGTTACTCTGATGAGAAGATATCATGATCAAGAATGTGAGCATGTCGGTCCGAATGTCACAACATCACATTGAACCAACACCATAATGAATGTCTCAGAGATTTTTTTTGTAGCTGATGATCTCAAATGCTAGCTCATAATTATTATCTCATGGATCATTAAAGACCTCCAATTTAAAGTACAAATCTATGCAGACTTTGATGTTGCACTACTTATGCACAAAGATTGCGAAGTTGAAGTATTAAAGTCTACGAGCTCAAGAACAAAGTCAAGAATAGAATGCTAGGATTTGAAATGTAAAACATGGGGTGACCTCCCTTAGGGGGAGATTGTTAGGAATTAGAAAATTCCATAGTGAAGAGTCGGTCACCCCAACTATTATCTAGCATAAGTTAGCTCGTAGATTTGTCGTTAGTCACGTTATTTAGGAGTTTATTAGTTAGTTTGTAGCATAGTTTAGTTTAGTGCAACACCGTGGAGGAAGGTCGGGTCTTTACCCACTGTATCCCTGATCCACAGGCCGTCAGGAGGTCGTTTAGTTTGTAACCTATAAATACCCTCTACCTAGCAAGGTAGAGGGTTGGATGTTCTTTGGTAATCTAATATTCTACAAGTTTCTCTTACTAGAATATCCCACTTTCTCTCTCTCTAAAATCATCTATATGCTCATTGTGTTAATGTTATGATATGTAAGTGAAATCCAATATCCTACACGGCCATCCCCATCCCCAAACCCGATTACAAAAATCATTCCCAAACCCGCCCCAATCCCCATTGGGGATTTTATCAGGGTGCCCCATTGGGGCGAGATGCTCCCCCAAACCTGCCCCATTCCCCATTGGGGTCTTATCGGGTTTTCTTTTTTGAGCGCGATCCTCCATCATACTCATGCCTTTCCCCGTTTATTCTTATTTTTACGCTATTAACAATATAATTTTATGGAATAACTTAAAGAATTGAGAACCCATTAAAAATATATTAGGCATTGTAATAAATCACAACTTTTTTAGAATATTATGACACAAAACAAGATTTTATGATCACACATTGAAATATTACAAAGATAAAAATAAACAAAAAATATAGAATTATATTTAGTGCATAAATATTAGCAAAATATTTAAGGGGATAAAGATCAAATAAAAAGACAAATATCCGTAAAAAGATAAAAAAAAAAATTTCAAAAAAAGTTCTCGAAAAATTCTCAAAAAATTCCACAAGATTGGGTATGATGGTGCATAAAAAGTTATGAAACACTTTTTTCTAAAAGTGGATATTTTTTTCGAAAAACAAATTATGAAAAAATACGTTTGTGCATTAAATCGTTTTTTTGTGCATCAAAAATTGGTTTTTGCACCCAACTTCTTTTGACTTTTTTCATCAAAATAACATTGCGCATCTAACTAAAACAAGTTGAAAATTTTGTGCATCAAAAATTTTTTGCGCATCAAAATTCGTTTTTTGTGCATTAAAAAAAACGTATAAAAACTCAAAATTATAAAAAATATTTTCACAAAATTTTTATGCACCAACATACCCGATCTTGTGGAATATTTTTGGAGAATTTAAAAAAAAATAAATCTGTTTATTCTTTTTACGGATATATGTCTTTTTATTTTAACTTTACCCATATTTAAGGTATATAGTGTTAATACAAATAAGCCGTAAAAACGTTTATTTATATTTTACGATCTTCTAATGTTTTGTCGATAACAAACGTAAAATCATTTTAACGAAACAAGTAAAGTACGTAAATAGTTTGAGTTAATAGTTTCCTAACACACTTACGCTTTCACATAAAACACTATAACAAGTTTAAGTGATTCTATGATTTAGATATATATGTACAACAACTAATGTTTACATATTGGGTTAGCACATACTTAAACTAAGTATACTAAAATGAGTAAAAACATGTATATACTAAAATGGGTAAAAACATGTAAATACTAAAATGGGTAAAAACTAGCAAATGGTATTGACCCATAACCCATGGTTTTATATATACCACTTAACCAAGTTCATTGTATTTAGAAAGAAAACCATGGATCAACCCATAACCCATGACCCATGACCCATAACCAAAAATACCCATGGGCAAAGAGGAGCGTTCCACGGATCCCTGGCTTTGTGCTAGCCGGATCCCAAGTGGAAGGGATCCGTGGGATCCGGGGAACAGTAGAGAATTTTCTCTATAAATAGAGAGTCATTTCTTCCTTTCTATTCCCCACTTTACACACATCCTTCCCCCAAATATTCTAACCCTCTAACCTCAGATCTAAGTGATCTATTTAGTTTGTCTTTTGTTTTTGTGTGATCTTCTAGGTTCCTCTTAAAGGAGAGATCACCACTTCTTGAAGACGTGCAAACTTGTTGGATCGATGTACTCTAATCAAGCTAACTTAAATAGCTTGTTAAGGTTTAACAACCTCGAATAAATCCTAAGTTATTAACAGAGAAACACTGAGCAAACTCTATTAAGTATGCGGAATTTACTTAACAAAGCTAAGAAGAATAACTTTATCTTTAAACGATTTTATTAATAACTCTAACTCTGCTTATTATGCAGATCTTTAACAACTCTAATAATATCGAACTTCTCTAAAACTCTAATAAAATCACGTACGTCTAATATCAATCTAGGGGTCCTTTTATAGGCTCAAGGATAACCCTAAACGATTTACAATTCTTATCCTTGTACGTCAAGTAAACAATACATAGAAAGTTCTAGATAAACATAACTTTCTATCTTTAATCTAATACAACCGACTTATAATCTTTGCAGTACTTTGATAATAAGCAGTACTTTGACTTCATGCAGTACTTTGACTTCTTGCAGTACTTTATCTTTCTGCAGTACTTTGTTAATCTTCAGTACTTTAATCTTCTGTATCCCAACAATCCTCCCCTAACTTGAATTCTACTTGCTTGATTTCAAGTTCCTTTGTAAATTTAGCTTTAACATCTTTATCTTCAAAGAGGATTTGTAACTTTATCTTCAGATTTTATCTTTGTAGATTTTCTGCTCATATCATTATCAAAGTAATCTTTATCTGTGTAATTCTTTTCAGCATCAAACAACAATATTATATCTTTTCTGCAACATTCAGCAAGCTCCCTCTTTTCAGCAACATAAGACAATTTGTACATTTAATTCAGTTAAGTTTCAGTCTATTCTCATCACTTCCAGATGTGTAAACTCCTGGGAGAGGTGAATAATTGAAAATTTAATGGATTTGAGTTCTCTTTACCAAAGCCATTAACTCTGGAGTAGCCAAATGTTTTGATGTTTAAGATCATTGTACACTGATAACCATATGATTTTTAGCAAATCATCAGCTATCAACATATTTGAGTTATCTTTACCAAAAGCTATACCCTTTTGGACTAGTTAGTTCTTTCATCATGGTGAACTAATTACCATATAATGGTTTTTCCACAGCCTTTACCACAAGCCATTTTCTTGTGGGCTAGCCAACTCTTCACATTACTGATATGGTGAGATGCATCCAACTTATTAGCAAGTTGTCAACTAAAAACGGATTTGAAATATCTTTACCAGAGCCGTTTGCTCATGGATTAGCCAATCCTTTTGTACCCATGGTGGATTGATAACCTATTTGTATTACCATCTCAAAAACCATTTATTTCTTTTAACCTTTGTTTCAAAACATTTATCACTTAACAAAAGTTTTTCAAAATCAGTAACTGGTTTAAAAACTTCAAGCAGTACTTTGATGAAAGTACTGTTTGATCAGCAGTACTGTGAATAAAGTACTGTTTTATCAAAAATAGTTTATTCAATGAAAATTCATACCAGTTATTCATTATCATCAGCCATAGTAGTCCAGTTGATAAACAGATTAATGACCATACAAGCAATTTCATTATCCTCTTCAACTTCCATTCCATGCTCTAACATCCTCCTCATAAGTTCAACTGTAAGAGGGTATCTTCTATCTGCAAACATGTGAATCATTGTTCCATTTTCCAGCTCTAGAACATGTATACCAGATTCTTCAAAGAATCTCCAGCTAACAATTTCCCAATTCTCTTGATTCTTCCAAATTTCATCACTGCTCTGTTCTTCAGTTTCCCATGCAGTTGTGAGATCTCCAAGTAAAACTAAACCAATTCCTTCTGATGGATGATGTTCAAAGTAATCTTTCACCATATGATATAAATAGAATAGGTCCACTCTATCTATGATGTGCAACAAATCCCATAGCCTGTTGAACACTCTGAAGCTTTCATCTTCTCTATGAAACATCAGATAGCTTCCATCTTTAGATTCCACAACTTTAAAAGCAATAATTTGAGATCTGTTCATCTTCATGTCAGCATCTTCTTTGGAATATTCAAAATCTACTATTCTGAGATAATTTCTTAGTTCATCCCTAGTTTCAGATCGTAACTCAACTTTCTCTTTCTTTGATGACTGAATATCTTCAACTTCAGTTTTTCTTTTTCTTTTTCTATCTTTTTCTTTCCAAGCAGCATCATCTTTATAATCTTTGATGCTTGCAACATCCTTCTTATAAGCTTCCCTAACAGCTTCATATAAATTCTTCATCTCAAAATAATTAAACCTCTGCAATCCTTTATACCCTTGACTTTTTAAATAAGCCATCATTGCATTTCTGTCTTTAGCTCGATTAGGTCTTCTTGGTAGAAATCTAACAGAAATAGGTGACTTTAATGATTCAGCAGCTTCAGCATTCAATTCCTCATGCAATTTCTTAGCTGCTTCTCTATTCTGAGCTTCTTCAGCTTCTTTGGCTTCTCTATCTTTAGCATTTAATTCCTCTTGAATCTTTCTAGCTGCTTGTTCATTCAAAGCATCTTGAGCAGCTCTTATCTGAGCTAAAGTAGGTTTATTTTTCTTCTTTGTCTATATCAACTTGCCTTTACCTTTATCCTTTGGATCAATAATAGCTTGATAAACTCTTGATTGTTCTTCTTCTTGCACTCCTGGAATAGTAACACCTCTTGGTTTAGATAAATCTTGCAAAATCTCAGCAATTGTATCATCATCACTTGCAGTGTGTATTCTTTGAGGTGTATCAGCTTCCTTTGGTATGACTTCTGATGGACCGGCTTCTTCTTCATGTGGAATAGTTGAAGGACCAGCTTCCTCTTCAAAGTCTAACACCCTTGGTGTAACCAATTCTTGTCTGTAAGTTCCAGTAAAAGCAGTACTTTGATCATCAGTACTTTGAACTTGAACATCAATAACTTGTTCCTCAGTACTTTGAACAACCTGTTCTTCAGTTTCTTCAGGCTGAATATTTGTTCCTTGAACTTCAGTCCTTTCATGTTCTTCAGTATCTTCAGTATCTTTCTCCTTATGAACATCTTCTTTCAAATTCTTTTCTTCTAAATTCCTCCCCATTTGAAATGAAGATTGTTTTTGAACGTGTTGGCGCTTAGTCTTCTTAAACTGCTTTTGCTCCTTCTTTTTAGATTTGACCCATAGACGATGATGTTGAACTAATGGCTAGACAAAATTCTTGAGTCGTCTAAACTTGAGCTTTAACTTCTTAATTTGTTTAGCTTGAGCCTCAGTAGTCTTCTTTAACTTGACTAACTCCCTTGTCAAAACAAAATTATCCAATGTCAAACCATCACGAGGTATAGTATGTGGATCATCTCCTTGAATTGGTGAATGTTCCTCTGGTTGAGAAGAAGGAACAGATTGTTGTGGAGATGGAGAAGGTAAAACTGCAACATCTTCTTGAACTTCAGTACTTGGGGAAGCAGTACCTTGAGATGCAGGACCTTCTTGAGATGCAGTACCTTCGTGAGATGCAGTACTTGCAGATGCAGTACCTGCAGATGCAGTACCTTGACTATCTTCATCGTCTGCATCATCAGCTCTAACAGCGTGAACAACTTCCATCATAGAAATAGTTAAGGGAGTGTCCCTTCCAGTGAATAAATCACTCTTCCTAGCCATGAAAGTGAATATCTTGGCTTGTTGTTCCACAACAGGTAAAAGACTAGTTGGCTTAGGAACACCAGAAAGTTGTTTATTGAGAAATACTTGAACAAACCTTGGATACATCAACCATTTTGACCCATGAGAAATGTGTGAAAGCATACCATCTAGAATTAGCCTTGAAAAATTGAAAACACGATCTGTAGCCAATCCCACCATAGCATATGCTATGTTAGATCCAAATTGCTCCCATGAAGTACCTTTAGCACTAATACAATGAAGCAACACATGCACTAAAAACTTCCATTGAGGACAAAATAGTTGTTTCCTGAATGTTTGTTCTGTTAAAGACCCTTCATAACCAATGTGTCCAAAAGTATCCCAAATTAGTTGCTTATCAAAACGAACAGCCCCATCTTCATCATTAAACAATAAGTCTTCTCGAATAGAGGCTTCAGTAATCTTTACTGTTCTTCCAGCAACTGTAGCGCGAACATAAAATTCATCATTCTCCATATTATCCCTAGCAGTAGCCCAAAATTCTTGAATCCAGGGCTCAATTATATCAGGATCCACTAAAAGAGCATAACTAATCGGCGACCCAGTGAGATAATCAATAATATCATGAAAGATCACATTATCGTCAGTCTTGTCTAAATTAGCCACCATATTGTGCTTTGAAACTGTATGACGATTCGCCATTGCTAGTTATAATATCACCGTAAACAGACTGCAAACATAATATCAGGTCTTGATGCAGTAAGATACATAAGACATCCAATCATGGATCTGTATAACTTGACTTCAACTGGGTGTCCATCTTCATCCTTGCCCAATGAGTTGATAGATTTAATAGGTGTAGTAACAGGCTTCATATCATCAAAATTGAACTTCTTAAGTATGTCAGATACATACTTGTCTTGACTTATGAAAATTCCTTCCTTTGACTGCTTAACTTGAAGTCCCAAAAAGAAAGTTAACTCACCCATTGAACTCATTTGAAATTCGTTCTGCATCAGCTGCTCAAACTCCTTGACCATGGACTGTTTAGTAGCTCCAAAGATGATATCATCAACATAAACTTGTACTAACATGATATCCTTCTTGTCTCTCTTGATAAACAAAGTCTTATCAATAGCTCCTCTCCTATAACCATGTTGCAATAAAAAAGTAGAGAGCCTTTCATACCAGGCTCTTGGTGCTTGATGTAAGCCATAAAGAGCTTTGAAAACTTTGTAAGGATGTTTAGGATCTTCAAAACCAGGAGGTTGCTTGACATATACTTCCTCTGTAATAGTGCCATAAAGAAAGTCACTCTTGACATCCATTTGATAAACCTGAAAACCCATATAAGAAGCAAAAGCAAGAAATATTCTAATAGCTTCTATCCTTGCTACAGGGGCAAACACTTCATCATAATCTACTCCTTCTTCTTGTCTGTAACCTTGTGCAACTAACCTTGCCTTATTTTTGATGACATTACCTCTTTCATCTCTCTTGACTCTGAAAACCCATCTGGTTCCAATAACTCTCTTCCCATCTGGAAGATCACATAATACCAAAACTTCTTGAAGTTTGAATTGTAGCAGTTCTTCTTGCATAGCTTCAACCCAACTTTCTTTAGTTAATGCTTGAGCAATATTCTTGGGTTCCTCTTGAGAAATAAAACAAGTAAACAAACATGTTTGATGGTCCTTATGATTCAGCCTGTTCTGTTTATAGACAAAGCTAAGTAAAGCATTATGAGGTTTAGTAAAACTCTTAGCTTTGTGTCTTGTCATCACTCCAGAAGTAGAAGGACCAATGATTTGATCAGTAAGATGATTCTTATGAATTCTTAAGTTTGGAGACTGTGGAACTCCATAGGTATCATCCAAATTAGTGACATCAGCATCTTCATTGGAATCTGAGAAAATACCTTCCACTTCAAACTCATCATCAGTATCTTCTAAGCCAGGCATAGTAGGATCATCCAAATCATCCAAAGTGCTGGAAACTGGTGCAGCAGTACTTTGGTCAAAAGTACTGTCCAAAGTACTGTAAGAGTATTCTGCAGTATTGGTCTTTTTCTTTTCTTCTTCATAAGCTCTTCTTTGTTCATCAGTATAAGAATGTGCCAAAACATCTTGAAGAAGCATCTGATTAAGTTCTTCTTGAATATATTGATCCTCAGCAGACAATGAGGATTTTGGCTTATCAGTACTTTTCTTTGGTTCCACAGTGATTGGTTCTTCATCAGGAACTGCATCAGGACTAATATGAACTCCATGCACAACATACTATAAATCTTCTTCATTGTGTACAGGTTTATTTTCTTCTCTAACAGGTACATAGTTCATAGAAGGAGTTAAAACTTCAAGATCAAACATCCAATCAGGACCTTTACCCTTCTGATTGTCTTGATCTTCTAAAAACTCAACATGAAGACAATCTTGAACCTTCTTAGTGACTCTATTGTACACTCTAAATCCCTTACTGTTGGTGCAGTAACCCAATAAATAACCTTCTTCTGACTTGCCATCAAACTTACCCAGATGATCAATTGTATTCAAAATAGTAAGAGGGCATCCAAAAGGCTTCATAAATCGAATGTTGGGTTTGTTGGCCATCAGCAACTCATAAGGTGTCTTCATCTGTGGTTTAGTAACTGATACTCTGTTAAGTACATAGCAAGCAGTACTTACAGCTTCAACCCAGAATTGAATAGGTAGTTGTGAATCTGCTAGCATGGTTCTGGCTGCTTCAATCAAAGTCCTATTCTTTCTTTCTGCAACACCATTCTGCTGTGGTGTTTTGGCAATACTGAACTCCCTCTTGATGCCTTTGTTTGCACAGAAGTCATCCATAAGCTTGTTCTTGAATTCAGTTCCATTGTCACATCTAATACCTCTAACCTTGAGTCTCAATTGGTTTTCAAGTGCTATTATGAGAGTCTGAATAGCATCAAAAGTATCATCTTTAAATCCCAAGAAAAATACCCAACTGAATCTACTGCAGTCATCTGTGACAACTAAGCAGTACTTCTTCTTGTTCAAATTTGTAACAGATACAGGTCCAAACAAATCCATATGTAACAGCTCCAAAGGTTCTCTAATAGTTCTTTCCTCAAGCTTCTTGCAGGAAGCTTTATGTTGTTTACCCTTCTTACATGCCAAACATGAGTGATCATTCTTGTAAGTCTTTGAAGGTAACCCTCTAACTAAATTTGCTTTGACCAGTTTGTTGATATTCTTAAAATTCACATGGCCCAATCTTCTATGCCACTGATGTGCTTCTTCAGATGTTGCTTTTGCCACCAAACATGTGGCTCTTCCATAAGAATGAAGGCTCTTCATATCTAGACTATACACATCATTGGTTCTTGGTACTATAAGAACTACCAAGCTATCATCAACAGACTTGAACGCAGGGGAAAGGATGAGACATTCTGTGTCAGTGAATAACACAGGATGCTTTTTATCACAGATTTGAGAAACGGACAATAAATTGAACTTGAGCTCCTTCACATATCTAACATTCTCAAAATCTATACGCCCTGCTTTAATGGTTCCTTTTCCAGTAATTCTACCTCCATTGGGATCATTCCCAAATGCAACTCTTCCTCCACTAATAGATCTAAAATCTGACAGAATCTCCTTGTCTCATGTCATGCTTCCAGAGCAACCACTATCCACAATAAGATGATCTTTAAGCTCCTCCTCTGGGTTGCCCTGCACAAAGATTTAGAGAGTTAGTTTCTTTTAGGAACCCAAGCCATTACTGACTTGTGTTCCCCTTGTGGAGTTACAAACTCAAATTATTTGAGTATGTAATTCCCACTATTTTTTAAAACATGATCCATAATTATCTTTTGATTTTTAGCATGTGGATTTTCAAAACTTTTTGGATTTTCAACAGAACTCTCTTTTGCAAATTCATTCTCTTTTTCTTGTATTATAAAAACATCTGATTCACTTTTTGTCGAAAGTACTGTTTGTCCCTCTGCAGTACTTTCTCTCTTAACCCATTCAGTTTTAACACTTGGTTCCTGTGATCTAGATCCCCTATGTGAATTGTAGTACCTTCTAGGTTGATAGTAATGAGATCTCCTAGTGTTCCTGTTCCATGCTGTATTAGCAGTACTTTGTTTGAATTGAGCAGTACTTTGAGAAGGTACTGCTTGTGAAGGTACTGGTGATTTAGAAAAAGGTCTTCTCTGGTGAGGGTACCTATGGTCTGGTGAGAAATTTCTGTGATTAACCCTATTTGAATTATTCCAGACTGGTTTGTTCTCTCTAGGTTTCTGGTTGGCAGACCTGGTCTTTGGAAATTTTCTAAGGTATTCTGAGTGATGTTCACAATCCTTGATTAAATGATTAGGACTAAAACACACAAAACACAGTTTTTGACCCATACTCCCAAAGTGACTTCTTCTATGTCTATGACCAAAACTATTTTGCCTTCTAGGTGAATGATTGAACTTGTTTTGACCAAAGTTATCCCAAAAAGGTTTAGCAATACTGTTTTGAAAATATTTTCCTGAAGGTACTGCTTGTGAAGCAGTACTTTGAGTTGACGGTACTGCTTGACTTTGAACATTGTTTTCAACAGTTTCTTTTGTGGTTTCAGGCCTAGATTGACCAATAAGCTTTTTCCTAAACTCTAGACTGTCTACATCAAAACGCGAAACATCAAGTCTTATGGGTTGATGACTACCAATAGGATGTGGGACAACATGATAACCCTTATCTTTCTTATATTCTGGAGGTGGTTCACAAATTGAATCCTCATTACTAGATGTGTCTACATAATTAATGAGCTCATCATCACTAGTGGTTATATCCTCTAGGTCATCACCAGATTGACTTTCTTCTATGTTATCAAAGTCCATACCAAAACCTAAGCCAGTTCTAATATATGCTCTTCTCTGTTTTTGAACATAAGTAACATGTGACAGACCAAATTCTTTCCAGGCATCAAACTTTGCTAACAAATCATCTATTTCCTTAGTCAATTTCTCAATTTCAGCAATTTTACAATTTAGTTTCCATTCACTTAGTTTTAACTGGTAATCCTGTTGTTCATACTTTTCAGCCCAAGCCATTTCATTATTTTCATGTGTTATAATTTTAGCTTCCATAGACTCTAAGGTTATTTGATAACCAACTACCTCAGACCTAGCCCTAACACAATTATCTCTTTCAATCACATAACTGCCAAGTAATTTTTGATAAAAATCATGACAATTTGAGCATACCTCAGAGATAGGGGTTGAACTTGATGAAGTAGCCACCATTGCAAGCATAACAGGATCATCTTCACACTCCAAGCTCCAATCAAATCCTCCATAACCATCTCCAGATTCCAAAGCAGCATGATCAGCTTCCTCATCAAAAGCAGTGCTCCAGTCCAATTCTTCTACTTAATCTTTAACTGCTTCTTCCACTGATACCATACAGTAGGTCACTGGTTCATCATCAAATTCTTCACTCCAGTCAACCTCTGATAAATTCTCTTGAGCGACCAAAGCCTTTGTTTCAGTAATAGGGATTTCTTTTAGCTCCAGCTTTGGTTTCTCAGTCATCCTGTTTGCTTGATACTTAGCAAACCTGCACTCCCTTGCAAAGTGTCTAGTCTTTTGAAAATTGAAGCATTCAATTTTGGATTTGTCAAAAGTGATTCCTTGTTTTGGTTTGAAGTCAATGCTCTTTCCTGTTTTCTTCATGTACTTCTTGATCCTTGCAGTGATCAAAGCAACTTGCCACCTGATATCAATTTCTTCTAAAGCATCCTCGTCAATCTGGGAGAGATCTTCTTCATAAACTACAGGTAAAGAAGCTTGTTGTGCAAAAAAAGTGCACACAACCTCATCTGAGCGCATGGTAGTAGTTGGTGGGGCTTGTTGAGCATAGGTGGGGGGTTGTAAACAGCAGTACTTTGAGGTACAGTACTTTGAGTAGGAGAAGCAGTACTTTTGGTGGAAGTACTGCCCCTCTTTTCAGATGATAGAAAAGCAATACTATGAGATTTAGAACTGGTTTGACCATTCATCTCATGCTCATACACCTTTAGATGATTGTAGAGATCATCAAAGTCCATAACATCCAAACCTGGTTGTCCTATGATCATAGTAGCAATCACATGCCATGTGGATGGCAAACTTCTTAAGAACTTCAGATTGGCATCTTCAACTGAAACTTGTGCTTTGTATAATTCCAACATGTTAAGGAGATTTTGAAATCTATCATATGCAGCATCAAGACTCTCTCTTTCACCTACAGTGAAAGTTTCAAACTGTTGCTTCAGCAGATTTCTGTGCATCTTCTTAGAAGCTTCATTCCCTCCAAATCTGGTCTTGAGAGCAGCCCAGAGCTGCTTAGCATCTTTAGCATCATGGAACTTGAGAAGATGACCATCTGGAATGGCAGACAAGAGAATATTGAGTGCCTTCTCTTGATTCCTTAAGGTTACTGCTGGTAAGACTACCTTAGGTGCTTTGGGTTGTCCAGGAACATCAATAGTTTCTGGAACTTTTTCATTACCATTTACAATTACATTCCATAGAGCATGGTCTGTAATGGCAATGTACTGCCTCATCTTCATACACCATAGATCATATTCGCCCTTCTTGATGACAGGAATCCTCATCGAGGTGATGGAAGGTGGTGGAACTGAATCAGTCGACATCTTTAGGTTTTAGGGTTTCTTCTTAGTCAGAGTTTCCACACAAGCTCTGATACCACTTCTTGGATCGATGTACTCTAATCAAACTAACTTAAATAGCTTATTAAGGTTTAACAACCTCGGATAAATCCTAAGTTATTAACAGAGAAACACTGAGCAAACTCTATTAAGTATGCGGAATTTACTTAACAAAGCTAAGAAGAATAACTTTAACTTTAAACGATTTTATTAATAACTCTAACTCTGCTTATTATGCAGATCTTAAACAACTCTAATAATATCGAACTTCTCTAAAACTCTAATAAAATCACGTACGTCTAATATCAATCTAGGGGTCCTTTTATAGGCTCAAGGATAACCCTAAACGATTTACAATTCTTATCCTTGTACGTCAAGTAAACAATACATAGAAAGTTCTAGATAAACATAACTTTCTATCTTTAATCTAATACAACCGACTTATAATCTTTGCAGTACTTTGATAATAAGCAGTACTTTGACTTCATGCAGTACTTTGACTTCTTGCAGTACTTTATCTTTCTGCAGTACTTTGTTAATCTTCAGTACTTTAATCTTCTGTATCCCAACAAAACTCAAGTCCATGAGTTGCCAAGCTTCGTCATCATCAAGACAACTAAGGTTCTCTTGTTGATAGTTCTTCCTTTCTCCATAGTTGTTGGATTGAAGGCATTAGTGAAGAATGCCGAACTTGTCAAGATGAAAGCATTAGTGAAAGATGTTTATCATCTGTGTCTAAGCATTATTGAAGAATGATAAAGGTGTCAAGACGAAGGCATTAGTGAAGGGTGCCAAGCGTTTTATCAAAGGCATTAGTGAAGGATGCCGAAGAATCAAATCAAGTAGCATTTGTGAAGAATGCCTAGGTTGTATAATCGATGAGGTGCATCGTTATACATATAAGTATTTGTTTATTTACAAGGATGGTGATATCCTTGATGGTGTTGTAACAAGGAGTAGATCTCCTTGAGATTAGGTGTTGTGTTGTGAAGGGTAGTAGTTCCTCCATAGTAATGGAACTAGGTGCTTAGCCTAGTACCTAATAAAGGGTAGGCGACGTTGTGATAGGATTAGTTCTCCTTGGTGTGAAAGAACTCGATGGTTAGCCTAGCACCGTATAAAGGGTAGGCGACGTTGTGTTAGGTGTGGTTCGCGTTGGTGTGAAGGAACTCGGTATTTAGCTTTGTACCGGAAAAAGGTTAAGCGACGTTGTGAAGGCTTCTCCGCCATAAGGAGATTGGTGTAGTGTTTACGAACTCTCGAGTAGGTGACTCGGGGAGTGGAGTAGGGCAAGGAAGGTGTCCTTGTAGCCGAACCACTATAAATAACTTGTGTCGTGGTGATGTGCTTCTTACTCTTTATCTTTCATTACACGTTTATATATCTATCTATCAACGTCCAACATAAACAGCCAAATAGATTGACATAAGTTGATCTAAATATTTAAAAGGAAGTTTTAAATTGGTAAAACTATTCAACCCCCCCTTCTAGTTTTCCACAATTGGCATCAGAGCTTCGTTACCAAGTTTCTTAAAGTATGTTGTACTTTAAAGACTTGATACGATCCGTGTATGTTTGAAAACTACAAAGAAGGATTTTTCTTAAGGTCATATTTTCTTTTAAATCATTTTGTTGGACATTGAGAGATGATTCTAACAGCTTTTTGCTCTCAAGAAATCTTCATGCTAGAATATCTCCAAAATATTCATTCAAAGAATAATGAAGTCAACATTCAAGGAAGGATCTAAAAAGTAATCACAACTTACGTACACCAAGTACAAAGGATTACTTTTAAAAGCTCATGAAGTATTTTTGGTATTATGCCAAACCAAGAAGCATAGAGGTATGTTTCACTCTTCATTAGATAGGTTACATGAGTTCAATTCTTTTCATAAGTTCCCTTTGTTTATTAATCACTAGCATCACTAGAAGTCTCTCTCGTCACTCTTTCGTCTTTTTCATTATCGGGAATGATATCCCTTTTGATTTCGTCTAACTAACGCCGTCATCACATATGAACCCTCGATATGAGACTCATCAAAAGCCGTCATCCAAAACCATTTTTTTTCATCTAATACCTCCGAACTAGTTTGGTAAGCTAGCTTATAAGCCTACTACAAAAATAATGCCAAACAATTTTTTTTCTCTGTCCACAGTAGTCGGATCCCTCTAGTTGTACTAGCCGGATCCCAAATACAAAGGATCCGGGGGAACCGTGGAACAGAACTCAGCTATACGCTTTCAAAAATTCACCACTGATTATTTTCCCTCTATTCACACAACACAAAAACGACCAAGCTACAGAATTCATCCTCATTGGCTTCCATACTTTCAAGTATTCCTTCCTAGAACACCATTGTAAGTAATTACATTAACTTGTTCTAATTTTCATCATCTTCATCCTAGGGTTTATGGCTTCTTAATTTTTAATCAATTAAACTCAATTAGGGTTTTTCAAATTAATTATGAAAAAGGGGTTTTAACAAAATCATATTGTGTTCACAACATTGTTAATACAAATCAAAACCATAAACCCATTCCAACTAATCTTACCTAATTGAAAATTTGTATTTTTAGGACCAACCATGCCCAAAGCCACTCAACAAGATCATCATGACACCGTCCACTATCTTAATCACTATTATCATAAAAAGGGATTGACCAAAACCGACCGTAAAATATTCAAATGCCTTGTAAAACGACTTATCCACGAAGGTCGTGTAGTCAAGGAATGTTTCCTTGAAGATACCGACATTCGTCAAGTTTTCTCGACGATCAACTTTGATTGTCTCCTTGACATAGATGAGCAAATTTGTCCGGTCTTCATTTTTGAATTTTACAAAAGCTTTAGGATCATTAGAAACATCGACAATAGCATCTCAATCGCCTTCATCATCAACAAGCAAAACTTTATTTTTCCTCTCAACACCTTTGCTCAAATTCTTCGCATTCCTTGTGAAGGAATTTGCATGTACTCTCAAGATTGGGCAATTAATGCTCAAAACCTTGCACTTGATCGTAAGCCTCTCTATAACACTCCTCTCGACGATCCCAAAACCATTAGAGATACTATCTTCAAAATTAGGACCGACCAATCTCGTTACAACCGTAACAAAAAGCTCATTCACCGTGATCCCTTTCAAATGGAACTTTTCGAAATGCATTCCACTTTTAGAAAATAGGAAGAAATCCTTAGGGAAAATGTCATTAGCCTAGTTGGGAACAAAGATCATCCAAATGCATGTCTTGTGCAAATGATCTATTGTCTTATCCACCAAAGGCCATTTAATCTTGCCTATTACATGGTAAGGAGAATGGCTGGGGTATTCAAAGCTTCCAACATGGTACTTACGTATGGTATGCTTCTAACACGACTTTGTAAGTATGTTGGTACATTGCAACCATCTCCTATTAACGATGATCATTACCTCTCCGATCACGTCATGGTACCTCTTACCAAACAACCCTCTAAACGGTTCATGGTCAATGGAGAGAAACCCGAAGCTCTCTCGAACTCCTCGGCCGGAGAAGAAGAAGATGAAGATGAGGAAGACATCGACCCCGTAGCCAACATCAAATTGGAAATCCTTGAATACCACAAACAACTTCCAACCATTCCAAACGAGACCACGGAATTTAAGAAATTGAGGTGCATGATTCAAAACCTAGCTTACAACCTCACTAAGCCATCAAAAAGGAAAAGAAAGGATTGACGAAAGAGACAATAGGAACATGCTTATTTTTCTTTATCTTATGTTTGGATGATTACGTTTTAGCACTTTCGGTTTATGGTAACTTGGATATTGTCTTTTTATCATGCTTCTATAACTAGTGTTTTGTGATAAACATGCTTGTTTCTATTTTTTATCTTTGGATTTACTAGTGTGCATAAACTGCGCATCATTTCTGTGTAGGTTCTGATCTGCAGATACCGGATCCCTAGGATTAGCCTTGCCGGATCCCTCTCTTGAGGGAACCGTTGGATCCGTGACATCAGATCAGCAATACAACATTCCTTACATGAAGATAGCTTTCTAGATAACATCACATTAGCTAAGCATATGATTTTAGAATCCAACTAAGTCCAATTCAAGGATGAGAAAGGC
Organism: Chrysanthemum seticuspe; assembly: GCA_019973895.1. Taxonomy (NCBI): domain Eukaryota; kingdom Viridiplantae; phylum Streptophyta; class Magnoliopsida; order Asterales; family Asteraceae; genus Chrysanthemum; species Chrysanthemum seticuspe. Next base: position 289,967,129 of record BPTQ01000009.1, read on the forward strand.
TTAGACTCACTAAAGGCTTACTTAGGATCTTAGTCTAATTTTATCAACACATCTAAACTCACCATATTTCCGCTTCAACTACTCACAAACTATTTCTCATCTCTCAAAACACTTAAAGAGGACAAATTAAACATCTTTAGGAAATTGCTTCTAGTCATTTCTATCTCAAAGTAAGAAAAAAATTAGTTTTTCAATTCTTGTGATTTTTAAGAATTTTTCTAAATATCACCTCAAGCTTAAATCTGATCACTAGGATAATTTATTATGACTTGACACCTCCATAACTCTTAGTGTTATCCTTGGACATCCATTGGTAGTCATCTTGTCCCATCCTCCTTCCATTAGAAGCAATCATTTGCTATAACACTTATTACCTTTGATCATTCAAGTACCCTTTCATCTTAAACACTTAGGAGAACTGAAACATTCAAAATGAGATAGGCTTTAGCTCCTAGAAACCTCATTTCAAACCTGTCATAACTACTGAGAGCTGGATCCCTAGGATTAGCCTAGCTGGATCCCTCCAAGGAGGGAACCGTGGGATCCGGGTGACAGTTTATGTCAATCATAGCTAAAACAATCATTTCAACTCATCTTCCTAACTCAAACACTCCATCTCATCTTAAATGAATTCCTAGATCAGTGAAACTCTGAATCACAACCTTGTGCATGTTAATCATCACATTTCCAAGAACATTAATGGATTAAGTCTTAAATGCAATTGCCAAGTTCTTCCCTTTATAAGTCATATTGCTAAAGAACACTTTAGTCATCCAACACAATCAACATTATCAGCAATTGCAACCATCTCCTTTAGTCATTTCATCATGAGAAAGGCTCCTAGTCCTAACTCATCCACCCAAGAAACTTGCTAGAATCATACACGAAGTTTCCTCAACCGAATCATCTCCGGTTAAGTCCACCAATGCTAGGATTTCCCCTACACCAAGGAAACCAATCAAACTAATCCCCAAGAAGAATGTTCCCACTAGGATTTCTTCACCAAATTTTACTATACCAAACAAACCCTCTACAACTCAACCAACATCATTAGTGCCTAGAGCCACCTCACAATCATCTCCACAATCTCACAATGTAGAAGATTTACCCTCTTGGTCATCTCATCTTTTACCTTTGCCAACTAATTCACTTGAAAAGATTGAGCAACAAAATCAAAGTGTTGAATCAACACTTGTTCCAAAAGCAAACTCTATCATTCCTCCCAATAGTCCATTTTGGATTATGAGAAGACATCAAAGGCAACCACCGACCAAATGGAAGTTGATGCTTCTTTACCTCTACCCTCAAACATTGTAGAACCACGACTTAATGAGCCTCCACCAAATCCTCCTTCATTTGAAGATCCTCAACCCACTTCACTTAAACTTTCACTTCAAGAAACTCAAAACCATGACAAGGATTGCTATCATTGTAAACACGTTGAAAGATTGATACATGAACTACGTGAAGAGCAACGTTTCATGTTTCATCACCTCCTCGAACGTTTCGAAGAGGTCAACAAGCCTAAACTACAATGAGCATCATAGTCACAAGCTCAAACCTAGAACGTTTAGGAAACTTTTCTCATCCTTGATCATCATTAAGCTTTTAGTTGAAACTTAAGTTTGGGATAAACTCATTAGCATTAGTAGCACTTGTTTGGTTAGTTCATTCTCTTGTTTTAGAGATTTGTTCAATTATCTCTTGTTTTATTGAATGAACATTTATATGCTTTACTTATTTTGTGCGTTGTGCTCTTTATTGCACATATATTTTCTCCACACTAGCATTGTTTGACACATCTTCATTGCTGAAGAAAATGTCACCAGATAGCCGGATCCCTCCAAAATGCCTAGACGGATCCCTCTAATAAGGGAACCGTGGGATCCGTGGTACAGAAGCACAAATTTCTACTAACTTGAGTTTTATTTGCAGGAAATTATGCACTATACTCTTGTTTTCTAACCTTTACTTTGTAGATTTTCAAAATAACACATGAAGATTTTGACACCATAAAGCTAGGGGAGCTTTCTGTCAAACGCAATTGCAAAAACACTTGCAACTTAATCCGATTTTTGGACTATACTTCATGACACCCCATTGCAACTTTGCAAACTTAAAAGGGGAGCACGTTTTCGTCACTTAGACAAACCATTTGCAAACTTAATTGCAAACACAATTAGTTTATTTTACGTCATGTACTTGACGCCCTTTCAAAGGGATGGACTCGTCAAGGGGAAGTTAAGACGAGTACCATTCCCGTCACTTGCTCTCTTTACATTTTTACATAACTTTTCTTATAAAAATTGTGTTAGATTTTTTTAACACTTTTTGTTTCGACAAAAAGGGGGAGAAGAAAGTAAAAACTACAAATTCAAACTTTTACGAATTTTAGCTTTTCCTTAAAATAATTTTATGTTTTGTCATCAACAAAAAGGGGGAGATTGTTAATACAAATAAGCCATAAAAACGTTTATTTATATTTTACGATCTTCTAATGTTTTGTCGATAACAAACGTAAAATCATTTTAACGAAACAAATAAAGTACGTAAATAGTTTGAGTTAATAGTTTCCTAACACACTTACGCTTTCACATAAAACACTATAACAAGTTTAAGTGATTTTATGATTTAGATATATATGTACAACAACTAATGTTTACATATTAGGTTAGCACATACTTAAACTAAGTATACTAAAATGAGTAAACACATGTATATACTAAAATGGGTAAAAACATGTAAATACTAAAATGGGTAAAAACTAGCAAATGGTATTGACCCATAACCCATGGTTTTATATATACCACTTAACCAAGTTCATTGTATCTAGAAAGAAAACCATGGATCAACCCATGACCCATGACCCATAACCAAAAACACCCATGGACAAAGAGGAGCGTTCCACGGATCCCTGGCTTTGTGCTAGCCGGATCCCAAGTGGAAGGGATCCGTGGGATCCGGGGAACAGTAGATAATTTTCTCTATAAATAGAGAGCCATTTCTTCCTTTCTATTCACCACTTTACACACATACTTCCCCCAAGTATTTTAACCCTCTAACCTCATATCTAAGTGATCTATGTAGTTTGTCTTTTGTTTTTGTGTGATCTTCTAGGTTCCTCTTAAAAGAGATATCACCACTTCTTGAAGACGTGCAAACTCAAGTTCATGAGTTGCCAAGCTTCGTCATCATCAAGACAACTAAGGTTCTCTTGTTGATAGTTCTTCCTTTCTCCATAGTTGTTGGATTGAAGGCATTAGTGAAGAATGCCGAACGTGTCAAGATGAAAGCATTAGTGAAAGATGTTTATCATCCGTGTCTAAGCATTATTGAAGAATGCTAAAGGTGTCAAGACGAAGGCATTAGTGAAGGGTGCCAAGCGTTGTGTCAAAGGCATTAGTGAAGGATGCCGAAGAATCAAATCAATTAGCGTTTTTGAAGAATGCCTAGGTCGTATAATCGATGAGGTGCATCGTTATACATATAAGTATTTGTTTATTTACAAGGATGGTGATATCCTTGATGGTGTTGTAACAAGGAGCAGATCTCCTTGAGATTAGGTGTTGAGTTGTGAAGGGTAGTAGTTCCTCTATTGAATGGAACTAGGTGCTTAGCCTAGTACCTAATAAAGGGTAGGCGACGTTGTGATAGGATTAGTTCTCCTTGGTGTGAAAGAACTCGGTGGTTAGCCTAGCACCGTATAAAGGGTAGGCGACGTTGTGTTAGGTGTGGTTCTCCTTGGTGTGAAGGAACTCGGTATTTAGCTTTGTACCGGAAAAAGGTTAAGCGACGTTGTGAAGGCTTCTCCGCCATAAGGAGATTGGTGTAGTGTTTACGAACTCTCGAGTAGGTGACTCGGGGAGTGGAGTAGGGCAAGGAAGGTGTCCTTGTAGCCGAACCACTATAAATAACTTGTGTCGTGGTGATGTGCTTCTTACTCTTTATCTTTCATTACACGTTTATATATCTATCTATCAACGTCCAACATAAACTACCAAATAGATTGACATAAGTTGATCTAAATATTTAAAAGGAAGTTTTAAATTGGTAAAACTATTCAACCCCCCCTTCTAGTTTTCCACATATAGATATATGTATATTTATGTGTATATGTTTCGGGGCGGGGATAGTGTGCTCCGTCCCTGCCTCAAACCCGATAAGAATCCCCGTTAAGGCCCCAAAACCCGCCCCGAAACCCGATAAGCATGCCCCGCCCCGCCCTAATAAGTTCGGGTTTCGGGTTTCCCCGTCGGGTTCGGGTTTTTTTGCCATCCCTATTTAGCCCTTAACTCTAGTGGTGGAGATTTGTGTAACCGCCAACCTTATGATAGAATACATACTATGACTGTGCGATTGAGTGATCACCCCGAAATTGACACTTAGAATAGTTGAGAGATTTAAGTGTTTGTTCCCCTTTCGTGAGGTGTTCGGCTTTGTTTTATTCTAGCATAAGGGATTTGTAAACTCATATTTTCCAGGTTATGGGAAATATCTTTTTAGGAATCTATCTAATAAGGTCTACTTGAGGGCAAGTAGAGTTCAAGTGGGGGGATATTTGATAACATCAAATAGTCCTGAATATTAAGTGTCAATTTCCCCCGATAAGGCTCGTTATTTATATCATTTATATGGATTTACGCTTGTTTTCCATTGTTTTCCACTTTCAGGTAAATTACGAGCATTGGAGCTAAAGAGACGCGGAACTGGAAACATATCTAAGGATTTATCACAGTATGCTATTTCGAAGAAGTTACGGCGTAACTCATCTCTCACATTACGCCGTAACTATTGCGTGACTCAGTATGCCAAGTTATCAGAAGGTTACGGCGTAACTCCTCCCAAAGGTTACGACGTAACTACATTAGGTCAAAAGAGGTTCCACGCCGCTGATACTTACGCCGTAACTACTGCATCTCTTACGACGTAACCGAGTTTATTGAAGACTACGGCGTAACCACTCATTAGGTTACGCCATAACCAGCAGATCTAGTGCATTTTACGAAGAAATAGAAGGCTCTGGCCTATAAATACCCCACGAATTCCAGCATTTCTAATCATCCCATTCCACACACAACACTCTGAGAACGTGGGAAAAAGCTCAAGGCATGTCTAGAGGAGCATACGGAGCTGTTTCCAAGGGAGAAGTCACTCCATTACGATAAGCATTAGCGTTTTATATTTCTTTTACTTTCAATTCATGTATTTCGTACCTTTGAATATTGAATTGATTTGCATGATTAATATGAGCGGCTAAGCACCTTTTGGTGCTAGCCTAGTTATGATTCCTTAATTGTTTTGTTTGCGTTTACTTTTACTTCCGTACAATTATTTCTAAGTGTATGCATGCATAGTTTATTGGTAGCCATCCTTGGTTCGGTAGTTTTGAATGGCGGTAGAGACCAATTGCCTAGGAGATATGACCAACTGACCCTAGGTGAGCGGACTGAGACGGGAAAGGTAAGATATGACCAACTGACGACCCTTTCTACTTGTGCGATTTGACCAACTGATCACCTATCGTTTGGATGAACTTAAGAATTAGGGGTGTAGTGTCTAAGTTCCTAACGGTCAGGCACTCACTATTATGAATCTAGCATGTAGCGGTACTTAATGACTTGGCTTAGGGGACCAGGAACAACAGGACTTATGACGGTGCGCCTGATTTCTCCTGTGGTGGCATCTTTGCTGATAGGGTAGGGCGAATTGACCAAATGTTGTCCTCTCGAATTTGACCCCATCTGAAGTAATTGGAAGTAAGTAGACGTAGACATAACTAGCTAGGATGATTAACTAGGTTAGCACCACTTCTCTCTATTGATTTCTCTTTACCATTTATCTGCTTTATTTTATTTTGCATTAGTGTTTAATTAATTAAATCCCTATCGAAACCTTTATTAAGTCTGTGACACTAGACTTAGTAATAATCCAACATACATAGCTCTTGGGACGACCTCGGCTTTACCGATTACTACACTACACGCGACCGGGTACACTGCCCGTTAGTGCACTAGGGTAGACCATAGGTATAGCGAGACACTATAAATATTAAGACCTAATCACACAAGCTGGCCACTTGTGAATGGCCAACCGTAACAGACTTAAAACAGCTTGGAACCATATGCAATGAAGTCCTGGAGAATATAATGAATTCCCGGGTCGTTCAGTCCCACGGAGACTCAATGGTGTGTAAAACACAAACTCAGATGATGGAGTGATCACTAAGGATAGTGATCTGTAAAGGTTTTGATTAGAAATATTACACTACTGATTGATTGGAATGGAATGGAATACATAATAGGGAAGCACAACAATCAGATAAGAAAAACGTAAACGTAAGTTTAAAAACTACGTATACGTACAAAATAAAAAGTAAAATCTAAGAAATAAAAGACCTAAAAATATGAAAATAACATTTTTGGAATCCTAAAAATAAAAGAAAATTATTAGAAAAAGAAAATTATTTTTAACACTATTTATTTAATTATTATTAATTAAAAACTGTTTTAACTATTTAATAAATACTCTAAAATAGAAGAAAATACAAAATAAGGCTAGAAAAATATACTTATGATTCAGAAAAATCTAAAATACTATAAAACTAATTTTAAAATTAAAAATATATTTTTCACACTTTTTATCTAATTATTACTAATTAATAACTATTTAAAATACACTTAATTACTAGAAAATATAAAATAAACTTGGAAAAATAAAATTTTAACTTGGAAAAATCTAAAATATAATAAAACTAATTTTAAAACTGAAAATATATTTTTTATGCTTTTTAATTATTTATTACTAATTAATTACTATTTTTAACTAATTAAAATTATAATAAATACTAAAAAGATAGAGAAAAATATGAAACTTTTTCTAAAAATACTATATGATGACAGAAACCTAAGAAAAATAGAAAAACAAGATTTGCTTATTAAAAAGCTAAAAAGAAAAATCAAAAAGCTAAGAAATATTAAATAAACACTATCACTGATTTTTAATTGATCTTTTTCTGGATTTTCTTTTTGAAAACTACTTTAATACTGATATTATGAAACTTTAATGAACACAAAAATTTTACAAGTCACAAATAAGCTGTTTGAGGAGCTTAATATCCCAACAGTAAGCTTAATGAGCTTATTTGGTGAAATAAGCTCAAACAAGGTCACCAGCTGAATCAGAAGCTTAAAATAGATACAAGTGGACTAATGCTACTCAAATGAAGCTAAAACACACAGATAAGCACATTGCTAAGATAGAAATAAGCAGATAAGCACTTGCTATTTGTGGTGAAAAACAGAAAATGGGACAAAGTTAGGGCTTATTGCAGCCCTAGCAAACAAACTTAAAAATGAAAGACAAGTCTTGAGACCTCAAGATGACCAGTTTGGCTTCCCAAAGAACCAAAGTTCACAAGATTTGACCAACTATTAAGCTCTATGCAAGCTTATCAAGATTGAACCATTAACTGTGCACAGGGCACTTTTCAGAACAAGTATCCAAAATAAGCAGTAAAATAAGCACTTAAAAAGCTGAGAAACAGAGAACTAGCATTTTTGTATTTTTGTTTAGCAACCAAACTTTAATACCCTAAGAGCTTTTAAGCTAAAACTTATTATTAAACCCACAATGAAATTATCTTTTTTATTCAAAAACGACCCAAGTGAAATTTTGACTTTTATGAAAAACAAAAGAGTTGACCAAGATGAACTTTGAATTGATTCTAAGAACTGATTATGTTGTATTAAGGTGATATAAGACTGATTTGACCTGCACTAACAACTTTCTAACACAAAATCATGATCCTATCTTTGTAAAATCCAACAGTGAGTACACAATATTTGATCCAAAGGAATTTTGACTTTTTGCTTATGAGCACTTGTTTTTGAGACTGAGATCAGTTATTAGAGTCAAATGTGATACAAAGTAATAACAAACAAGCACTCAAACAACCTTTTAGACAGCTAAGCTCACAAATCCAAACAAGACTTATTTGACTGTTTTGAACCTTTTTCAAAGCAACTCACAAATTTAAACCATGAACTTGATTTCAGACATCATATAATCATTAACTAAGACCAAATAAGCTTGAACCAACAGTAATAGCAACATAAAACTATGAATTTAGACTTGAGCTATTTTAACTGTCAAATTGAAATTTTTTGCTAACTACTAATTAATAAGAACACACCACTTGTTTTAATGATTAATAACACTTAACTATATCTAATGAACAATAAGGAACATAAATTCAAGCTAAAGAACAACTACAACAGTAAGATGCAAAAGTGATCAAAAGTGCTTACAAAAGCTTCCAAGCTCAAAACTGAGAACAAGAACCAATGAACACCCCTATTAGCTTACCACTAAGCTTCTAAACCAAGGCCATCCATAATTCACCCTGCTCCAGCTGTGTACACCATTTCCAAGTGATTTTTGAATTTTCACTAATTAATTGGTATTTTTGGTGATTTTTTTATTTTTGCTTCTAAACTGTTTTTTAGAGTTTCTAAAAGCTTGAATAAGCTTTCTAGGGAGCTTATGTGGCTTATTTAGTCCATAAGAACATCTACAAACAACAATTGATCATTCATGAGAATTTGAAAATAAGGAAAATTGCATAATCTGAGATATAAGTTGATACTTGAATTGAAGGTTCACAAAAGCTTTATTAATACATAAGAACTTGAAATTCAGAGTTTTAAAACTAAAACATACACTTGAAATTGAAAATAAGCTAAAACAACTTAATGAAATGAAAATTACACTAGATACTTGATACATTGCATCTCTCTCTCTCTTTATAGACTTTTGCAACTCCTTATTGTCCTCTGAATCTATCCCACCATTTCTGAGCCACTGGATGCTTGAAACTCATCAAAACCGTCCAAGTGTCATTTTGGCGCCAAATATTTCAAGGCAGGTTTGATCATTAATTGGGAGTTTGGTTTCAATCAATTAAAGTTTTTGGTGTTAGTGGAGGTGGAGGGGACAAGGTAAGGGAAGGGGGTTGAAAAAGTGGAGAAACCATGGCTGGTTTTGAGGATTCAGGGGTGGGAGAGGAGATGTACAGTGTTTGGGCGGTTTTTGTGTTGGTTTGACTTTCGTTGACCCGTGGGTGGTATTAATAAAACGAGAGGGGGGTCACAATTGGGTTGTGACAGGGATCAAAAGGGATTTTGAGCTAGGTCAAGGGTTAAGCCAAAGGGGGTCAAGGGTCATGTGGAGTTGGGCTTGAATATTATGTTGGGCCGGCTGGATTGGATTGGATATTGGATCCGTTTGGTTAAGCTTAGTACACAAGGACTAAATATGCAAATTATCCAAACTTGAGGGACTGATCTTGAACTTTTTCCAATGCTCTCACAAGGACCAAACTTGACAACTTTGATAGAACAAGGACCCTTTTTGCATAAAATCCATTTTTTTAAAAGTCCAAGGACTAATTTTGCAATTTTCCAAAGTTTAGGGACCTTTCTTGCCAATTGTCCAAAGAATCATTCAAGGATCATTTTTTACAACTTAGATTATTTTAAGGACCTTGAATGATAAAATTCCACATTTTGATATATCAGGGACTAGATTTGACAACTTTTAAAACTTGGGGGACTAAAACTGCCAATTTTGCAAACTTGAATCATTTTTCATCTGATTTTGATATTTTTGCATTTAAAACACATAAAACACTAATTTGTGATATTTTGATCATTTTGATGTGTTTCTGAGTGTTTTCAGATGATTTTGCAGTTTAGATTATACAAAAATGATGAGTATTTAGACACTCATCAAGAGCCATGGTTTGATCATCTCTTACATATCTTTGGATTTCTAGTGACTTTTAGGTAGTTTTAGAGTTTGAAAAAGTTTAGTGGTTTTTGCATCATTTGGATCATTTCTAGTGTTAAGGTTTGAATCTTGGGTGTAGTTTTGTGTTTAGAATCATTGTATGTGCTTGGGTTTTGATTTGGTAAGCTTGAATCATCGTGGTTGGGTTGTTCTTGGATTGAAAAGTGGTGTTTATGTGTTTTTCTAGCTAGCGACTTGAGCCACGGATAAGTTGTCTTGGTAGCGACTTGATTTGTAATTTGGTAGCGAGTTGTAGTTGAAGGTCTTAGCGAGTTAAGCTAGCGACTTGTTTATTGAGACAAGCCGACAAACAGTACACTTAGTGGATTCTCCACTACGGGTAGCGACTTAGTGAAAGTTAGCGACTTGTACTTAAGTGTGTTAGCGACTTGGTATTAGCGATTTGGTACTTAGCGAGTTGCTATTTAGCGACTTGACATCTTAGCGACTTGGTGCTTAGCGAGTTGCTATTTAGCGACTTGACATATTAGCGACTTGGTGCTTAGCGACTTGCTGTCAAAATTTGCTAGCGACTTGGTGCTTAGCGACTTGGTTCAGGGTTTCTTAGCGACTTGGTTGATTCTAGTACTTCAGGGATAAGATGTTGCTTGTGCAAGCTCAGGATAATGGTGCAGCTTTGGATGAAGAGGAGTTGTTGTTTTTGGCTGAAGGAAATGCTAAGACATATGATGCAGATGTGGATGAGCAACCAATTCAGGAGATAGGCCATAATCATCAGAATGCCTTTCAAGTAGCTGATTGTGATACATACGACTCTGATGTTGATGAAGAACCTACTGCACAAACCATTTCCATGGCTAGCATTTCTCCAATGGTCTCTCCTAAAGTCTCTTCATCACCACAAGCTGGTCCATCCAAAGACAAAATCATTTCTGAGGTATTAAAATTATACGATGAAGTTGATGAGCAAAAGATACATAACGAAGTACAATCAACTGTAATTATTGAGTCAAATATTGAAAATAGGGGTAATATCAATGTTGTCCCATATGATCAATATGTGAAACAAAGTGAAAGTGAGATTGTACCAAGTGATGCATCTTCTGCAGTCAACAATGATTATGTTTTTGATGAATTCACTGCATGTGCCCCTGATGATTTTGTCATCTCTGAACTGAATGCCTATAAAGAACGTGTTGCTATTTATGAACAACGTGCTAAATTTGAGTTGACCACCCGTGAGCAGGAAATGGATGACCAAATGCGTACAACTATTAGAAAAAGTAGGTTTAGAGAAGAAGTATTAAAACAAGAGTTAAACTCCTTACAAGAAAAGCTTTCTAAAACTGCTAAGCAAAAACAAGAACTTCAAGAAAATGTTAAAATGCTTAAGAAAGAATTCAGTGCTAAGGAATCAAAACTTTTGAATGATTTTTCTAATCTAAAAACCTTGAAAAACAAGCTTGAAAATAAGTTGTACGTACAAGGAAATACCATTCAGACTGCTCACTTAATCACTAAGCATAGAGTCTTAAGCGATAAGCATAGCATTCCCCTTGTTGAGGAACCAAATCCAGAGGTCATTAAAAAGGCTAGAGCTGCCCATAAGGTAATTTATGATGGCAATGAAATCCTTAAGCCTAGACAGAAACCTAGTTGCGCTGAGTGCACTGAGGAAGATAAGAAATCAGATGAAGTCACTAGGGAAAAGATGAACAAGAAACTAGATGATCCTAAATGTAAAGAGAAGAAAATAAATATCACACCCCATGATTACAAGAAGGAGAATTGGATTTCCTTGAACAAGTTTAAGCCTCAGACATTGTTAACACCCGAACAAGTGTTCTGGAAAAAGGATTTAGATAAGCAAAAAGCAGAGAATCTTGTTGTAACAAACCCCCCCTTTAGGAAAATGCCTTCAGCGACTGTGTATCCTCCCAATACACCAATGCATTTAGTTCCTAGGACTATTGCCACTAAAAGCAAGACCTTAATCAGTCAATATGTTATCTTTCAACTATTTGTTGATTTTGAGAAAACTTGTAAGAAAAGGATCACACCCACTGGGATAACTGAAGGGGAAAGGGGTTTTGAACAAACAAAAGAATGCTATTTAACTGAGGTCATGCCTTTCTTTAAACTACTAAAAGATCATTTTGAGAGTCTTAAAAAGGGGATAGATTCAGATATTAAAGGAATGGAAAAGGAATTTGATGCTATGATAGTTGAGGTTAGTGACTATGAGCGAACACTAAAATATAATGAGATTGAGAGGAAGAACTTGCATACATTGAATGAGACTCTTATTTCTGAATGTATTACTCAAGATGTGTTTTACACTGCTACGAATTGTTCCATTAATGCTTCTCGATTTCATGAATTATCCGTTGCTCTGAAAGTCTCCCATGATCGTGTCATTGAGCTTGAAAAAACTAACTCTAAACTGCATGATAAAGTTGAACAGGATGATCATGATAACTTGGTCAAACATTATTCTAAATTAGAAGTTGAGCATCTGGCTTTGCAATTAAAATATCAACATCTGAAAGAAAATGTTAAAACCTCAAATATCAAGACATCTTTGGATGTTCCTGAATTTGATGCAGTTTTTGAAATTAGCAAACGTGATGAACAGATTCGAGCTCATTGTAACACGATCAGAAAGTTGAAAGCCCAAATTTCTCAATTAAAGGGTGAAATGAACAATGTGACTGGCTCCCAAATGCCTCCTCCTTTAGATTCTCGGAATTCTCAAAATTTTAATCTTCAAAACTTGGTCAATGCTTTACAAAAGGAAAATGAGAGTTTTCTAGAAGAAAATGAAAAGGTTAAACGTCATTTCAATGAGTTATTTGAGTCAATAAAAGTCACTCGTAATAAAAATAATGAACAAATAACTTCGTTGCAAAAGGAAATTGAGAATCTGAAGAGTCAGGTAAAAGGGAAAATGCCAATGACCAATGGGGAGAATGGTGCATCAAAGGTGCATGGTTGTAATAAATATGCTTTGTCTGTGAATTATGTTCCTCCTCACCTTAGGAATAACAAACTTGCCATTCAAACATATTTCTCATACCTTAAGGATAGTCTAGAATGTCTCCGTGAGATTGTAGAAGAGGATAAGTTAGAGAAACCACTTGATAATGCAATTGGCCATGCATGCTTATATGCCAAACGATCTCAAGAACTTCTAGAATGCTTAATTACAATATGCCCTAAATCCCTAGGTGAGCAAGTCAACCCCTTGATACCCTGTTCTATGCCTAATGCCAAGTATACAAATCATTCAATGCCCAATGTTATGAATGTGAACTTTAGTAGGCCTTCAAATAGTTCAGATCCCAGCACCTCCAGTGTTAAGAAAGTGAACCTCAATGTGCCTTCGAATAGTTCACATCCCAGCACATCAAAACAGGAAAGGCAAAAGGTAGAAAAACCAACTAATGTTCCCGTTCCCTCTACAGGAGTAATCAGTGACATTAAAGCGAGCAGGTCAAAGTCTCAAGACAATACAAGGAATGATAGGACCTCTCAAGCTAAGAATGTGCATTGGAAGAGAGTAGAAGACCAACCTAGGAACTTTAAGCTTGAGTCGAATAAAACGAATCGTGTTGATTCTAGTATTAGCCATAGGCGTACTGTAATTAATTCGAATTATGATACTATTTGCAAACCTTGTAATGATGTCTGCTTGAATTCTGTTTCTAATCATGAATGTGGTGTGAATGCTTTGTCTAATGCTGTCAAATCCCCAGTTAACATTGTTAATACAAAATATCATGCTAAGAAGGCAAAAAGGCAAAGGCGAAAGAAAGTTAGAAAACAGTGGAAGTCCACAGGAAGAACATTCAGTAAGATAGGTTATCAATGGATACCTGTAGGCCATAAGGTTAATCAGGCAATGCCCACTAGAAAATGGATGCCTACGGGTAGAACTATTCCCTTAAGAAGTGAACATACTTTGAATAGGGCAAATACGGACACTAGTACTGCATCTATTCATAATGATTCCATTGCCTCAATTTCTGATATGAATGATTCTATCTCTGATGTGGGTGTTCCAATCACTGTTACTAACCAAATGGAACCCATTCTTGCATGGGGATCCCAATTATCCAGTTATCCATTTTTGTCTGTGTTCAACTGCAGATCGTTCAAATCGTTCTGTGGTACCTGGACTCAGGCTGTTCCAAGCATATGACTGGAGACCGGTCGCGGCTCATGAACTTTGTGAGTAAATTCATCGGGACAGTTAGATTCGGGAACGACCATTTTGGAGCTATTATGGGTTATGGAGATTATGTGGTTGGTAAAAGTGTAATTTCCAGGGTATATTATGTGGAAGGTCTTGGTCATAATTTGTTCTCTGTTGGTCAATTCTGTGATTCCGATCTAGAAGTGGCTTTTAGAAAACATACTTGCTTCGTTAGAGAACTTGATGGTGTAGAATTATTAAGAGGTACTCGAGGTTCTAACCTATACACCATCTCTATCGATGACATGATGAAGTCCTCTCCAATCTGCTTGCTATCAAAGGCTTCTAAAACAAAGTCTTGGTTTTGGCATCGTCGTCTCAATCACTTGAACTTCGGCACCATAAACAACCTCTCCAAAAAGGATCTTGTCAGAGGCTTACCCAGATTAAAATATGAAAAAGATCATCTCTGTTCAGCTTGCCAATTAGGAAAAAGCACTAAATATGCCCACAAACCAAAACCCACTAACTCTGTAATGGAAGTTCTTCATACCCTTCATATGGATCTGTGCGGTCCAATGAGAGTGCAAACCATCAATGGGAAGAGATATGTATTAGCAGTGGTTGATGACTACTCCCGATTCACTTGGGTTAAGTTTTTGAGGTCAAAGGATGAAACTCCTGATGTCATCATTAAACTCATTAAACAACTTCAGATCCGACTCAACAAAACTGTTCGAATCGTCCGAACTGACAATGGAACTGAGTTTGTTAATAAAGTACTCAATAAATTTTATGAAAATGTTGGAATCAGTCCTCAAAGAAGTGTTCCTCGAACTCCTCAACAAAACGGTGTAGTTGAAAGACGAAATCAAACTCTTGTAGAAGCTGCAAGAACAATGCTGATTTACTCAAAGGTTCCAATGTTTTTATGGGGTGAAGCTATTGCCACTGCTTGTTACACTCAAAATAGATCTCTTATTCACACATCTCATGGAAAGACTCCATACGAACTTGTCCACAATCGAAAACATGATCTATCATATCTTCGTGTGTTTGGTGCTTTATGCTATCCAACGAATGACGGACAAGATTTAGGTAAATTGAAAGCTAAAGCGGATATTGGAGTATTTGTTCGATATGCACCAAACAGAAAAGGCTACCGAATCTACAACAAGAGAACCCGAGATGTCATGGAAATAATTCACGTTACGTTTGATGAGCTGACCGGTCAAATGGCTCCTGGACAATCCAGTTCTGGACCCGCACTTCAAAACAGTCCCATTGGTTCATCCCTTGTACCAAACCTCTCTCCAGCAACTCCATATGTACCTCCATCTGAAGATGATTTAAAGAAATTGTTTGATCCTATGTTTGAAGAACACTATGAGCCAAGTGCTAATGATGTGTCATCTCCTTCAACAGAGGCTGCTCATATCCCTGTGAATGAAGTCAACCCTTCAGTTTCAATATCATTAAGTCAAGAAGCGCCTGCTGCTGATCACTCAGTCTCATCAACAAATCTTCAATCTTCGAATGTACATCATGGAATTGCTTCTGGCATCAATGAAGAAGTTAATCCATTTGCTACTCCCGAAGATGCTCCATTTGAAAATATCTTTGCTCCTGAATCATCATCAGAACCATCTTCTTCAGGAGACATCGACTCTGCTACTTCAGTCCCTCAACAACAGCCACATGAACACCTCAGAAAATGGACTCACGATCATCCATTAGACAACATCATTGGAAATCCCTCTCATCCAGTATCCACACGGAAACAACTTGCAACCGATGCCTTATGGTGCTTCTTCAACTCTGTATTCTCTAAGATCGAACCAAAAGATGTTAAAACCGCCATGAATGAAGACAGCTGGTTCAATGCCATGCAAGAAGAAATTCATGAGTTTGATCGACTTGATGTATGGGAATTAGTACCTGCTCCAGATTGTGCTATGATCATTGCTCTAAAATGGATCTTCAAAGTGAAACTTGATGAGCATGGTGATGTCTTAAAGAACAAGGCTCGATTGGTTGCTAAAGGATACCGTCAAGAGGAGGGTATTGACTTTGAAGAATCATTTGCTCCTGTTGCTCGTATCGAGGCAATCAGAATCTTTTTGGCTAATGCTGCTAGTAAGAACATGGTAGTCTATCAGATGGATGTAAAGACGGCATTTCTGAACGGATATCTTAAAGAAGTCGTCTACGTCAGCCAACCTGAAGGCTTTGTGAATCCAGAGCATCCTACTCACGTCTATCGTTTGAAGAAGGCTCTTTACGGTTTAAAGCAAGCTCCAAGGGCATGGTATGATATGCTATCAAAGTTTCTTATATCTACCGGATTCAGCAAAGGAGCAGTTGATCCTACATTATTCACCAGGAAGTCAGGCAAACATTTAATTCACGTACAAATTTATGTTGATGATATCATCTTTGCCTCGACTGACCCCAATGAGTGTGACCGTTTTTCAAATGAAATGGGTTCTAAATTTCAAATGTCAGTGATGGGACAAATGTCATTTTTCTTGGGATTACAAATTTCACAAAGTCCCGGAGGCATTTTCATAAATCAATCTAAATATGCAAATGAGATTTTAAAGAAATTTGGATTCGATTCTAGTGACTCTGTTGACACTCCCATGATTGAACGTACTAAACTAGATGAGGACCACTCAGGGATCATGGTAGACCAAACGAAATATCGTAGTATGATTGGATCCCTGATGTACCTCACAGCTAGTAGACCAGACATCTTGTTCGTTGTTTGCATGTGTGCTAGATACCAGGCTAAGCCTACTAAAAAGCACCTTGAAGCGGTTAAACGGGTCTTTCGGTATCTCCAAGGAACCATCAATATGGGACTTTGGTACCCGAAGGACACCGGTATGTCACTAACAGCCTATGCAGATGCTGATCATGCAGGATGTCAGGATACTCATCGAAGTACGTCTGGAGGTGCTCAGTTTTTGGGTGATAAGCTTGTGAGCTAGTCTTCAAAGAAGCAAATGAGTACTTCTATTTCCTCTACAGAGGCGGAATACATAGCCATGTCATCTTGTTGTGCTCAAATCCTATGGATGAGATCCCAATTACCTGACTATGGCTTTGAATTCAACAAAATCCCTCTGTAGTGTGATAATAAAAGTGCTATTGCTCTCTCATGCAACAATGTACAACACTCAAGAGCAAAGCACATCGACATTCGACATCATTTCATCAGGGAGCAAGTTGAAAACGGTGTGGTAGAACTTTACTTTGTGAGGACTGAATACCAGTTAGCAGACATCTTCACCAAAGCTTTTCCTAGAGAACGTTTTGAGTTTATTCTTCCACGACTGGGTCTTAAGAGCCTACAACCAGAAACACTCAAACGTCTTCAAGAGGAAGAAGAGGAGTAAAAGGTTTCCTTCATCTATCCCTTGTAAATATTTTTTCGAAAAACAAAATACAAAATTATAAAACCTTAAAAAAAAATCAAATAGAAAAATATAAAACTTTCAAAATCCATAAAAATTTGAAAAATTCAGAAAATCTTCAAAAAATATTGTCATTTTGTAATGTTTCTCTCGATTCGATAATATCTACGGTCTTGATGTTGTCATTCAAAGAATGACACGGGACTTTAGATATTGTTCGAATTTTTATTAAAAAAAATGGGAGAAAGAAACAATGGTTTACTGTCATTTCAGCAGTAACCCGCTTTTCAAAGATAGAACAGAGCCATGCTTTATCTTGGTTTTCAAATTTCTTGCTCTGATTCTTTAAAATAATCCTTTCTATCTAATGAAAACTGGTTGTTTTGAAAAATAACTCGGACTCTATTTTTGATAATCATCTGGACTTAAAAGTTTGTCAAAATATCTATCTTTCAATCAACAACTTATGTCATTGATTGAGGGGGAGAATGATTTCAATTAAATCAAAAAGTTATTTGCCATACAATTATTTTCAAAAGATAATCATGCATGTTTATTCAATGGAGTTTAAAGTCTCAAAATCCGATCCTTCTCAGTTAAAACGTTTTCATAATCAAGTCACAATTCTCCTTAAAAGCTTTCAAATTCAATTTAAATCTACAGAGATCACAAATCTCAAATGATTTGATAATTGTGATCGGGGGAGAAATTGTGATTTAAATTGGATTTAAACTGATAATTCGGTAAATGGTTTTATAAGGATGTACAAGCTCTCCTTCCCACATGTGCCAAACGATTTTAAATTTTCCATGCACATGTTGAGGGGGAGCATATATCTTAAACCACAAAGAAATGTGATCAATTTATCTCAATGTGCAGTCTTTTCCTAATATGTGCAAAACATTTTCAAATATCTATGCACATATTGAAGGGGAGCAAGCTTATGAAAACCTCATCCTTCCCCAAAATGCTTTATCTACTTGATTTGATTAGGGAAGTGATGTTGATATTTTTTAGAAAATGGTAATCAAAGAAGTTAATTCTTTCTCTTGCCTCCGTGTGCAAAACGATTTCAAACACTTGATGCACATGTTGAGGGGGAGCTCTTGTTCTAAAAATATCAAAAACAATTCAGGTACAAAATGCTTTGATAATATATCATAAGTATCTGGATTGATTTTCAAATGGTTTTCAATTGGTTCCAATGGCAGATGAACAATACCAAATAGACCGACCAACTTTACTTTATGTATGGTGATATAAGGATGATAAGGTTAGGTATTTGTTCCCATGATCCGCCAGAACCGGAGGGATCTACCCAGGGAGAATCCACTAGATAGTGTAGAAGTCCTTAGGTATATTGAAAAAAGGAGAAAAATGAGATATGGGAAGAGTGCGGACTGAGACTGAGCTAGTACTGGAATAAACCCAACAAGGTTCTAGCTATGAAGTCTCGGTAAGCACTGAAGGGGTTGAAGAATGAAAAAGAATTGAATGAGAAAAGGGTGAAAACAAATAGCCCTCCAATTATTCAACCTTAGGGCAGAAACCGGGTTCAATTCATTTGCTACTGGTGGTTACCAAGGTAACATCGGTATTGAAGACAAGACGTCATGGACCCAGTGACGCACTGCACTTCAACTTCCCAAACCACTCAAGTTCCTCTTAAAAGGACTTGTTTCATTCTCATGGGGAACCGACATTATCTATCGACTTTCTCTTAGAGATTGTTGATATTGAAGAAGGAGACCCTCTCCCTAGTCTCCGATATAGGATCCAAATATGCACAAAATTAAGTCTAGCGCCACGAGATCATCAATAAATCTCATTAGGACACTTTCAATGAAGACTCTCTGTTTCACACAATGTGGAAAGAGAGATTATATCTTGATTCCTACGCATTATCCTTGTGGTATTGCCAGAACATCCGAGTGATATGCAAACATATTCACAATGAAGATGGAAAGCCTTCTGGAGCCAACATCAAACAAGCTACTAGTAGGTGGCATGTGAGATCTATTCTATAGATCAACCATGTGACAACTGAACAGAAACAACGGGGCGATTCAATCTTTTGAATCAATCCTGGTTCAAGTTATGGATTGACGGATACCTTTGAAAAACCGGTCGTTGTGCTTAAAAATTCTTTTCTTTAGCACTTCGACCGTGTTCGAATATTTCAAATCAAAAGGTGTTTATGATTGATAATTGATTTTCATTAAAACCTTCATTGTATTGCAAAAACAATTTCTATTGAGCGATACACGATTGTTTTTCAAATCTCTTTTTCATCAATCAGTGAATCTCTATTTGCTGGTTCACTCACTCCGTGTTGTCTTCTTTGACACGTTCTGGTTTGAGAACAGCTAGAGCAGCTGCGAAACCCTGTCAAGGAAATTCTTCGGAATTATACCTGATCACAGGCAGTACTTGTACTGATCAACGGGGAACCGTGGGCCGTGTACCTCAATTCAACGAAAGTGATCAAAGACACTTTCGTGCGCTTTATTGCTAAATGTTTTATGCAGGTACGCCCTACGTTTGCAGCTGATCAGATTGATGCGGTCAATCCATAGCCGCATGCTCACTCAACACATTCATCTCAAAAGAAATCATGATTAGTGCATCAATGACTCTGATATTTTCACTCCATGCTTCTGCTACGCTGCTGCCAATATCATGAATCAACGAAAGCTTCCGCTACTCTGATGAGAATATATCATGATCCAAAATGTGAGCATGTCGGTCCGTTTGTCACAACATCACATAATAGCAACACCACAATGGATGTCTCAGAGAATTTTTTTGTTAGCTGATGATCTCAAAAGCTGGCTCAAAATTATTATCACGTGGATCAGTAAAAGACCTCCACTTGGATTAACCAAACATGCAATAAGAAGAATCAATGACTACGAGCTTCGGAGCAAAGTACTACATCAAGAATGCAAGAACAATCTTTTAATATAATATCTGTTTGTATTCAATGTATGTTTAATATGTGTTTGAGGTGACCTCCCTTAGGGGGAGATTGTTAGGATTTAGTATATCCAGTTATTAAAGAGTCGGTCACCTCAAGTATATGTAATCGTTAGAAAGCTCGTAGTCATAGATTATTATAAGTTAAGTAGTATTTAGTTTAAGCAACACCGTGGAGGACGGACGGGTCT
This sequence comes from Chrysanthemum seticuspe, assembly GCA_019973895.1. Lineage (NCBI taxonomy): Eukaryota > Viridiplantae > Streptophyta > Magnoliopsida > Asterales > Asteraceae > Chrysanthemum > Chrysanthemum seticuspe. The sequence continues at coordinate 289,987,717 of BPTQ01000009.1, forward strand.
TTACCCACTGTATGCCTGATCCACAACCCGATAGGTGGCGATTTATGTAATGACTATAAATACTCTCTACCTCCCAAGGTAGAGAGTTGGAGCTCATAATAAGATTTTTCTTTATCTCACTAAAGTTCCCAAACCTTTAACTTTCTCTCTCTAAAACTCATAATACGCCTATTTGATCTTATGGTTTAGTGTGTTTGTGAAATCCAATATGTTACAAAGGCTATCATTACGCAAAGACAAACCATTGGACTTGCAGACATAAAGCCAAAAGATTATGAGAAGGTTATTCACGTGAAGGTTTACCGAAAATGGACCTTAACCAACAAAGAGTCAAAACCATTGAAATTCTGTTGTATGTTGCTTGATCAACAAGTATAGAACCACATACTTTTTGTACGCCAGCATAACCATTTGACCTACTATACAAACATAAGCATTAGTACCTGATCTAATAGTTTCACACAACACATGGAGGGGCTATACAAGCAAATATGGAGGTACGTGATACTGAATGATTTGACAAGGATCTGCAAATCAATAAGACGTACGCGATTACCGGATTCGGTTTCACAGAAACCAAAAAATGGATGCAAACACTGCCAAACCAGTTAACTTTGGTGTTTGGAAAGCTGACCGACATTCAACCATATCCAGATATAGGGTTCCCGAAGCACCATTTCAATTTCACCCCAAATAGTGAAATTTATTCGCGAGCCGATAAAAAAGAAGCAATACTTACTGGTAACTGAAGCTAATATCAGAACCATGTATTATACACATTTTCTAACAAGTACTGTTCTTACTAACAGATTACACTGGTTGTAACCAACACATTGGTGAAGAGCGCGATAGCACAAAACCTACAATGAAGAGAGTAGTCTGGCGAGATATCATCGTCCAAAACCTAGAGTTAGTCTAATTATAGATAGTCAAGCTTCAACATTTCACAATAACCAACACTAACGGCATGTTTTCTTTTGCAGGGGTAATACTGTTAGGTTTACTCTATGGAACAACAGCGCTAAGGACTTTCCTCTAGAAGAATACGAAAACCTGGAAAAGCCAGAAGCTCATGTTAGGTGAAATATTATGGAGGTAACTTTACTAACTCATCTGTCCAACTAACGCCATCCTTATTACTTCCTTTGACGGACATCTGATGTACTATAGGCCTTCATCTGTCAAGTACACCAGCAACATATTACTACTTCAACCCAGATGTTCCAGAGACTGAAGACATACTAAGCGTGTAAGTAATCATACAATAGCCATTTTACCAAACACAATTCATACCATCAAGGCAAACTAACACTACATTCTCCTACAAGGTACAACCAATTTCTGGGACCACCGGCAACTTTAGGAGTTCAGCACCAACGGTACACCGACATAAGCCAAGAAAGAACAAGAAACCGAGTCACACTTAACAAGTTACTACAAGAAAACCCACAGAACCAAAAGGTACGCAAAATATATTTACCCCCAATATAGTCAAAGATCTACCACCTAAAAAGTTCGTTGTCTATACAGAGTGTTAGATTTACAGTTGTGGCCACCATTTCCGAAATCGACACCAAAAGGCCATGGTATTTCAACAGGTGCCAAACATGCGGTCACAAGATATTTGACCTTTTCCCACACACGCAATGCCAGGAGTCAAGTTCCGAAAACGGGTCTAACTACAGGTTAGCACAAACACCATCTACAACCAGTAATTGTTAAATATACAAAACCCCATAGTGTAACAAACACTGACTCTTAGACGAACTAACTTTCAATTTCCTGTAACCGTTACCGTTTCAAGGCGATCATCTCGACATTAGAATACTTTTCTCCCTCTTACTAGTGGCTACCTCATGACATTTAAGCTCAATAAGGCTTGGAATGTTCGTGAAACAAGCACACAACAACAGATCAACGATATATCATCTTGTATCCTGAAAGTGACTTTCTAGAATAGTCTGATTCTCGGGGGGTCATGAAGGCGATTCAACATGGTCTTGTTGATTTGGTGCATACATCATGCAACAATGTACTTAGAAACTATATGCTCATCCTCAACCATACCCATTTGTTTGTTGTTTATACTTCCCTCATTGTTTTCACATTCTTTACGTAACCTCTCAAGAAAACCCATGTAAGATTCTTCTTCATTTGTCTGAAGATCAAATTCACACCATTTGTGAAATAGATCGACTTGGGACCATATTTGTGCATTAGCCCATTGAGCTAAAATCGATACATGATCTGTACATTGCTCTTTCTCGAAAGCAGCAACAAGTTTTAATTTGTCGTGACACTAGCAGTTAATGAATCTTCAACGAATCTTAAACCTGTTGTTGCAACATTAGCAGGAGTTGCGATTGCAAATGCTGCCATTCCATTACCGCAACAGGTTGAAGATTTGTTGTTGCCGGTGTTAGGGAGGGTTTAAAACTTGTTTTAGCCATCGAGAAAGAGCTATGCACAGATCATGTATCGGTTTTAGCTCAATGTTCTAGCACACAAATATGGTCCCAAGTCGATCTGTTTCACAAATGGTGTGAATTTGATCTTCAAACAAATGAAGAAGAATTTTACATAGGTTTTCTCGAGAGGTTACGTAAAGAATGTGAAAACAATGAGGGAAGTATAGACAACGAACAAATGGGTATTGTTGAGGATGAGCTTATAGTTTCTAAGTACATTGTTGCACGATGTATGCACCAAATTAAATCAGCAAGAGCATGTTGAATCGCGTTCATGACCCCGAGAATCAGACTATTCTAGAAGGTCACTTTGAGGATACAAGACGATATATCGCTGATTTGTTGTGTGCTTGTTTCACGAACACTCCAAGCCATATTGAGCTTAAATGTCATGAGGTAGCCACTCATTAGGGGGGAGAAAAGTATATTAATGGCTGCCTAGCGAGTTTAAGATATACTTCCAAGGCTTGGAATTCAATGGCTTATATCAATGAGTGGTGTGTGGGTGGATCTTTGAGTGGTGCCTCATAAAGACAATGTTAGGTTTGGTCATATCATAGTTGTAATTTTAGAATGTGTTTGGTTAGTAGTGTTATAGTAATAGGTTGGAACTAGTTTGGCTATTTTTATCTATATACTACTGTTAAAAAAAATAGTTGTCTCAAAATGTCCCATTTTTGCATATGTTTGCACTTGCGGAACGGTTTGACATGGTTGGATACTTGGATCAGCACGAAACTGAGACTGAACGGAGCATAGCCGTGAACAAAGAGAATGGTATATTTGTTGAGAAAAGCACGATTAATGGTACAAGGAGGGAAGAAGTTACAGTCCAAGAGGCAAGCGGAAGTGGATTTATTGATACTATGATTTTGTACATCATAAGATAGATGTAATAAAAATAGTAAGACCTGATGACATGAGTGGGGTGGAGATGGCATTTCCATTGAGATACCGGCCTGCAATCCACAACTTACGTTTCTGACATACCGTTACAATATCAACTGCAACTAAAAGAACAAGAAGAATACCCAGTGTAGCAAAGTATGCACCTAAAAATGGTACATCTTTGATTGAGTTAAACTCCATTGAGATTCAGATGTGTGATGTAGGAGGTTGTAAATGATAAGAAAATTGAGCTTTGAATGTGAGGAGGTTTTGTATTATGGGATTTAATCTCAAGATTTTGCTTTTCTGTGTGAATGGAGGAAGTGTGTTGTGAGAACTGATAATAATATGGAGAAAGGTTAAAACTTAAAAAGTGTATAAACTTAACTATGGTTAATTTAGATTTCAACTAGAGTTGCGGGTGGGGAGTCACTCAGTGGACGACAAGAACTAGTTTCATTAACCAACAAAGTTTGGTTTTGTGTCATTCGATGATCTCTCAAGATCTTTGTTAACACAATAGTCTTTTTCTATAAGAGCACAAGGTATCGTGGATACCAATAACACGTTATTGGTATGCCACATCATCGTCACATTAAACACCTCCTAATAATTCATCAATAATTCAAACACCCTCCCTTATTGGGTCCACAAAATACCCCACTAAAAATACCACTCACTCACAATACACTAAAAAATAAAATAAAAAAATAGCAAAAGTTTGTCCTCTTTGTCCTTTGGCTTGAGCCACTCTACCAACTCAATCCCCTTTTGGCTTGTGGTTGACTTATTGCATGGTAAGGTGTTTGGCATGTTATTGGTTTGAAAGTGAGCAAATGGCATGTTATTGGTAATCATACCGAGTGCTCTAAACAAAGTTTAATTATCGCTTTGTGTGTTTTTAAGTTTTAATCGTATGTATTGGTATTCAATTGTATGTTTGATATATTCATTGTTTATTTCGTATCAAATTTTTCATGTTATATATGCGTTTGATATTTAGTCTTACATGTTTTGTAGATGTTTAGTAAGCTTAAAATCAATGTAGTGTTTTTGGTAGAAAACCAATTTGATCTAACGGTTTAATCAGTTGAACTAATGATCTGGTGAATCAGTGACTCAACCAAATCAATTGAAAAACCAGGGGTGCGTTTGGTATCCCACTATGGAATAAATCTATGACTTTGAAAGTGATTAATGTTGTTTGGTTAGTTATGGGAGCCACCACAATGGAATGAGGATACCCATGATATGTGGGTTTTCTCATAGGAGTATGATTTGGTGGGTATGTTGATACCCATGAAAAGTGATATCTACATACCTATTTCCATTCCACTTTATTTTCAAACCTATACCTTGATTCCATCAAACATACCAAACGCACCCCAGGTTTTAGTGAAGTTTGTTAATTTGATGATATTCATCGAATAAATGAAGGAGAGTGAGAGGGTGGGTCTCTTCTCATTGGCCCGCTTGGATCTTTAATACGTTTATGTCAAATGTTGAATGCTACATAAATATGTCATTGAGATGACGTGTGCTATGTCTAATCTTTATCGTGTTCATTAAAACATCGGCTATCAAATCTTATTAAAACCTTTTTTAACACAAAAAAAATCACGCAATTGTCTCAAACAAAGAAATAAAATCATAAGCTCTAAAATACCATTTTATTAGAAAATAATTGAGATCACAAAGACTAGTATAATTGATGTATCCCTCAATTGGAATGGAGGAATGAATATCATTCTGATTCAAAGTGTTTGATATTACGGAATGACTATCAAAAGTAGAAATGATATATAAATTTATTACATACTTGATAGGCACGAAAAGTGTAGTATATGATTGTTTTATTTCCGGGTCCACCACTTCCCCTCACATAATTTATACTACACTTTTTATCTAATTATCCTATCAAACAATATTTATGAGATTGATACATCAACTTTTAGTCATTCCTATTCCACCCTTATATCAAATCCATACTGATTATCATTCCACACAACAAACCAAACGGCACCGATTCCACATTTGGAATTCAACACGAAATTTAGACGAGGAATACAAATTTATGGTTGATGCCTCACTCGAACTCTATCCCATACCCTACTCGATGCTGAAGCTACTCCGCCTTTCGGAACCCAAAAAGAAAGCCGGGCGCTTGGGAAGCTATGCAAAACCTGAAAAAAAGAATCTGCTTTCCATCTTTGAGCTCAGAGGTTACGATCGTCTCCGCATTAGGCTATTTTTTGAAAAGTATAGCTGACTCATCAGCTGAGTGGTTCGCCTCTTGTCCACCTGAGTTGTTTACTTCATTTTCCGACCTGGAAAACCAATGACTCTTCAGGTTAGGTTCTCTTTCAACATAGACATCCCGATGACCATGGATCAACTTCGTTCTACGAAACAGAAAGCAAATGAAATCTTCCTCTTAGGGCGTTCGATTCCGCGAAATGGCGACCCGTTTTGCCGGAGTATTCCGCTGTGGCTAGCATTGTTAGGAATGCTTCTGACCATCTTAGGCCATTCTTGATGATGGACCCTCCGGCAACTTTAGAAGCCTTGGTTCGTAAGGGCTCTTATCTTGAACTAACGCTTTGATCTCGGCTTCTAGATCCATATCCTTTCGCATCAAGAGTACCCGCGCGTCTCAAACCCACCTTTATCCCAACAACCCCATGATGAACAGAGAGGAACCCGATGAGGGAAGTGGGACAATGTTCAGACCTTGGCTGTCACAACAAGCAACCAATCAGTTCCGGGCAGGTAAAACGAGGCCTCGACGGATGGGAACTCCTACTCTGACTATAGTTTTGCGATCTCTAAGCGGGATTTTCAGTCATCTATCCTTTATCTTTCCCTAGCGAGTGAAGAAAGAGTGGATGTTTTGAACGAGTGTTGAGCGAGTTAAGTGCCCCATAAGCTATAAGGGCGAGCTATATGTATCAATTCCGTGAGCAGCGATTGAACTGAACGTAAAAAGTGCATCCAGCAGGAATCGAACCTACGAATTTGCCCGGTTGGGCGCTTTAACCATTCAGCCATGGATGCAAAGAGACTCAGCGAGTGAACTAGGTTTTGGTATTCCTTCTTGAGCTTCTATTTCTTCCGTTAAAGGAGATTCGAGAAAAGATGGAATAAGAAGACGTGTTTCCAGAACGAACAAGATACAGGTTGAGAAGGGGGAGTTAGCAAAATTAGACAAGATTGGAATGGGCATAGGAACATGTATTGATGTACCATATCGGCTAATGCTCCCAGGTTGATGCGATGTATTCCACCAGTTGACTGAAGACTTGATTATTGGTATATCGATCGGTCCAGCACGGATTGAAATAGGAGCCGGTTCGATAGGAAGCTTTTGAAAACACAGTGCACCCATGTAAATAAGGAACGAGATTAATACAGAGGTTAAACGAGCATCCCACACCCAAAAGGTGCCCCACATAGGTCTTCCCCGAAACCCCCCAGTAACTAAGGTAAACAACGTAGAAAAAGCACCCATTTCTATACCGGTTCCGAAAGAGCGAAGAAAAAGGGGATGTTTTGTTAATAGGAACAAGAACGTGTTTATAGCCGTAGCGATATAAACAAGAATACTCATCCGAGCCGCAGGAACGTGTACATAAGGAATACGAGAATTTCCACCTTGTTGAAGGTCTAGTGGTGCTACCCGAAGACTTAAATGAATAGCCATCGCTGTTAAGAACAACCGAGATCCAATGAAAATTTTCGCGTAGCTTCTGGTCTTTGACATCAAAAAAGAAGGTTGTAATAATGAAAGGGACATCTGATAATTTCAATTTGATCCTAGCTAGTGGAACAATAAAGACGAAGTGTCTAATTATACTTATGGTCCTTTTTTTCCAAATAGAAAGACACCAAATTCCTAAAGTACTTGCTGCACTTCTTGGGAAAGAAGTCGTCTTGGTATTGGATCCGCTCTTCTCTTAGCATGAACATTCATTCTATTCTATTCGTCTTCTTTATTCAGCCCCCACCCGAACCATTCTTAAGACCACCAAGCCCTCCCGAATGAGTTCTACTATAGAAGCTTTCAACGTAGACCCGGGGACAAATCTTTCACTCACTGAGAAGTGAAAACCTGTGACTAGATCGTCCTGAAGACGGATGCGACGGGAAGAAGTGGCATTTGGAAGTGTTGCTGACTTAACATTTAGGTTTCGGCATAACAAAGCTTGCACTGTCTTTTCGCACTTAGGCGCACTGCGTGCCATTGGTAATGATTCTACTACGGTGCCACAAATTCGCAAGCTGATCCTAAGTAATCGTTGTTGTTCATTGGATTCCGGAGGAACTACTTCGTTAGGATTGAGGAATTGCTGTAATTCTTCCTGAATAGCCTGGATTCTCCCGTCGAGAGTCTCTTTGAAAGTCTTACCTAAACTCTTCCGACTGAATATGATAAAGCCTATAAAACAACGAGCTACTATCATTTCTTCATTATAGATTGAGATCTTCTTCGAACTTGATGCACAAATAGATAGAATAGCAGCAAATAGCATCTTTCTAGCCTGCATATTCGTGGAACTCAATCTCATTTAGAAAGCCTTCTCTCTATCTTTCAGCAACTGAACGGGAAGTGGTTTAGGAAAGGACTTTAGAATCGGATGCGCTCGCCCTGCGAGAAAGGCCCTGACCCTGCCAACCAAGTCAAAATAAAAAAGAAAGAAGAGAACGAAAAGAGAACTTCGTATTTTGGTAACTCTCTAGGAGTCATGTTTAACCTTGAATGCTATTAATAGATTCTACAGCAATAGTCCCTCGGACTCGGAAAGTAATAACGAAAATGGCTAACCCAATAGCGGATTCCGCAGCTGCCACCGTTGGAACCAATGAAGCAAATGATTGACCCATCATATCATCCGAAGAAACGGAAAATACCAAAAAGTTCGAATTCACAGCTAATAACATTGATTCAATTGGCATTGACATAATAGGAATATTTCGTCTATTAAGGAGGATTCCCCGAATACCTGAAATAGAGATGATCATAGAAAATGTGAAATATTTGATAGGATCCGTTTCGGGAACGTAGAATGTAAGAGAAATTCAAATGTTAGAACTCCAGTACGTATGGAACCAAAAGAAAAAAGACTACCCTAATGATTACCAAAGGTTATTTAATAGGTGAATGATAGTATGATAGGTTGAACTGTGTACATCACGAAGAATAAGATCTTCGAGCATATTATATATAGTTATGAGATCGATAGGTTCCAAATTAACTGGATCTACCACTTTTGTAGATATCACTTTTTCTAATAATGAAGGATATGAAAGATTTTCGGGAGAAGGTTATGTCTATCTAGAACCTCTTTTACGCTCTTTTCGAGCGCACTATTCAAGAGGTCTTTTTTGACGATTCAAAATAAGCATTCTTTCACATTGCGGGAGAACAATGGGCCTGGTCTAGTTCCGGTTCATACTCCCCCTGCGCTATTTCACAGAAGGATTTCAGAGTCTTAAGTAGAATATAATTGACTTTTTTTTCCATTTTTTTTTGAATTCCCTCCAGACAGAAAGAGAGTCCTTTCTGTACGAGTAGTGAAGAACTAAACGAGAACTTTTGTTGGTTGTTGACCAACGGAAAGCATGGGAAAAGACCAAACACTGAACACCAACCCAATCAGCTCAAAAGTTTAGTCGCAAGTGGGATCAAGAAAGTCGAATAAGCTACGAACGAGAGAACGAAAGCTAGTCGAAACGGAAGGATAGTAGAGGAGATGTGGATCCGCTTTCGTTGGAGAGCCTATCTCTTACACGCGGTAGTGGATGAGAAGTGGGTCCATCCAGTTCAGTCGGATAGCCTAACTAAGATAGCCAATTAAGGTTTTGGGGTGAAAGAGGCGATAGAGGGGAAGGGGATAGCCAGTTGTATCGGGTAGAACCTCTCTCACCTACGCTATTCTCAAACGGGAGATCGGGATCGGGGGGGAGCGATGAAGAGGGAAGTGACTTAGTCTCGATGAGAGCCCAGGCGAGTCTCGTGTGTGATAGTCTTATAGGATATAGTTCCCTTCCTGGTCTGGGTTAGGGTTCCAAACCTGCCCTATCCCTTGAATTGGTCAAAGCCAAAAATATGATTAATAGAAGGAAAGGAGATCAGAAAAATAGGCGGACGCCTTATAGTATAGGTCGGATGTTTCCGTGAGCAGTAAGCAGCAGATCCCCCCTTATTTTGGGAAAGCTGGTGGCCGCGTGTGAATTCTTTCAAGGCAAGGGGCGGCCTGATTCGACATTGTTGTTTACTCTGATCCGGTCGAGGTGGTTTTCACCAGCGCGTAGGTGGTCTAAGTTCCTATGACCGAGTCTTTCTGGCCCCTGTGAACATCTTTTCTTAATGTATTAAAGAGGGCCTCTCTAACCGGTGAAGGTGGGTGTCCACTAACGGCCATTCCTGGCTCGGCTCCGATAACGCAATTCCGGGAGGAGTCGGTAGTTGGGCACTGGATCCCTTCGGACCTGGAGAACGTGTGACGCTGAGTCGGGGTTTGGTGAACCAACAGGTCGCTCCTCTAGTTGAAGTATCGGGCCCCTTTTTTGTTGCCTAGGTTACACCTTCGGAATACCCCAGAAGGGAATTTTTCTCTACTCCCCCCAATCTTCACTTTACGCCACGCCGACTCCCCTTTCGTCATAAGGCGTGGAATTAGACCAAGGGGAATCTCCATAGGAACAAGTCCCTTAGATTTCGCACATAGGAGATCGAGACACAGCCCCAGGGCTATGGGGAAAGATGTAGATCGATCACCCTAGATAGACAACTACATAGAGGGTCTCTCTCTACAAGTCAGTCTATATATTCTTGGATTTCGTTCCCCCCGTAAGATCAATTAGTTTACGATATAGATAGATATATATTTAACAACAACATTCTAAGAAAAGATATTAATAGATATCGGTAGTTGTCCGGTCGTACCCAAACAATAAGATTCCTGAGGAAAATGCACCTAAGATCAAATATTTCGAGCCGGCTTCCGTGGAAAATTCAGACTTTCTTTTTGATGCTGCGATCACATAAAAACATAAACTTTGAGGCTCAATAGCTAAATACATGGCAATTGAATCATAAGCCGAGATCATAAAGAGCATACTGCGAGTAGGAAGTGGAATTAATACAATGGATTCAAAAGCATCAAACCTCTCTTGTTCGGAAGAATCGAAACACATCGAAATGGTACCAGCCGTACTTAATAATAGAAGGATTTGGCAGAAATATGTAAAATTGTCCCTCCTAAAAAGATTATTCCAGAATAAATGGGCAATAGTTAGGAGAGGTGCGCCAGCGGCGAGCAGAAGCAAGGTTATTAGATACCTCAGGAAAGCCCGGCCAGAACCACACGTGCAAGTTTCCCTGCATCTGGCTCGTCCGTGATAACTTCTTCGGATTTGCGTGAACTAGCGGACCGATCACTAAGTGGGGATGCTCCCTCCAGCATGAGCGAACCTTTTCGAAAGTGGTTAGGAATGGGCGCCCCTCTCCCAGCCCGGATCCAGCCAGGTTCTATTGATCATGTCCCCTTCCCAACAGTTGGAACTTGTCTTGGGGCGTCTTTGGCTTTACGAGAGAAAGCTCGCCGTAGAAAAAAGTCTTTCTCTTCCCGTCCCGGGTCATAGGTGCGTCCACAGAAGAGGAAATCGCAATGCATCTTGCTCAGCAGGCGTAGCTTGGAGTGAGAGTGTAGCGGGGGTAAGGAGGCCGCCAGAGAGGAAGGCAAACCGGCCTATTAAGCGCAGCTAAGCTAATATGCGCCGGAGAAAGCCAGGTGCCGTAGGTAAGCTCTATTCGGCCCGGAGCATTGATTCCCCATAACGAAGAGGCTAGCTCTATCTCTCAATTACCTATCCTGTGCTCGAGAAGGTCTGTCAATTCCCCACAACGTTGTCAAGGAAAAAAACCGGCCAAAGCGCCAAAGAAAAAACCAAGACCGTGGTGAATTTGGACGCGGACAACGAGGAGGAGGAGAAAGAAGAGTCTCGAACCACAATTCGTTGGTCAAGCGAGGAAGAAAAAATTTTAGCCGAGTGTTGGGTCGAGGTTTCCCAAAACGCCGCTATCGTAATGACCGACTAAGCGATGCGTTTTGGACTCAGATTTGGGAGGACTTCAACGGTCGTAGTTCAGGGCCTACTCGTACCAAAAATATGGTCACGGATAAATGGACTCGGATAAACGGTGATTGCCAAAAGTTCAATGGTTTTTACAAGCATTTGCAGCTTAAATCCGGGGAAAATGATGCTGATCATATTGAGAATGCAAGACTTGCTTTTAAGGCTCAATCAGGGAAACAGTTTACTATGGTCCTGGCGTGGAAGGTTTTGAGACAATATCCCAGTTGGGACGCGCCGGACGGGATCAATGAAGATAATCTCGCTGAATTATTCGGCCCTGATCCAAGAGCTCGTCCCGCAGGCAAGCCTCGACCGGCAAAAAAATCAAAATCAGTGGAGTCGTCAACGAGCACCGGGGGGAGTCAATCGGATGCTATAGTGGAAGCTTTAGCTCAAGATTATAAACATAAAGTAGACGGAGCCAAAGAAGTGTACGAGGCGAGGATAGCGAAAGAAAAGGCACTCAAAGAGTGTCGAGAATTGGAGTTTCTCATGCTTGATACTGAGGGGTTGCCGGAGCCAAAAAAATCAATCATCAAATAGAAACAAGACCAAATAATAGCAAAATACAACATGTAAAAGGCGAAAAATGTTGTATTTTTTAAGTTTCGTATGGTTTTTATTTTTCGTATGTTTTTATTATTTATCGTATGTTTCTTATTATTCGTATGTTTTTCTGTATTGTAGTTGTTTTCCCGTATTATAATTTTATTTAAATGAAATGAATTTTATTATGTTAGAAAAATATGGAAAAGAAATAAAATGAGAGTGGGTGGGGCCCAAATGAAGAGGTTTGAGTTAGTTGTGAATGAGGGGTATTTTTAAGTGAGTGTGTTGAAGTGATGTGACACATGTGGGGCCCAAATGAAGAAGAGTGGCTTAGCCACCATACCCTTCACTCTAAGTAGCCACATATTAAAGCTCATGTGGTTGTGAAACTAAGAGCATGGGGTATGGTGATTTAGCCACACCTCTTCACTTGGGTCCCACATGTGCCATATCACTTCAACACACCCACTTAAAAATACCCCCTATTCACAACTAACCCAGACATCTTCACTTGGGCTCCACTCACCCTCATTTTATTTCTTTTCCATATTTTTCAAACACAATAAAATTCATTTCATTTAAATAAAATTACAATACGGGAAAAAACTATAATACGGAAAAACATACGAAACTTAAAAAATACAACATTTCTCGCCTTTTACATGTTGTATTTTGCTATTATTTGGTCTTTTTCTTTTTGATGATTGATTTTTTTGGCTCCGACAACCCATCAGTATCAAGCATGAGAAACTCCAATTCTCGACACTCTAAAAGTCCCTTTTCTTTCGCTATCCTCGCCTCGTACACTTATTCGGATTTTTCTACTTTACGTTTATAATCTTGACGTAAAGCATCCACTATAACATCCGATTGACTCCCCCCGGTGCTCGTTGACGACTCCACTGATTTTGATTTTTTGCCGGTCGAGGCTTGCCTGCGGGACGAGCTCTTGGATCAGAGCCGAATAGTTCGACGAGATTATCTTCATCGATCACGTCCGGCGCGTCCCATTTGGGATATTGTTTCAAAACCTTCCACGCCGAGACCATATTAAACTGTCTCCCTGATTGAGCCTTAAAAACGAGTCTTGCATTCTCAATATGATCAGCATCATTTTCCCCGGATTTACGCTGCAAATGCTTGTAAAAACCGTTGAACTTTTGGCAATCACCGTTTACCCGACTCCATTTACCTGTGACCATATTTTTGGTACGAGTAGGCCCTGTTGTCCGAGTGTTGAAGTCCTCTCAAATCTGAGTCCAAAACGTATCATTTTGTCGGTCATTACCGATAGCGGCGTTTTGGGAAACCTCGACCCAACACTCGGCTAAAACTTTTTCTTCGTCATTTGACCAACGAATTGTGGTTTGACACTCTTCTTCCTCCTCCTCCTCGTTGTCCGCGTCCAAATTCACCACGGTCTTGTTTTTTTTCTTTGGCGCTTTGGCCGGTTTTTTCCTTAACGACGTTGTTCACGTGTTTTGGTTGGTGGTGGTTGAGGTACTTTGAATTGTGGCATCATTTCTTGTGATTCAAAGTAATGTTGTTGTGAAGGGTAGAATTGCGGTTGTGATTGTTGTGACGGATAGAATTGCGGTTGTGATTGTTGTGATGGATAGACTTGCGGTTGTGATGGATAGAATTGCGGTTGTGATTGTATTGGATATTGGTAAGCTTGAAATCCGACGTGCGAAGAAGAGTTTGAGCTTTGGGACGATGGGGTGGAAGGGTTTGACGAAGACGAGTGTTGTTGTGGGTGCGAGTTGAGAAGATTGGTAAAGGACATCTCGTTTGGATCTTGAGACATTTTTTGTTGTGGATTGAGATGGTAAAGATAATATATTTTTTAAAGAGAAGTGTGAATTTTTGTGTAAAATATGGGTATTATTTATAGAGTGGTTGGGGTAAATATTTAAATTTGAAAAAAAAAGAGTAAAGTCCAAAATACATCCTTGTGGTTTGTCATGTGTCTCGCTTTACATCCCTAAACTTTTTTTAGCACAAAACCATCCCTCCGTTAGTAAAGTTGGCACAAATACATCCATCTGTTAATAAAATCAGTTAATGAGGACTAACGGTGCAAATATTTCTCCGTTATCTCTTAACGGAAGAGAAAATATTTGCACCGTTAGTCCTTAGGACTAACGATGCAATAAAATAAATTGCATCGTTAGTCCTAACGCTTCTGCAAATTATTAACAAACAAAAAAGAAATATCATTAATAATCAATACCAAGGACCAAAATTTACAAATCAATGCCAAGGTCAAGTGCATCATACCCATGATCTGAATTATATAGAACCATAAAAAGGAATGATAAACCATTCACTTAATGTTATACACTGCTTCTAGCAGATGATTACATCATTCGTTTTCTATTTTATTCACTACAATAACTTACTTAACTATCAAAACCAACCCATTATCCAAATAACCAATTACACCACAAATCTTGAATATCCAACCTTTTTCACTCCACAAAACCCAGAACCCAATCTTGAAAATGACCCACTAACCATCTTTGACCCATAAGTCAATTAAGCTAATAAAGCACACATTTTTAACAAAACTAAGCAAAACCCATGTACCAAATTAACTAAAAAAACACAAAATGTAAGCAAGATCCAAACTTGTGGAAGTAAAACTGAATGAAGAAAGCAATATAGCAACAACAATGGTGGAAAGTGACAATCTTGTTAAAGATCCAAACCTTTTGATTTGTTTTCGTTTTCCAAAACACTTGCCAAGAAGAAAATAAGAAAAGAGTAGCGGTGGGGAGGTGGCGATGGTGGTGGTGGCTTTGTTTTCCGGTGTACAGTGGCGATGGTGGGGAGGTGGTGTTTTGGTCGCGCGAGGTCTTCAAAAATATGCTCACAATACAAGAGTAGAGGCGAGGAGGTGGTGTTTTGGTCGTGGTGGTGGCGATGTACAGTGGCGATGGTGGTGGTGGCTTGGTTTTCCGGCGGCTGCACAAAGAGAGGAGGGAGAGAAGTAGTTTTTAGGTTTATAGTTTACAAATGAGAATTGAACCCTCGTATACTACTTTTGGCCAAAAGGTGACAATTTCAAAAGACTAAAGGGAGCGACGTATTGCATCGTTAGTCCTAAGGACTAACGGTGTAAATATTTTCTCGTCCGTTAAGAGATAACGGAGAAATATTTGCACCGTTAGTCCTCATTAACTGATTTTATTAACATAGGGATGTATTTGTGCCAACTTTACTAACGGACGGATGGTTTTGTGCCAAAAAAAGTTTAGGGATGTAATGCAAGACACGGGACAAACCACAGGGATGTATTTTGGACTTTACTCAAAAAAAATTAAAAGTAACTGTTGTATTCAACGTATAGTTTTCAAAAAACGTTTTGTCTTATTTGTGTTGTGGGAGCGGCGAAGGGCTAAGTGGCGAGTGAAGGTGGTGTGGTGGCGAGTGGCAGCGGTGAGTGGCGAAGAAGCCACATTAGAGGCGATGATTGCATTTACTACAAATGTTCTGGGCGAGGAGTAGGGCGAGAGGATTATTCTGAGCGAGTGGTATGTTGGTTTTGGGACAGTTTGCATGAAAGTATAGAAGCAATATACTTATTATAATTCATGAAGTACAATACATAAAAGCATACACATAAAGTACTAATGTAATATAGAATCATCACCCGAATCTAAGGATGTAAATTTGACTCATGGTCAAATATAATCAATTAAAGTGGGCTACTATGTTAGTGAAAGTTTTAGTTCATTTTCGTAAGACAATGAAAAAGAGTGCATTTCCGTAAAGTAACTATATGGATAGAGCATTTAAGTAATTGACTTTTTTTATATGTGTGTATATTTATTTATGTAAAATATATTTATATAGTTTTTTACGTTATGTTTTTTTTATTATGTATTTGTTATATTTTTGTGTTATTTTTTATTCGTCTAATTTGTTTCCATTTAATTAAACAACAACAATAAACACGTTAAACATTAAACAAGTACAACAACAAATGCTACTACTACTACGACAAAATCTACTCCACATGAAGATTATTAATGTCATATATAAGGTAGAGGTGCACATTCCGGTTAACCGGTTCGGTTTGACGACTGCTCAAACCCGAACCGGTTTGGGTCAACGCCCAAAAAAACCGGTCCGGGCGGTTAACCGGTTCGGAACCGAACCGGATGTGAGGAGAGAAAAACCCAACCGGTCCAAACCGGTTTGGGTATGGTTTGGGACCGGTCTAGACCGGTTCTAGTTTTTTTTTTTTTTTTTTTTTTTTTTTCGTTTTCCGTCATCGTTTGTCATCGTTTTCTTGTATTAATAAACTAGAACTTTTATTTAATAGAACGGAGAATA
Source organism: Chrysanthemum seticuspe (assembly GCA_019973895.1). Lineage (NCBI taxonomy): Eukaryota > Viridiplantae > Streptophyta > Magnoliopsida > Asterales > Asteraceae > Chrysanthemum > Chrysanthemum seticuspe. The sequence continues at coordinate 290,004,102 of BPTQ01000009.1, forward strand.
CATGACACATCACACATTACATATAAACTTAAAACATAACACATAATAACATAAACATAAAACATCGATAACTTGATAAGCTACTCAACGTCAACTCGAGGTCTCGAATCAGACATCAACTGCAGGTGCTTGGCGGCAATACTTCTGTGTGTGAGCCCTCAACGGCAGGTTGGAAGTGGGTTTGAATAAACAAAAACAATGCTTACATTGAGCCTTTCGCGTGCCATCCGACATTTCGACGTAGTTGTAGTGAGCCCAAACATTTGGTGCACGGTTTACCGGTAAAATACGAACAATCACCGGTGGATCAGCATCAGCCATTAGTGAAATGCTTCCAATTTTTATTTTTTAGTTTGTATTCTAATTGTATAAAAGTTGCAAAGAAATAAAAACACAATTTATCTATTTATACTAGTCTTACAATGGCAAACTTGTAAATAAAAAAAAAATCAAAATTTGAAAGTTTACCCGCCTTCCCGCTCAAAAAATTCAAAATTTGAAATTTTTAATTTTTAATTTTTGGACCGGTTTGACCGGTTTAGGACCGGTTTTTAACCGGTTAACCGGTTGTGAATTCAAAAACATTTTTGCCGCCGTTTCAAAATTTTGAATTTTTAAAAATTAGTAACCGGTTTAACCGGTTTGGGACCGGTTAACCGGTTTTATTTTGAAATTTTTTTTGCCGCAAAGTCCAAAATTCAAAATTTTAAAATATTTAACCGGTTAACCGATTTTTTTTTTTTTTTTTTTTTTTTTTTTTTTTTTTCGTTTTTCAAAATTTAAACAAACTTACACTGAATAAACTTCAACTTTTATTTATAACGTCGGAAATACATAAACTGAAAGGAAATACATAAACTTAAAAGAAATACATCAAAGGAAATACATAAACTTAAAACATAATACGTAAGCATAAAAGTCCTAATAGTCGTCATCGGATCCCCTAGCTTCTTGAGCAGCTGCATCTTGTCTTAGTTCTTCATCGGAAAGCATCTCGATTTCACCCGCTTGTGCCTCTTCCACGTAGACCTCCCCTTCGAAGTCTGCGGCATTTTCAAGATCAGTCTTATCTTGCACTCGCTTCATTGCGTCCAAGTGATCTTTCAAACCCATACACATCTCCAAAGAAGCCGGCGTGAGTCTGTTTCTCAGATTTGATAAAACCCTTCCACTTGTTGAAAAAGCAGATTCAGAAGCTACCGAAGTAGCTTGTACACTTAGTACATCACGAGCCATTCGGGATAGAACGAGAAACATTGTTTCCTTTGCTTTCCAAAACGCCAACACATCAAAGTTTTTAATTTGTTCGGCCGGAATATGTGAGATAAAATCGGTTGTGATATATCTTTCATATTCACTGTTCGCTAAACCATCATTTCTTATCCGATTGTTGGGATTATATCTTATCTTTTTATGCAAAGCAAGTATCGGATTCCCTCTAAAACCCCTTGATGATGATGAAGAAGACTCCGTCACAGTAGGAGGTGGGTTACCATATTTTTCAAAATATTATTGCCACAAACTTTTAAAAGAATGGCCAAAGGACTCTTTTGCATCATTAGCATAGTTCGGGTTTGACGCGAAACAACCCAAATCAGTCACAATCGAGTCGATAAGCACCTCTACCCCGTTTACATTATAACATGGATTTAATGCGGCCGCACAAGTAATTAACGGTGGCAAAGTTTCAAAATATTTCAAAAGCTTTTCTTTCATCCCGGAAACCATTCTTGTATAAACACCACCATGAAATTCAAATGCGGAAATTTGTGAAGACATCAAGAATAGTTGCTCGAGTACCAAATGAGCCGTTGGATAATAAACTCCCGACAATTTTTTTGTTGCGTTGTAAAAAACTTCAAGTAGTCGGGTTAGTTTTTCAATAGTATCCCAATTATCTTTGACTAAATGGAGCACACCTACCCCTCCCCGACAATTTCTCATCATGAAAATATTGCAAAGTCACCTTTTGTCTTAAACCGCTTATTTAAAAAATTATTTTTTAAATCTTGCTTAGCCGTTTTCCACATTTGCATAGCATCGCGTTTAAGAGCCATACGACTTACATGATGGTACTTTGGTTGCATATAATTCTGGTACACCTCCGTCGTCCCCTCGTGGTCATAGTAGTTGAACGGCAAACCACGTTGAATCACCAAACCGGCCAATTTTTGACGGAGTAAATCATGATCTTATGCAAAAATAATCCCGTCTCGAGCCATGGACGATTGACCTGCTTCCGGAACCGATTTGAGTGCCTTGCAATACTTTTGTTTGATGTGAGCCTTCAACGTCGAGTTGAAACCGGCAGACAATATACTCAAGAAATATTTACACTGAGCCTTTTTCTTACCGTCCGACATTAGAACGTAGTTGAAGTGTTCCCATGGATCTTTTACACGGTCGCATGGTAAAACTTTCTCAATCGTCGCTGCACTTGTTGAACCAGCTTCGGTGTTTGTGGTGTTGTTGGTGTTTGAACTTTCCATTAGTGTTTAGTGAAATACTTTCGGTTTTGATTTTTTTAGAGTGTTTTTTGATTGCTTGAAAGTGGTAATTAACCAAATACATAACACATCTATTTATACTAAAATTTGTATGGCAAAATGGTAATTTTTTAAACATATTTAATAATATCCCCCCCCCCCCCCGCGCTCCCCTCTTTCAAAATTCAAATTCAAAAGTTTAAAATTCAAAAAAATTAAAAAAAAAAACCCGCCCATATGCAAAAAAACGGGTTACGAACCGGTTTGGGTTTCCGGTTAATAAAAACCGGTCTTGAAACCGGTGGTTTTCTCAAAACTGGGAACCGGTTCCTAACCGGCGGTTAGGGTCAAAACCGGTTTTGCCCGGTTGGGTTTTTCGGTTTCTTTTCGGCTACGGTTCGGTTAACCGGTTTTTTTGTTCACCTCTAATATAAGGTCATAGAGTATTCCACTCGACTGACATGCGTGATCAACGGGATTTCTTGCCAATTCCAGTGATGCCTCCAGCGTCTTTATTCTTGCCTTCAACATATTGTTTTCATACAATAACATATTGTTTCTTGTTTCAAGCATGTTGATCGTGTTATCTTTAGTTTCGCAGTTTGAGCACTGCATTGAAAAAGAGCCTTGACTAAAGTACTCTTGTTGAAATTCATCCTTTCACATAAAGTATCGACACCCATAATCTTTTGTTCCTGGCTGTTACATGGTGAAACAATTATAAGAAATGTAAGTTATTGATATATTTACGTAAATAAGCAAACGTATAATTATTTACTTTTGATAAAGGACATGCATAATACTTCCGACCATAACTTTTGGGCTTTTGGGATGTTCTTTCAATTATAAGTCATCGTTCACAACGACACAAGAAATGATTTTTTTGTTTCATCTAGCCAAAGAATATGTATAATAATTTACAGCATGGTTATTTATAATATAGAATAATAGTTGATTCATGGTTATTTACAATATAAATCAGTAACTCGGTGTCAGAATACAAATACTTATTTACAACATAAATCAGTAATCGTTTACTACATAAATCAGCAATCGTTTACTACGTATGCCTATACATGTTTTTTCGTTCAGCATATAGAGTTGCCCATCCCAAGGACACGTCATGTCTGAACGCCCTCCATTGTGGGTGAGTAGGCGCGAGTGGTGAGTTTTCATCTAGAATCGCATGAACGTAGTGAGTAGTCTGGGCTTCCCCCACACGAAGAATCACAATGGGGGACAATACTTGTGTTGTATCTGGACCGGACCTAAGCGGAAGACACGTAACACATGTTGAATAGGATATACATACAACTGGCCAGTTAAGCATTGTAGCAAAAGCCGCTCCCGTGTCTGGCATAACCATCCAGTATTCTTGGGTTGCAAATCCATCACCAAACCAACCCAGCGAGTGCGAAATCTGTTCAAACCAACTCCCCCACATTTCCCTGTAAAGTTTAAGGTTATTGTTTACCTCTCCCACGACATGAGCTCGAAGGTTGCGCCATATATCTTCGGAATAACCAAGACCTACGCCAATGGCCCGATAGCCACAATTTTCATCACCTTCCACGTTAAGAATCCTTATGATGTACGGTCGAAAAAGCTCTGGAAATCGATCCATAAAATATTCGCTCTCGTTATCTGCAATGTACAACTCGTGTCTTAAATCGCTCTCGTTAGCAGGCTCTCCCAAGTATGAACTATGATCTCGCAGGTTCTTCGTTCAAGTCTGAGACTTTTTTAAATTTTGAATAACTTATGCGGTGATCTGTGGTTGGTTCTTTGTTCAAATCTGCGATTTTTGTAGCCTTGGACTTTTTGTCCTTTGCGCTCGGACGTCCACGAGTACTTGCGTGAATAGCAAGTTCACGGGTTGATACAGATTCGGGAGCGTATATACCTCTCATCGTGTTTAACATATTTTTCTTGACAAACGACGAAGCTTTGCCAAAAGCATTTTGGAATTCTTCTACGTCAGGTTGACAAGAATGATAATCTTCAGGCGTATGAGTAGGTCGAGCTCTAGGCCAGGGAACACTTAGGGTTCTCCAAAAATTATCAACACTATCAAATGGAATAGGCCATCCTGCATTCGAAAAAAGTGACTAGTATAAATTATCGGTATTGACAGGGAGAATAACTTGATAGACATAAATTTAATATACTTACCACAAATTTGATAGTAAACCAGTTCATGATAGCATGGTAACCCACAAACTGACCGCAACTGATGACCACATTCAAGCGGGTCCATATCCAGTTTACTTTCTGCGACAATGAATTGTAAAGCATGTTTTGAAATTTTATACCGCAATTCATCAAATAGTGTGTCCCTACACGCATGCAGTTTCTTGGTTATGCTTCTATTAAAAGTTTCTCTTATCGCATTTTCTTGCGCAACTAGAATCTTATCGACCGAACTCAACAACGTGTCTAAGTTGGACTGTGTGGAGCCCAAGTATAACTTCAACAACGCGTGTTGACCCTCAACTCTACATGTTGTTGTTTGGCCGAAGCTGCGATATGGGTCGGTAATGTACGACACGAACATGTGGTCGTAATGTTGCAGCCAGTTATCAAAATACCGCAAAACGTCTGAGAAAACAACGAATTAATAAAGTGTTTAATCTAATTAAAAAAATCATTCGGGTACTTATTTATTAAATAATAATAAAAAGATAAATTAATAGTTAAGTACCCTGTTTTTTGACCAATAACTCTTGTAGGTGCCGATAATAGTGCATGAACATATCCTGGGTCGGAGCTTTAACCATTCAATCCCATGACCATCTAACGGATGCATACTCCTCTTCCGTATCGAATCTATGTCTGCAATTCTTGAGCACATTTGATTAATATGCCATCGACAGAGTAATTTGTTAGCGTTTGGGAATTCTGCTCTGCATGCCCTAAGCAAAGCTAAATCTCTGCCGGTGACGATAACGCGCGGGTAATATTGTTCGTCTATCACCCTCTTAACACATTGCAACACCCATCTGAGATTTGGCCCTTTTTCACAGTCAAAAAGCTAAACGGCATTGAAAATGTTTTGTTTGTTGGTGTAACTCCAACAATTGTAAAGAATGGCAGTTTAAACAACGTGGTGTTGTATGTGGAGTCTATCATCATGATTTCTGGGAATGTTGTCCATAGGGCATATGACGTCGGGTGAACAAAAAATATTTCCTCAAGCTCATTAGTGCGGTCATTTACCCTGTCATAATATGTATAACCTAGACGCCTCAAATGTGCAAAAAAGACTTGTATTGGAGTTCTATCACCATGAATGGCGCCGCGTATCTTATTTTGTGCATTATATATAGTTTTAATGCTAGACACGTTATCCGAATCGTTCTCCTTTAGTGACGAAAGTATAATGCGTGGTGCTACTTTATGCTTTGTCAATTGCTCCACCAAAACGAACTCATGATCTTTTAATCGCATTGCTTGTGGAAAACCATGGAACGATCTACAAAATTATGATTATGCCTCTCACACTTCACCCTCAAGATCAACCATTGTCACCTTTTATATATTTCGCCAGTAATTTGAATGGACAATTGGTTTTAGCGGGTACTAGTCTGCCGTTGAAGTTCACCTTTTTAACAATTGTCCATTCAACGGCAGACTAGTACCGCTAAAACCAATTGTCCATTCAAATTACTGGCGAAATATATAAAATGTGACAATGGTTGGATCTTGAGGGTGAAGTGTGAGAGGCATAATCATGATTTTGTAGATTCGTTCCATGGTTTTCCACAAGCAATGCGATTAAAAGATCATGAGTTCGTTTTGGTGGAGCAATTGACAAAGCATAAAGTAGCACCACGCATTATACTTTCGTCACTAAAGGAGAACGATCCGGATAACGTGTCTAGCATTAAAACTATATATAATGCACAAAATAAGATACGCGGCGCCATTCGTGGTGACAGAACTCCAATACAACTCCTTTTAGCACATTTGAGGCGTCTAGGTTATACATATTATGACAGGGTAAATGACCGCACTAATGAGCTTGAGGAAATATTTTTTGTTCACCCGACGTCATATGCCCTATGGACAACATTCCCAGAAATCATGATGATTGACTCCACATACAACACCACGTTGTTTAAACTGCCATTCTTTACAATTGTTGGAGTTACACCAACAAACAAAACATTTTCAATGCCGTTTAGCTTTTTGACTGTGAAAAAGGGCCAAATCTCAGATGGGTGTTGCAATGTGTTAAGAGGGTGATAGACGAACAATATTACCCGCGCGTTATCGTCACCGGCAGAGATTTAGCGTTGCTTAGGGCATGCAGAGCAGAATTCCCAAACGCTAACAAATTACTCTGTCGATGGCATATTAATCAAATGTGCTCAAGAATTGCAGACATAGATTCGATACGGAAGAGGAGTATGCATCCGTTAGATGGTCATGGGATTGAATGGTTAAAGCTCCGACCCAGGATATGTTCATGCACTATTATCGGCACCTACAAGAGTTATTGGTCAAAAAACAGGGTACTTAACTATTAATTTATCTTTTTATTATTATTTAATAAATAAGTACCCGAATGATTTTTTTAATTAGATTAAACACTTTATTAATTCGTTGTTTTCTCAGACGTTTTGCGGTATTTTGATAACTGGCTGCAACATTACGACCACATGTTCGTGTCGTACATTACCGACCCATATCGCAGCTTCGGCCAAACAACAACATGTAGAGTTGAGGGTCAACACGCGTTGTTGAAGTTATACTTGGGCTCCACACAGTCCAACTTAGACACGTTGTTGAGTTCGGTCGATAAGATTCTAGTTGCGCAAGAAAATGCGATAAGAGAAACTTTTAATAGAAGCATAACCAAGAAACTGCATGCGTGTAGGGACACACTATTTGATGAATTGCGGTATAAAATTTCAAAACATGCTTTACAATTCATTGTCGCAGAAAGTAAACTGGATATGGACCCGCTTGAATGTGGTCATCAGTTGCGGTCAGTTTGTGGGTTACCATGCTATCATGAACTAGTTTACTATCAAATTTGTGGTAAGTATATTAAATTTATGTCTATCAAGTTATTCTCCCTGTCAATACCGATAATTTATACTAGTCACTTTTTTCGAATGCAGGATGGCCTATTCCACTTGATCGTGTTGATAAATTTTGGAGAACCCTAAGTGTTCCCTGGCCTAGAGCTCGACCTACTCATACGCCTGAAGAGCCTGAAGATGATCTTTCTTGTCAAGCTGACGTAGAAGAATTCCAAAATGCTTTTGGCAAAGCTTCGTCGTTTGTCAAGAAAAATATGTTAAACACGATGAGAGGTATATAAGCTCCCGAATCTGTATCAACCCGTGAACCTGCTATTCACGCAAGAACTCGTGGACGTCCGAGCGCAAAGGACAAAAAGTCCAAGGTTACAAAAATCCGATATTTGAACAAAGAACCAACCACATATCACCGCATAAGTTATTCAAAATCTAAAAAAGTCCCAGACTTGAACGAAGAACCTACGAGACATAGTTCATACGTGGGAGAGCCTGCTAACGAGAGCGATTTAAGACACGAGTTGTACATTGCAGATAACGTGAGCGAATATTTTATGGCTCGATTCCAGAGCTTTTCCGACCGTACATCATAAGGATTCTTAACGTAGAAGGTGATGGAAATTGTGGCTATCGGGCCATTGGCGTAGGTCTTGGTTATTCCGAAGATATATGGCGCAACCTTCGAGCTCATGTCGTGGGAGAGGTAAACAATAACCTGAAACTTTACAGGGAAATGTGGGGGAGTTGGTTTGAACAGATTTCGCACTCGCTGGGTTGGTTTGGTGATGGATTTGCAACCCAAGAATACTGGATGGTTATGCCAGACACGGGAGCGGCTTTTGCTACAATGCTTAACTGGCCAATTGTATGTATATCCTATTCAGCATGTGTTACGTGTCTTCCGCTTAGGTCCGGTCCAAATACAACACAAGTATTGTCCCCCATTGTGATTCTTCGTGTGGGGGAAGCCCAGACTGCTCACTACGTTCATGCGATTCTAGATGAAAACTCACCACTCCCGCCTACTCACCCACAATGGAGGGCGTTCAGACATGACGTGGCCTTAGGATGGGCAACTCTATATACTGAACGACAAAACATGTATAGACATACGTAGTAAACGATTGCTGATTTATGTAGTAAACGATTACTATTTATGTTGTAAATAAGTATTTGTATTCTGACACCGAGTTACTGATTTATATTGTAAATAACCATGTATCAACTATTATTCTATATTGTAAATAACCATGCTGTAAATTATTATACATATTCTTTGGCCAGATGAAACAAAAAAAATCATTTCTTGTGTCGTTTTGAACGGGGATTAATAATCGAAAGAACATCCCAAAAGCCCAAAAGTTATGGTCGGAAGTATTATGCATGTCCTTTATCAAAGGTAAATAATTATACGTTTGCTTATTTACGTAAATATATCAATAACTTACACTTCTTATAATTGTTTCAACATGTAACAGCCATGAACAAAAGATTATGGGTGTCGATACTTTATGTGAAAGGATGAATTTCAACAAGAGCACTTTAGTCGAGGCTCTTTTTCAATGTAGTGCTCAAACTGCGAAACTAAAGATAACACGATCAACATGCTTGAAACAAGAAACAAGATGTTATTGTATCAAAACAATATGTTGAAGGCAAGAATAAAGACGCTGGCGGCATCACTGGAATTGGCAAGAAATCCCGTTGATCACGCATGTCAGTCGAGTGAAATACTCTATGACCTTATATATGACATTAATAATCTTCATGTGGAGTAGATTTCGTTGTAGTAGTAGTAGCATTTGTTGCTGTACTTGTTTAATGTTTAACGTGTTTATTGTTGTTGTTTAATTAAATGAAAACAAATTAGACGAATAAAAAATAACACAAAAATATAACAAATACACAATAAAAAAACATAACGTAAAAAACTATATAAATATATTTTACACAAATAAACATAACATATATACTTTGCATACTTAAAAAAAAGTACAAAAGTACCTTATGAGGTGCAAGATTAGTATTTCATGGGGGTACCACCCCATAGATATATACAACCAATAAATACGTATGACGAATCAATTGAATATTTAGGTTGGTAGCTAGTCACGTTACGTTCCATCTTTCATGACAATTTACATCTAGCTCTAGAGGTGAACAAAAAAACCGGTTAACCGAACCGTAGCCGAAAAGAAACCGAAAACCCAACCAGTCAAAACCGGTTTTGACCCAAACCGGTCCGGTTTTTACCCTAACCGCCGGTTAGGAACCGGATCCTAGTTTTGAGAAAACCACCGGTTTCAAGATCGTTTTTTATTAACCGGAAACCCAAACCGGTTTTTTTGCATATGGGCGGGTTTTTTTTGATTTTTTTGAATTTTAAACTTTTGAATTTGAATTTTGAAAGAGGGGAGCAGGGGGGGGGGCGGATATTATTAAATATGTGCCATACAAATGTTAGTATAAATAGATGTGTTATGTATTTGGTTAATTACCACTTTCAAGCAATCAAAAAACACTCCAAAAAAATCAAAACCAAAAGTATTTCACTAAACACTAATGGAAAGTTCAAACACCAACAACACCGAAGCTGGTTCAACAAGTGCAGCGACGATTGAGAAAGTTTTACCATGCGACCGTGTAAAAGATCCATGGGAACACTTCAACTACGTCCTAATGTCGGACGGTAAGAAAAAGGCTCAATGTAAATATTGCTTGAGTATATTGCCTGCCGGTTCCAACTCGACGTTGAAGGCTCACATCAAACAAAAGTATTGCAAGGCACTCAAATCGGTTCCGGAAGCCGGTCAATCGTCCATGGCTCGAGACGGGACTATTTTTGCATACGATCATGATTTACTCCGTCAAAAATTGGCCGGTTTGGTGATTCAACTTGGTTTGCCGTTCAACCACTATGACCACGAGGGGACGACGGAGGTGTACCAGAATTATATGCAACCACAGTACCATCATGTAAGTCGTATGACTCTTAAACGCGATGCTATGAAAAAGTGGAAAACGGTTAAGCAAGATTTAAAAAACATTTTTTTAAATATGGATGCTTGTGTTAATTTAACAACCGATGTTTGGGCCGCTCCTCATAATTTGCCATTTTCGTACCTTTGTGTTACCGCACATTGGGTTGTTCCCGAAAGTTGGCAAATGATGAAGCGAGTCGTAGCATTTGAAAACTTTCTGGTTCCTCACTCCAGAGAAGCAGTGGGACACCTTGCTAAGGACTGCAAGGGAAAAGGATATGTTGGGGCTAAACCACTATGTAATCGATGTAAGTATCATCACACGGGTCCTTGCCCTGCCAAGTGCCGCGAATGCCAAAAACCGGGACATCTAGCCAGGGATTGCAAAGGCAAAACTATAATTACATGTTTCAGATGTGGGGAGCAAGGACACTATCAGAATCAATGTCCTCAAAAACCAAGGTCAGCAAGTTGAAGGTGCTCATGGATTAGGAAAAGGAGAAGCTTGTTAAGGTACCAACGACACGAAAGACTGAAGAAAATCGGAAACTAACAGTCTTATTTCTCCTTATGTACTATGTCGTACTAAGTTTATGTTTTCATCCTATCCGAATCTTTATAACCTAAGATGTACTACTTTTGATAAACCACTAGTTGTATAATATTATCATCTATTATACTTTATTTCCTTTCGATTCGATATCACTTACGAGAATGTTACTTCTTTTTACTTTATCGACCATTTTAACGACACGGTTTAAATCCTTGTAAGCATCGAGAGTTATAACAACTAAACCGAACGTCACATCATCGTTCCTTAATTATACATAGCCTAGCTAACTATGTCTAATTCTGGAGGGATCATGTTATGTTGGGAGCGGCTATTTATAAATCTTAGTGCAAGCAAAATGTTCACATATCCCACAAGTCAAAGTATTACTCATGCGAGATTTACCCAATACGATGTTTTGTACACTCTCAATCATCGACAACCGTAACGACACTTCTCCATGTTTTCTTCCTTCGATATTCATCATAAACTCAAATTCGATAGACCTAACAACGATTGAATTCAGGGACTGAATTCCTTTTTGGATGGGCGAATGTGACAATCCGTACTTTCAGGTCAATTCTAGACACCATTCATGTTTCATTATTTCAACACTTTTAGTAAACTTGGTTTACTTGTTTCAAATTCGCGTAACCTTGGAGGTTTAGCGGCGAATTCATGATCATGACATCACGTACATTTCATATGGACTATGATTAGTCTACATTTCATTGACATCATGTGCATCTCATTAATTCATTCACGACATTTCATTCCACCTTCAACGCGTAATTTTTATATTTAATAAACTTTATCGCGTGAGTTATTATTTTGTATATTTAACCCATTACTTTCAAAAATGATCCCGAGGTATTTTTAAACTTACATTTAGTTCATAAAAACTATATTTTTAGTTTTCCTAGTGTTTCAAATTTATTTGGTATTTTAATCATTAAAGTTTAATTATTACGTCGTTTTTCTTAAAATTTTACGATAATTATTTTAGCACTCAATATTCACAAGGAAAGTATTTTTACAATTTTTATTATCTCATACATTCTATTTTAACCTATTAAAAACTTACTTGCACCAAAATTTTACCATTTACCTTACAAGATTTATTTAACTTACATTTTCATTACAACTTATACAAGTCTTACAAATATATACATACAAGTAAATGTTTTAAAAAATATATATATATATAAAATATCACATTCCCCCCCCCCCTTGGCCGACCAAGGGGGAAGGGGAGTAATTAATGGATGTATGGTCTTTTAATGCTCATGTCTATACACTTTTTATAAAGTCTTGCATCTATTATTAGTCTCATTCATTTTCTCATAGTTTCAAGTGTTAAACAAAAATCCTCTCCTCTCTTTTGCACCATAGAACCGGCCAAGCATCAAGAAAAACAAAGGGATCAAAAGTTTTGCAAAAATCAAGTGTTTACAACCTAGATTGTATCCTTTATATGGTTTTGAAATAAAAACCAAGGATATTTAAGTTAATCCTTGTTACTTACACCTCTTCATTTTCACTAGTAAGCATGTTTTTATCATTTTCATGTTTCCTCTTCATTTTCATATGTTTCTTTTTATTCTTGGAGCTTACATGCAAGTTATGTGACTTATACCATTTATTTCATGATTTTTGAGTTATATATATTTATTGGTCATCCTATAATTACTCCCATGGTATTTTTGGTCTTGATGGTGATTAGGAACCCATGACACCCTAAGAAGGTGTATGGTAGGATTAGATTAGTTTTGGAGTTGATTTGAAGGGATTAGAATAGGTTTTGTCCGAGAAAAACTATTTTCGATAACTATATATTTGTATTCTGTCCTTAATTCGAATTTCTGGAAAAACCTACTGTTGGTACGAAGTTTTGGCCTTGATATTTAGAAAATATACTTTAAAACGAATCCGTGGCCGCTTGAACGGATAAAAACGGACTTATAACGAAGAAGTTATGGATTTTTAAAGTTTGACGACGAAACGTATAGTTTCTGAAAATTTCAGCTTGCTGTTTTTAGTATTTTCGGGTCAAAAACGAGCCTTAAGCTTCACAAATTATTTCGACTTCTCAAAAATATATTAGTTTACTTCGATACGAAGCTAAGGACATATATTACGTAGAAAACGGATTTAAAACGACAAAGATATGGCCGTTTTCATAAAGTTGCCGTAAATATTATTTTCTGAAAATCTATATTATTTTTACGATTCAAGTATTTCATCAGATGTAAAGGCTATGTTTGCGGCTGTTTTTAACCATGATGCAAAACTTTTTGGAACGAAATGTCTTCTAGTAAAATCAAGTTCATCGGCCATATTTTTCAAAACAAAAAGCTGTTTGTCAAGCGGATTTATAGTGAATTAATTACGAATGTTCAAACTTGGCCGAAACTTATTTTCTGCACACAATTCAACAAAACCACCAACTTTAGCCTTTAATATCTTTATGATCGAGACCTTTTGGACGAAAACTCCTGAATTGGAACTTCTAGATATCGATACAAACTTTCCAAAACCGTCGAGTTCGTTCTCTAACGATCGACGTACACCGTTTTACGACTGTTTTTCCGGAGCCATTTTTGTTAATTTCTTGATTTTCCGCCGACATTGTTTTGCGACGAAAAATGGTAATTTCACCAAAAATCATTATAAAACCATTATAGGATGACATTTTGACGTAAAAACATGTAAAGTCATTTTCGAAGGGTCAAGACGTCAAAAGAGTATTTTTCGACGACGAGTAATATTTTCAAAAAAACTCGTAAATGGTATAAATAACATACAAAATGCATGCATAACATTACATTGCAATTCATGACATATCATATCATTGATAATAGGTCCCGGTTGACGCATTACATTAAACCTCAGTGTACTCACTTTTGCCGTTATTCCAGTTTATCCAAGTGAGTTTTCATAGCCCCGTTTTACATGCTTTTTACATTATTTCAATCCTACGGGGGAGAATACATTGCACAACATTTTATTACGATACCAAGTATGTTAAATACATTTACATTGCTTGAGTTACAAAGTTGCCAGTTAAAAGTCCCCATTTCAAATGCATGAGCCGTTAATTTTGGAAAGCGTGTGTGAGTGGATAGATCTATCGAGGGTGACTCCTCCATCCGGGTTGGTGAATCCCAATTGTCATACGGATGCATTTCATTCATAATCATTACCAGAGTTGTTTGGCAAGACACTCTTTTGGGGCGTACATTAGTCAGAAGCTTCGGTGTCATGCGCTTAAGCAATTGTAACATTTTTACGTGACTGGATTGTCATGCCTGATTTATACTTGTGTAGTCGTATAAAACATTTACATAAACCTATGATTTCTCACCAACATTATTGTTGACCGTTTTTAGCAATGTATTTTCAGGTAACTGAGGCATTATTATCATGACATGGTTTAGGGACCTACATTTTGAGTCGCGGCGTCGACTTACATTATTGTACATTATGGCACTTTATTCAAAACATCGTTTGGATTTGTAACATATTTGTATTTCCGCAAACTTTGTAAACCTTTTGGGACCGATGTTGTACTCTGAATGTTTTTATGAAATATCCAACGATGTGTTTATAAAACGACACTTTAGGTCGTTCAATATAACTGTGATGTGGTGCTATGACAGTCAATCCCCAGGAATTCCATTCCGCTGCAAAACAGGTAAATTGGGGGTGTGACAGATTGGTACCAGAGCTACAGTTATAGAGAACTAGGTTGCATCATTGACCCTAGACTATAGCTACATTATCATAGCATCTCATCATTTCATCATAAGTACATGTTCACTTTGCATGCGGTTTTATACGCACATTTTACGAGTTATTTATTTTCATTTCAAAACGATTGTCACATGGATGCCCTTAAATACCCATCCTATTATCTTTTCCTCATACTCTAACGTGGAGAATTCCTTGGCATTCCCTATCACAATTTTCACATCAATTGACTCATCATCGATAACGTTGTATACTGAGATAAACCCTTTTGGGAGGACGAAGTTACACCTACACCATCACGATCACTATCGATTCACTATAGGATCAGGACAAATTTTATCACTCAGTTGGGACAGATCATACCATTGGATAGAACTTATAGGTTTGGTCCTAATGAACCTATTTTCTTAACTCACCACAAGGATTTCCATTATCATCATTGTCATTATTTTCATCATTATCATTTCGAGCACCATCCATACCATCACATCTCATACACGATACTCATACACCTAACTTGCGGCTTGGGAAGCGTGCATGATTTGACACACCATTACCATCTACCACTAAGACTATAGACACTACATCATCTCATAGGTTTGAGGACTGTGAGAGTTCTAGGGCTATTGTTGCTAGACCGCCTACTACTCCTACACTTGAGACATGATTAGACCACCAACAGGAACAGATAATAAGTACCTTCCTAGCTAATGTGATCCTTATCATTTATTATCTCTACGATAGTCACCACCTTGTTTATTATATTCCTTACTCCAATTGCCCAATTCTCCATCATTTCACGACGATACATCACTATCTTACTAGGGGTTAGGTCAACTTTATTCTCGACCAATTAGTAGACTATTACTATTCGATAAGGTTCTCCTATGTATCCTACAAACCATCCAACAAATTTTATTCCAAATTATCCTGCTACTATTTCATGAAATTATTTCACTTGATTTTATTTCGAACTATTTTATCACCATCTTAGAAACGTTGTTTCATAAAGTTTTAACGCAAGTTGTTTTATTATCAATTTATCAAATGGTTTCAGTCATTTTATCAACTATTTAATATCCTCATGCGAAACGATTTTCATGTTACTCTAAAAAAAAAAAAAAAAAAAATCAAGCTATTATCTTACAAAACAAAACGTTGAATACCAACTATTTGTCCTATATTCCCTCTTATGAGATAATAAACTTCATCGTTATCTAACACAAACTGCTTCCAACTATTTTACCGATCATTTCATCTTACTCCTGTACCATTAAACCAAAATTTACGACTTTAATAATACTTTATAAACAATGACCTTACTGATACTTTGCAAACTATTTTCTCATAGTATGATAAACCGATTAATTTGCTATTATTTTATAAAACAACAAACAATTGCAATAGCAAGTTACAAACTATATTACAAATTTTTCCTGCAAGTAATATTGCGGTCTTATAAACTATTTTACCCTTTTGGTGAGCTATTTTAGCCCCTGTCTGATTTAAAAATCATAAAACTTGGTACGCTTACCTCCCAGACTATTCGCCTTTACTTTAAATGATTATTATATTACCAACCTCTAAATCATATTAATATTAATTGAATTACGAAATTTCCTATTATTTGACAAACGATAAATTGTTTTCTTGTAAGCTATTTTACAAATCATTTCACGAGTTGTGTTATAATCTGAATTGTGTCTTACCAAAAATATTTCACTACCATTGTTCAGTCGTTTTCTATCATTATATAAGCAATTTTAAAATCACCTTAACAAGTTGTTACTTTTATACCAAGCCACAACTAAGATTTATTATTAAACTGTAAATGATAAAAATGTTTCTTTGTTACTCAATAAAGTGGTTTTACAAACCTTTTCATAAACATTTCTTTATGTTAACACTCTATAAATGCTTACGCCATTATCTCTCACTCAACCGATAAGTTAGGATTTTACGAGTGACCTTTTTAGGAAAGACTTCCTATACCATATGTGAGGAGGATTCCTCGAAACAAGAAAACAATGGAAGGATTTTGGGGATTACCGACAAGGACTAGAAATAGGAGGTAGGATGATTCAAAACTCAACAAAAATCTTAAGACATCACGAGACATTCCAAACCACTATTTTGAATTAGAATCCAAACTCTATCATTCCATAAGTACTAGCCAGACCGAGTTACGAGATTTAATACGAAGCAAATACCCATGAAGCAACACTATAGGGATATACCAAGTCTTCTATCTGAGGCTATAGAACATTCTATTAAACATGGCCTCAACAATATGTGAACTTCCCTACAATGAGTATCCCTTAAAGGAAAACTTGGTTAAATTAAGGCTATCGATATAAACTTCCCCTAAGGCATTGTGTTCTCTAGAAATTCCAAGTAACCTCATTTCCATATCAAGAGATGTCACAGGTTTGAATATGTCGGACAATCAATGACTCCCCATCTACAAGTGAAACTAGAACAAACATTCTTCGACATAGTTTGAGATGATATCTATCTTCTTGCTAGCATGATAGCAATATTAGGGATGAACTACATTTGAAGCAATTACAACACCTCATAACCCATCTTTTCGGAACCCGTCGATCATTTTGAAAAATACCCTCAAACTTACCACCTTCTATCACTTCTATTTAGAGCGCTTATTATTAACATAGGATTTGACACGTCTCATTTTCCTGTTATTTGAAGAGTTATGGCACCGAAGAGAGCTCCACCAGCTATGACACAAGCCGATATCCAAAAGTATATAAAGGATTGTATAGCTAGGGAACTAGAGAAAGAACGGGCAACGATAGCTGCTGCTGCTGCCGCTGTCGAGACCACGGCTGTTACTGAAACTGCTAGACATGCTACTACTACAGGAGTTGCAGGAGATTCGAGAGTTCGAAGTGGTACATACATGGACTTTAAGAGCAGTGACCCCCCGAAGTTTAGAGGCACAGAAGGAGCCATTACTATGATCCGTTGGTTGGAAAGGATCGAGTTGTTATTTCTTATATGCGATTGCCCAGATGACTGCAAGGTGAAATTTGCTACTAGTACACTCTTGGATGAGGCAATGTTATGGTGGAATCATTATGCACATCCTATTGGTATGGAAAATGCTTATAAACTCTCATGGGATCAATTCAAGAGGTTGATGACTAAGAAGTATTGCCCGCCCAAGGAGATGAAGAAATTGAAAATGGAATTTATTGGGCTAGTGACCGTTGGTTATGACATTGAGACCTACATCAGAAGGTTTCAAGAGTTGGCTGTTTTATGTCCATATATGGTTATGGACAATGAGAAACTACTGGAAAGTTTCATTGGAGGACTTCCAAAATGCATTCAAGGAGAGGTAGCCTCATTCGATTTGCAAACAATTGAAGAGACCATCAAGGTAACTCAATTACTCATGGCTCAAGTGGTGAAAAGGGAACCTATTATCAACAATAACCACCACAACAATGACAACGATCAAACCAACAACAACCGCGACAACAAAACTAACAACAACAAAAGGAAATGGGAAAATGACCAGGGAGGTTATAACAACAACAACCAAAACCGTAACACTAACCATCGCCAACAACAAAATAGAAGACAAGAAGCCGCCAGGGTTCAAGTTGCTGCACCAACAAAGGAAAGAACTTACACTGGAAACTTGCCACGATGCCATCAATGCACTCTACATCATAATGGTCCATGTGGTATATGCTTTATCTGTCAAACAGTGGGACACCTTGCTAAGGACTGCAAGGGAAAAGGATATGTTGGGGCTAAACCACTATGTAATCGATGTAAGTATCATCACACGGGTCCTTGCCCTGCCAAGTGCCGCGAATGCCAAAAACCGGGACATCTAGCCAGGGATTGCAAAGGCAAAACTATAATTACATGTTTCAGATGTGGGGAGCAAGGACACTATCAGAATCAATGTCCTCAAAAACCAAGGTCAGCAAGTTGAAGGTGCTCATGGATTAGGAAAAGGAGAAGCTTGTTAAGGTACCAACGACACGAAAGACTGAAGAAAATCGGAAACTAACAGTCTTATTTCTCCTTATGTACTATGTCGTACTAAGTTTATGTTTTCATCCTATCCGAATCTTTATAACCTAAGATGTACTACTTTTGATAAACCACTAGTTGTATAATATTATCATCTATCATACTTTATTTCCTTTCGATTCGATATCACTTACGAGAATGTTACTTCTTTTTACTTTATCGACCATTTTAACGACACGGTTTAAATCCTTGTAAGCATCGAGAGTTATAACAACTAAACCGAACGTCACATCATCGTTCCTTAATTATACATAGCCTAGCTAACTATGTCTAATTCTGGAGGGATCATGTTATGTTGGGAGCGGCTATTTATAAATCTTAGTGCAAGCAAAATGTTCACATATCCCACAAGTCAAAGTATTACTCATGCGAGATTTACCCAATACGATGTTTTGTACACTCTCAATCATCGACAACCGTAACGACACTTCTCCATGTTTTCTTCCTTCGATATTCATCATAAACTCAAATTCGATAGACCTAACAACGATTGAATTCAGGGACTGAATTCCTTTTTGGATGGGCGAATGTGACAATCCGTACTTTCAGGTCAATTCTAGACACCATTCATGTTTCATTATTTCAACACTTTTAGTAAACTTGGTTTACTTGTTTCAAATTCGCGTAACCTTGGAGGTTTAGCGGCGAATTCATGATCATGACATCACGTACATTTCATATGGACTATGATTAGTCTACATTTCATTGACATCATGTGCATCTCATTAATTCATTCACGACATTTCATTCCACCTTCAACGCGTAATTTTTATATTTAATAAACTTTATCGCGTGAGTTATTATTTTGTATATTTAACCCATTACTTTCAAAAATGATCCCGAGGTATTTTTAAACTTACATTTAGTTCATAAAAACTATATTTTTAGTTTTCCTAGTGTTTCAAATTTATTTGGTATTTTAATCATTAAAGTTTAATTATTACGTCGTTTTTCTTAAAATTTTACGATAATTATTTTAGCACTCAATATTCACAAGGAAAGTATTTTTACAATTTTTATTATCTCATACATTCTATTTTAACCTATTAAAAACTTACTTGCACCAAAATTTTACCATTTACCTTACAAGATTTATTTAACTTACATTTTCATTACAACTTATACAAGTCTTACAAATATATACATACAAGTAAATGTTTTAAAAAAAATATATATATATATAAAATATCACATTCCCCCCCCCCTTGGCCGACCAAGGGGGAAGGGGAGTAATTAATGGATGTATGGTCTTTTAATGCTCATGTCTATACACTTTTTATAAAGTCTTGCATCTATTATTAGTCTCATTCATTTTCTCATAGTTTCAAGTGTTAAACAAAAATCCTCTCCTCTCTTTTGCACCATAGAACCGGCCAAGCATCAAGAAAAACAAAGGGATCAAAAGTTTTGCAAAAATCAAGTGTTTACAACCTAGATTGTATCCTTTATATGGTTTTGAAATAAAAACCAAGGATATTTAAGTTAATCCTTGTTACTTACACCTCTTCATTTTCACTAGTAAGCATGTTTTTATCATTTTCATGTTTCCTCTTCATTTTCATATGTTTCTTTTTATTCTTGGAGCTTACATGCAAGTTATGTGACTTATACCATTTATTTCATGATTTTTGAGTTATATATATTTATTGGTCATCCTATAATTACTCCCATGGTATTTTTGGTCTTGATGGTGATTAGGAACCCATGACACCCTAAGAAGGTGTATGGTAGGATTAGATTAGTTTTGGAGTTGATTTGAAGGGATTAGAATAGGTTTTGTCCGAGAAAAACTATTTTCGATAACTATATATTTGTATTCTGTCCTTAATTCGAATTTCTGGAAAAACCTACTGTTGGTACGAAGTTTTGGCCTTGATATTTAGAAAATATACTTTAAAACGAATCCGTGGCCGCTTGAACGGATAAAAACGGACTTATAACGAAGAAGTTATGGATTTTTAAAGTTTGACGACGAAACGTATAGTTTCTGAAAATTTCAGCTTGCTGTTTTTAGTATTTTCGGGTCAAAAACGAGCCTTAAGCTTCACAAATTATTTTGACTTCTCAAAAATATATTAGTTTACTTCGATACGAAGCTAAGGACATATATTACGTAGAAAACGGATTTAAAACGACAAAGATATGGCCGTTTTCATAAAGTTGCCGTAAATATTATTTTCTGAAAATCTATATTATTTTTACGATTCAAGTATTTCATCAGCTGTAAAGGCTATGTTTGCGGCTGTTTTTAACCATGATGCAAAACTTTTTGGAACGAAATGTCTTCTAGTAAAATCAAGTTCATCGGCCATATTTTTCAAAACAAAAAGCTGTTTGTCAAGCGGATTTATAGTGAATTAATTACGAATGTTCAAACTTGGCCGAAACTTATTTTCTGCACACAATTCAACAAAACCACCAACTTTAGCCTTTAATATCTTTATGATCGAGACCTTTTGGACGAAAACTCCTGAATTGGAACTTCTAGATATCGATACAAACTTTCCAAAACCGTCGAGTTCGTTCTCTAACGATCGACGTACACCGTTTTACGACTGTTTTTCCGGAGCCATTTTTGTTAATTTCTTGATTTTCCGCCGACATTGTTTTGCGACGAAAAATGGTAATTTCACCAAAAATCATTATAAAACCATTATAGGATGACATTTTGACGTAAAAACATGTAAAGTCATTTTCGAAGGGTCAAGACGTCAAAAGAGTATTTTTCGACGACGAGTAATATTTTCAAAAAAACTCGTAAATGGTATAAATAACATACAAAATGCATGCATAACATTACATTGCAATTCATGACATATCATATCATTGATAATAGGTCCCGGTTGACGCATTACATTAAACCTCAGTGTACTCACTTTTGCCGTTATTCCAGTTTATCCAAGTGAGTTTTCATAGCCCCGTTTTACATGCTTTTTACATTATTTCAATCCTACGGGGGAGAATACATTGCACAACATTTTATTACGATACCAAGTATGTTAAATACATTTACATTGCTTGAGTTACAAAGTTGCCAGTTAAAAGTCCCCATTTCAAATGCATGAGCCGTTAATTTTGGAAAGCGTGTGTGAGTGGATAGATCTATCGAGGGTGACTCCTCCATCCGGGTTGGTGAATCCCAATTGTCATACGGATGCATTTCATTCATAATCATTACCAGAGTTGTTTGGCAAGACACTCTTTTGGGGCGTACATTAGTCAGAAGCTTCGGTGTCATGCGCTTAAGCAATTGTAACATTTTTACGTGACTGGATTGTCATGCCTGATTTATACTTGTGTAGTCGTATAAAACATTTACATAAACCTATGATTTCTCACCAACATTATTGTTGACCGTTTTTAGCAATGTATTTTCAGGTAACTGAGGCATTATTATCATGACATGGTTTAGGGACCTACATTTTGAGTCGCGGCGTCGACTTACATTATTGTACATTATGGCACTTTATTCAAAACATCGTTTGGATTTGTAACATATTTGTATTTCCGCAAACTTTGTAAACCTTTTGGGACCGATGTTGTACTCTGAATGTTTTTATGAAATATCCAACGATGTGTTTATAAAACGACACTTTAGGTCGTTCAATATAACTGTGATGTGGTGCTATGACAGTCAATCCCCAGGAATTCCATTCCGCTGCAAAACAGGTAAATTGGGGGTGTGACAAAATGGAATACGAGCCACCTTGTAATGGCTAATTTTTTCATAGTCGATGTGTTGCACACATCATTAACTTGGCTGTGCAAGCGGGATTAAAAGATCCGAATTTGAGTGAAGGGAAAGAAGATTTTAAAAGAATGTTAGTCGATGTTTTTAAAAAGGGTAATAAAAGATAATGCATACATTCGGATGTGTGAAACTGCGGGGAAACATTGGTTACAACCTTGTTGGGATATTGAAACACGATGGAACTCCACTTATCTTATGTTCATAAGTGGTTTAAGACAAAAGGTGGCTTTGCAATATTTTCATGATGAGAAATTGTCGGGGAGGGGTAGGTGTGCTCCATTTAGTCAAGATAATTGGGATACTATTGAAAAACTAACCCGACTACTTGAAGTTTTTTACAACGCAACAAAAAAATTGTCGGGAGTTTATTATCCAACGACTCATTTGGTACTCGAGCAACTATTCTTGATGTCTTCACAAATTTCCGCATTTGAATTTCATGGTGATGTTTATACAAGCATGGTTTCCGGGATGAAAGAAAAGCTTTTGAAACTTTGCCACCGTTAATTACTTGTGCGGCCGCATTAAATCCATGTTATAATGTAAACGGGGTAGAGGTGCTTATCGACTCGATTGTGACTGATTTGGGTTGTTTCGCGTCAAACCCGAACTATGCTAATGATGCAAAAGAGTCCTTTGGCCATTCTTTTAAAAGTTTGTGGCAATATTATTTTGAAAAATATGGTAACCCACCTCCTACTGTGACAGAGTCTTCTTCATCATCATCAAGGGGTTTTAGAGGGAATCCGATACTTGCTTTGCATAAAAAGATAAGAGATAATCCCAACAAACGGATAAGAAATGATGGTTTAGCGAACAGTGAATATGAAAGATATATCACAACCGATTTTATCTCACATATTCCGGCCGAACAAGTTGAAAACTTTGATGTGTTGGCGTTTTGGAAAGCAAAGGAAACAATGTTTCCCGTTCTATCTCGAATGGCTCGTGATGTACTAAGTGTACAAGCTACTTCGGTAGCTTCTGAATTCGCTTTTTCAACAAGTGGAAGGGTTTTATCAAATCTGAGAAACAGACTCACACCGGCTTCTTTGGAGATGTGTATAGGTTTGAAAGATCACTTGGACGCAATGAAGCGAGTGCAAGATAAGACTGATCTTGAAAATGCCGCAGACTTCGAAGGGGGAGGTCTACGTGGAAGAGGCACAAGCGGGTGAAATCGAGATGCTTTCCGATGAAGAACTAAGACAAGATGCAGCTGCTCAAGAAGCTAAGGGATCCGATGACGACTATTAGGACTTTTATGCTTACGTATTATGTTTTAAGTTTATGTATTTCCTTTGATGTATTTCTTTTAAGTTTATGTATTTCCTTTCAGTTTATGTATTTCCGACGTTATAAATAAAAGTTGAAGTTTATTCAGTGTAAGTTTGTTTAAATTTTGAAAAATGAAAAAAAAAAAAAAAAAAAAAAAAAATCGGTTAACCGGTTAAAAATCGGTTAACCGGTTAAAAACCGGTTTAATATTTTAAAATTTTGAATTTTGGACTTGGCGGCAAAAAAAATTTCAAAATAAAACCGGTTAACCGGGTCCCAAACCGTTTAACCGGTTACTAATTTTTAAAAATTCAAAATTTTGAAACGGCGGCAAAAAAAATTTTGAATTCACAACCGGTCCTAAACCGGTTAAAACCGGTCAAACCGGTCCAAAAATTAAAAATTTCAAATTTCAAATTTTGAATTTTTTTGAGCGGGAAGGCGGGTAAACTTTCAAAATTTGAATTTTTTTTTTTTATAATTACAAGTTTGCCTTTGTAAGACTAGTATAAATAGATAAATTGTGTTTTTATTTCTTTGCAACTTTTATACAATTAAAATACAAACTAAAAAATAAAAATCGGAAGCATTTCACTAATGGCTGATGCTGATCCTGCACCACCTCCGCCACCCCCGCCACCCCCGCCACCGGTGATTGTTCGTATTTTACCGGTAAACCGTGCACCAAATGTTTGGGCTCACTACAACTACGACGAAATGTCGGATGACACGCGAAAGGCTCAATGTAAGCATTGTTTTTGTTTATTCAAACCCACTTCCAACCTGCCGTTGAGGGCTCACACACAGAAGTATTGCCACCAAGCACCTGCAGTTGATGTCTGATTCGAGACCTCGAGTTGACGTTGAGTAGCTTATCAAGTTATCGATGTTTTATGTTTATGTTATTATGTGTTATGTTTTAAGTTTATGTGTAATGTGTGATGTGTCATGTATTCTCCGTTCTATTAAATAAAAGTTCTAGTTTATTAATACAAGAAAACGATGACAAACGATGACGGAAGACGAAAAAAAAAAAAAAAAAAAAAAACTAGAACCGGTCAAAACCGGTTAACCGGTCTAGACCGGTCCCAAACCGTACCGGTCTAGACCGGTTGGGTTTTTCTCTCCTCACATCCGGTTCGGTTCCGAACCGGTTAACCGCCCGGACCGGTTTTTTTGGGCGTTGACCCAAACTGGTTCGGGTTTGACCAGTCGTCAAACTGAACCGGTTAACCGGAATGTGCACCTCTAGCTAGCTCTATTGGTTTGTATCTCACAGTCTATTTATGCATAGAATTGCTAGAACTAATATTCACTTGATCTCATCTAACGTCTAAAACTTCACTAAAACTAAAGCATAGAGAATGCTTTGTTTATAAGATTAAATAATCTACAGAATTGCTCACTCACTTAATAACTACTCTATCATGCAAGTTTAATCCGTATACTCTTACAGTATATATTTGTCTAAAAACAAGAAGCAAATGCCACTATATGTTGGTAAAAGAAAATACTACTTGAAACCGAAGTTGTGCCGTGAAGTAATCACTGCCTTGAAAGCGAATTTCGGCACTAACAAGGTGCAAACCAAATACCGATCACTCCCCAAGGTTTTATAAGCATTTGACCAGTAAACAAATGATATATATGAGTTTATATCTATTAAACACTTTAACATTAGGGTATAGTAAACTGACTAGATAACCAGTCAAAATGAGATTTTGGTGTCTATAACTTCGACAATGCTAACACTTCTCTAACGTAACAATTTGATTTTTTTAAGACAAACACGTGACAATAAAGTAATGCTAACATGTTTAGAGACTAGTCAATATATTGTCCTTTTAAAGAAACTCATTTTGAAAGTTTTGACCCCACCTTAAGCATCTTCTCGTGATGCACTCTAATAAAAAGTTAGGGAGTATTAATTTTTTTTAACATTAAAAAACTGATATTTTTTAAAATTAAGATATAAGATTTTTACATTGTTTGATTTTAAGGAATGGGACAATTTAATTTTGTAATGGGGTGCATTTTAATAAAATGATACTAAAAAAATTTTACACTAAAAATTGATATTTTTTGACGAAGCACGGAAGACACCGCCCCCCAAACTATATAAGTAGTTCCGCCCCTGCATCTTCTTTTACAAACTTGTGCATTGTTTCAATGTGATGGAGGCCAAGATCATATGAATGTTGGTGGAAAGATAATGCAACACATGTTACATGTTTATGAAATTGTAGCTATAAATTCAGATGGAAAATGATACAAATATAATTTCAATCATGAGATTTACGTTACACCATTTTAGTTACCTGTTCAAGATCTTAGAAGAAGAAACTTGTGCTCATCCCGGCCAAAAGAAACCAGTAGTTTGATAAAATCGCCCGTATGGGCGGAGATTGCCACCTCTTGAGGAGGTGAAAGAAAGATTACCGGAGAAAGAAGAACCAACTGCTCGTGTTAGGAGGTTTTGTATTTTGGGATTTATTTCGCTTTTGTGTGTGAATGGAGCAAGTGTGTGTTGTGGAAGAGCAAGTGCGTTGAGAATGATAACAAAACTGATAAAGTGCGTGAAAGATTAAAAGTGAATAAACTTAACTATGGTTAAAACAGATTTCAACTAGAGGTGTGGGTTCGGTGAGGACTCGGTTGGTATGAATAATTGAATAGTCTTAGTCTGGACGCATTCGATACTTTGAAATCGGTTGGGCACTCGTCTTCGACCGATTTGAACATCGGTTGTCTCGTCTGTGGTGGTCGGTTGCCACTTCGGTCGAGGCATCAAAATTGCAAACATCGAGTGAAAAACTGACCGATGTAAACGTCTAGTATTTGCAACTTTAATTAACTATCAATTTCAAAATATGACCGTTTGGTCATTTAAACAAAAAAAAAATAAAAAAAATAAATAAAGAGTGAATTACATAAATCGTCTTTGTGGTTTGGTCAAAATAACGGATTTTGTCCCTATACTTTTTTTTCAGTGCGTTTCGTCCCTGTGGTTTACAAATCTTACGGATTTTGTCCCTCGTCCAAAAATGTCCGTTAAGTGTTTTGCGCTGCTAGTCCTTCGTTAGTGCAGTTCGTTAAGTGTTTTGCACCGTTAGTCCTTATTTTTTAAAATGTAGTTTTTCCCAATTAGTTCCTCTGTTAATAATAGTTATCGCCCGATTTTTTACGTTTTTGTCCGTTTTCATTCGTTTTTATCCGTTTTCCCCCCGTTTTTTTTCGTTTTTCGTCCGTTTTTTACGTTTTTATCCCTTTTTGTCTGTTTTTATATGCTTTCGTCTGTTTTTTACGCTTTTGTCCGTTTTTGTCTGTTTTTTATCCAATTTCGACCGTTTTTTTACATTTTTATTCGTTTTCGCCAGTTTTTTTACGTTTTTGTCCGTTTTCGCCCGTTGTTTTAAGTTTTTCTTTCGTTTTTCTTACATTTTGTCCGTTTTTCTTTCGTTTTTAAAATTTTTTCCAAAAAAAAAAAAAATTGGAAAAAAAAATATTTCCGAAAAAAAAATTAAAAAAAAAAAATATCAAATTTAAAAATAAATATTGAATAAAAAATTTCAAGAAAAAAATTTGAATAAAACTACTTTTTTCAAATATTTCGAAAAAAAACGGACATATTTAAAAAAAAAAAAAAAAAAACATATTTGAAATTTTTTTTTTTATTTAAATTTTTTTTTTTTGAAACGGACAAAAACATACAAAAAACCGATAAAAACGTACGAAAAACGGACAAAACGTAAGAACAACAGACAAAACATAAGAAAAACGGACAAAATGTAAGAAAAACAGACAAAAACGTAAAACAACGGGCGAAAACGAAAAATAAGGGACAAAAACGTAAAAAAACTGGCGAAAACGAATAAAAATGTAAAAAAACGGTCGAAATTGGATAAAAAACAGACAAAAACGGACAAAAGCGTAAAAAACAGACGAAAGCATATAAAAACAGACAAAAAGGGATAAAAACGTAAAAAACGGACGAAAAACGAAAAAAAACGGGGGGAAAACGGATAAAAACGAATGAAAACGGACAAAAACGTAAAAAATCGGGCGATAACTATTATTAACAGAGGAACTAATTGGGAAAAACTACATTTTAAAAA
The DNA here is from genome assembly GCA_019973895.1 of Chrysanthemum seticuspe. Classification (NCBI taxonomy): domain Eukaryota; kingdom Viridiplantae; phylum Streptophyta; class Magnoliopsida; order Asterales; family Asteraceae; genus Chrysanthemum; species Chrysanthemum seticuspe. The sequence goes on from BPTQ01000009.1 coordinate 290,032,129, forward strand.
ATAAGGACTAACGGTGCAAAACACTTAACGGATTGCACTAACGAAGGACTAACAGCGCAAAACACTTAACGGACATTTTTGGACGAGGGACAAAATCCGTAAGATTTGTAAACCACAGGGACGAAACGCACTGTAAAAAAAGTATATGGACAAAATCCGTTATTTTAACCAACAAACAAGGACAATTTATGTAATTCACTCAAAAATAAAAAAATAAATAAACTTTTTTTAAAACCAAATTTACCACTCTATAAATATCAACTTCTCCTCAAACACAATTCACCACTCACCATTTCTCATCTATATTCAATCAACCATTCTAACGAAATACCCACGAAACATGAAGAATCATGATCCCTTAAAAACGCATGAAGAATCGTTAGTGGTTACTCAGGAGCTAATGGACTCATCAACTCATCAAAACTTAAAATCTGATTTGGTCGAACACATTTGGAGAAATCGTCGACATCATGTCGAAGCAGTGAATCAAGTCGATAGTGACGATGACGAAGACGATGAAGAGTTTTTGTAATGTTTTAACGTTATTTGAATTTCGTATTGTAATGTTTTTTTTTTTAAATTCGTAGTGTAATTTTTTTTTTTTTTTTTTTTTTTTTTTTTTTTTAATTCGTAGTGTAATGTTTTTTTTTAATTTCGTAATGTAATGTTTTTTTAATTTGAATGAAATTTAAATTTAATGTTAAAAATGTTTGAATTGAAAAAAAAAACAAAAAAAAACAAAAAAACTTGGGTCGTCGACTGGGGCATCCGGGTCGTGTCAGGTCGCTGGAGAGAGAAAGCTGACGTGGCGCTGGATGACCCAGGTCGTCCCAGGTCACGACTGGGACTAGCCTGAAACATTTTTCTCTGTGACCCTATCTTTGAAATACATCTCTAGCACACCCACAACCTTTTTTCCGTATATGACAAAAAACACGTGAGATTAGACTTAGGGTACTGGCAACCCATTCGGTATCACCATCAGTTTCATTCATGCCAATCGGCATGACCAATGCTTGTTCTTCAGCTTCGTTCGGTGTGGGATGAAAAAGGGAATAATCGGCAAACATTACCGATTCTACATGCAAACCAAACTAGCCGTTGGCCATTAAATGTGTATAGACGTTGGCTAGTCATATGTGGTTTTTTGGTTTGGCAGCCAAGATGAGTGGGAAGATGAGAAGAAGGATGAAGAAAAGGGACTTCATTTTTGGTTTTGTGATTTATCTCTCACACATATACTGTGTTTTTGTTTGAAGGAGTAGGAATGGAGTAGAGAGAGAGTGGGATCACACTAGCATAGTACTAGCATAGTGTGTGACTGTGTCTCAACATTGTTTGGTATCATATGGATCAATTTGGTTTTCATATAGACTACTTTATTTTCAAATTTGAACTACTCACTTTTTGTAAATTCCAGAAAAACTTGTAACATTTTATAGTACACACTACAGTAAATATAAAGCTAAAGTATTAATAAAAAAAAATATATGAGGTATGAGTTAGGCATGGTTGCCACTAAAAATCTATTGTTATGTATGAGATTGATATGAGATGAGATGGAAGGATATTATTGGTGGGTGATTAGGCATGAAAAAACTTGTTAGGCATGGTTGCCACCACCCTTAGTGCATCACAGTATTATGTATTTCATGGTGTTAGGCTAGTCGCAGTCGAGAGGTTAACATCGGTTGGGCAACGAGAATTTGGAGGCACGACCGATGTTGAGATCGGTTGCCTCGTCTGTGGTGGTCGGTTGCCACTTCGGGCGAGGGAACAAAAATGCAAACATCGGGTGCAAAACCAACCGATGTAAACGTCCACATTTTCTCATTTTAATTCACTATTAATTTCAAAATCCGACCGTTTGCAACTTTAAACAAAAAAAAACTTTTTTTAAAACCAAATTTACCAATATATAAATACCAACTTCTCCTCAAACACAATTCACCACTCACCATTTCTCATCTATATTCAATCAACCATTCTAACGAAATACCCACGAAACACAATTTATAATATGTCGTCATTCGAGCATTTATTCGGTTCTTCTTCGTCTTCCGACGAGGAATAAGTTTTTAGTGAGTTTGTGGAGTTTGCGGATTTTGCTTGGAAGGCTTACAAAGCATCACAGCCAAAAACCCGACGAAGGTACATACGTAGGGATCATGAGGGTGCTCATAATCGTTTAGTGGCGGCATACTTCTCCGAAAACCCGCAGTTCGACGCAAGAACATTCTCTCGGCGGTTCCGTATGAGCTGAGAGCTATTCACAGAAATTGGTCAAGTGTACTGCGGCCATTCGTCAATTGGGATACGCGGCCGTTCCTGATTCTCTTGACGAGATTCTGGCCCTTGGTGCATCCACAACCCATGAATGTCTTCGTAAGTTTTGCAAGGTTATCATGGACTTATATGGTCGTGAGTATTTGCGAAGGCCCACATATTCTGACCTTGAAAGAATATATGCTCATCACGAGCACAAGCATGGCTTTCCTGGGATGATGGGAAGCATTGATTGTACAAGTTGGGAGTGGGAGAATTGCCCGAATAGTGAGAGAGCTCAACATTGTAGGGGTGATCACGGGCCACATCCATTCATTTTGTTGGAAGCGGTCGCTTCCCAAGATTTATGGATTTGGCATGCGTTCTTTGGTGTCTCCGGAATGAATAACGACGTAAACGTTTTACGTCGTTCACCTGTTTTCAATGATATCAAATCTGGGAGAGCACCAGACCTTGAATTTGAGGCTAACGATGTGTGTCACACCCTCGCCGGAGGCGGAAACACGAGGTGTAACGGAAGGGAACATAAGCACAAGATAATAGAACATACCAACATTAAGATTAAAAAGAAATAATACTCCATTACAATACTAGTTTAGCCGTCATCGGCAAATACATTACAAAGTTTAGATTCCAAAATATTGAGTTTTATTACATACGACTTGTAGCGACCAGTGAAAACTTCTTTATGCAAGACTTGATAGAAAAACTTACTAACGATCACCTGAAATGCATGAGAGAAAAACGGGTCAACTATGAAAATAGTTGGTGAGTAAACACGTTTAGCGAAATAAGAAAACTCGTAAGAAATATTCAAAACTTTCGGTCAACGAAAATGGTCCACAAAGCAAAGGCATTGTAAATCCACTCAGTTCCAAGTTCCGCCCATACAAAACTTGCAACCTGTGTGTTCACAACCCACTGCCAAAAGTAGTATGTCTAAAAGTCAAGTATAAACGGTCATAATAGTTCACAATATAGTACTAAGTATATAATAATCATTCAGGGATGCTCCGAACATGGGAGACTTTGCACTGCTCCAACAAGGGAGACTCCTTTGTCACTCGACCACCTAGGCGAGATTTATTGAGACGCTCACCAATAAGGCGAGACTTTATAGTGATGCTCCGAACATAGGAGACTCCTTTGTCACTCGACCACCTAGGCGAGATTTATTGAGACGCTCCACCAATAAGGCGAGACTTTATAGTGATGCTCCGAACATAGGAGACTCCTTTGTCACTCGACCACCTAGGCGAGATTTATTGAGACGCTCCACCAATAAGGCGAGACTTTATAGTGATGCTCCGAACATAGGAGACTCCTTTGTCACTCGACCACCTAGGCGAGATTTATTGAGACGCTCCACCAATAAGGCGAGACTTTATAGTGATGGTCATAACATGTACGGTTCAATAAGTTCCAACAAGTCATAATTTCCTAAATAAGTTCAAGGATTTAATTCAAGTTCACAAGTTCTAGTCAAACTAATTAATAAAAGTAGTGATCAATTTAGCTCAAGAAAAGTTCATGCATTTCGCCCCAAAATATAGTAAAAACGGAAAAAAAAGGGGTTTGTGATTACTCACTTGGTAAACTGGTGTGATGACAAAAGTGAGTACACCGAGGTATAATGTGATGTGTCAACCGGGACCTATTACGAATGATATGATATGTCATGAGTTGCAATGTAATGTTATGCATGCACTTCGTATGTTATTTATACCATTTACGGGTTTTGAAAATATTACTCGTCGTCGAAAAATACTCTTTTGACGTCTTGACCCTTCAAAAATGTCTTTACAAGTTTTTACGTCAAAATGTCATCCTACAATGGTTTTATAATGATTTATGGTGAAATTACTACTTTTCGTCGCAAAACAATGTCGTCGGAAAAATCATGAAATTAACAAAAATGGCTTTGGAAAACTAGTCGTAAAATGGTGTACGTCGATCGTTAGAGAACGAACTCGACGGTTTTGGAAAGTTTGTATCGATATCTAGAAGTTTCAGTTCAGGAGTTTTCGTCCAAAAGGTCTCGATCATAAAGATATCAAGGGTTAAAGATAGTGATTTTGGCTAATTGTGTGCAGAAAATAAGTTTCGGCCAAGTTTGAACATCCGTAAATAATTTACCATAACTCCGCTTGACAAACAGCTTTTTGTTTTGAAAAATATGGTCGATGAACTTGATTTTTCTAGAAGACATTTTGTTCCAAAAAGTTTCACATCATGGTTAAAAACAGCCGCAAACATGGACGTTACAGCTACTAAAATACTTGTATCGTAAAAATAATATAGTTTTTCAGAAAATAATAGTTACGGCAAGTTTATAAAAACGTGCATATATTTGTCGTTTCAAATCCGTTTTCTACGTATAATATGTCCTTAGCTTCGTATCGAAGTAAACTAATATATTTTTGATAAGTCGAAATAATTTGTGAAGCTTAAGGCTCGTTTTTGACCCGAACAATGTAAAAACTGCATGCTGAATTTTCTGAAAAAGTTACGTTTCGTCGTCAAACTTTAAAAATTCACCACGGCTTCGTTATAACTCCGTTTTTATCCGTTCAAAAGGCCACGGATTCGTTTTAAAGTATATTTTCTAAATATCAAGGCCAAAATGTCGTACCAACAGTAGGTTTTTCCAGAATTTCGAAATAAGGACAGAACCAAATATATAGTTATCGAAAATAGTTTTTCTCGGACAAAACCTATTCTAATCCCTTCAAATCAACTCCAAAGCTAATCAAATCCTACCATACACCTTCTTAGGGTGTCATGGGTTCCTAATCACCATCAAGACCAAAGAATACCATGGGAATATTTATAGGATGACCAATATGTATATATAACTCAATAAATCATGAAAAATGGTATAAATCACATATCATGCATATAAGCTCCAAAAATGAAAAGAAACATATGAAAATGAAAAGGAAACATGAAAATGATAAAAACAATGCTTACAAGTGATAGTGAAGAGGTGTAGGTAACAAGGATTAAACTTAAATATCCTTGGTTTTTATTTCAAAACCATAAAAAGGATATGACTAGGTTGTAAATACACTTGATCTTGAACTTGATAAAAAAAATGGTGATCCCTTTGAAACCCTCTATATGGCCGGTTGGAAGAAGGAGCAAAACAAAGAAGAAACTTTTTTTTTTTGAACTATGTGAATTATGAGTTGAAAATGAAATGCATGAATGAGATCATGTACATATCTATACATTTGAAATTTTTAACCAAAACAATAAATGCCAACCCCCCTTGGTCGGCCAAGGGGGAAGGTATTAGTCAAAATTATATATTTTTTTTTTTTTCTTTTTAAAGTATATATACTTGTGTCAAATTTGTTAAATATAAATGTGTAAGTAAATGTGTAGATAAATGTAACTTGTATGATAAATGGTACTTTTAGGTACAAGTAAAATTTTAATAGATCAAAATAGAGTTTAATGATATTATAAAAATTGTAAAAATACATTCCTTGTGAAATTTGAGTGATATAAAAATTATCGTATAATTTTTAAGAAAACGACGTAATAATTTAACTTTAACGATTTATGTACCAAATAAATTCAAAACACTAGGTAAAGTCAAAATATAGTTTTTATAACTAAATGTAAGTATAAAAATATGTCGGGATCATTTTTGAAAGTAACGGATTAAATATTTAAAATAATGACTCACGCGATAACGTTTATTAAATATAAAAATTACGCGTTAAATGTGAAATGAAATGTCATGAATGAATTAATATGATGCATATATAATTTAAGAAATGACCGGAATTTGAGAATTGTGACATTCTTCCCATGTCAGCGGAATCACGTCCCCGTGATTCGATTAACGATACTATGGTCCGAACCTCGACAAGAGTTCTAAAAGTTCATGCTCGTACGAACAGTCTAAATGGTCATATCAATGCCCATGCGTACAGGTTCCCCATTCAACTAAGTACGTGCCCGTGATTAGATTGGATAGGGTAAACTTGCCCAATATCGAACGTAGCTCTCAAAAGACCTTTAGGTAGTCGATTCTAATTTAATCCCACAACTCATCAAACAAGAACTGTCATGAGATTAAACTAAACCGACTTGAGTAAACTTGTCTCTTAGCTTGATTTTCGCAACTCATCAAACAAGAACTGTCACTAGATCAAGCTAGGAAACAAGTTGTTAGAAAGATAGGAATCAACATCCTTGAATGAAGTCTTTTGAAAGATTCGCTCGAAATTGGATTTGCTTACACAATCAAATCCAATCAACAAAATATATAACAACTAAGGTCGATATCAATAGGTCTCAAATTAATCAATGTCGTGAACGTGTAAAGATTGGAAGGAAGTTATGCACTCAAAATCATGTCGTACAGAAATAAGGTAGTTGCTCGAAAGAATGTACCCGTTACGCGTTGCGGGCTTCCTCGGTGCCCAGATAGAATGCTCGACCACGTGCGGGAGGAATTTCAATGTTCTGATCTTGTGGGCCTTCTATTGCCAACGCCAGGTTTGGACGATTTCCTCCTTGATTGGGAGTTCTTTTCAGCTTTGGACAGGTATTGCGAAGGTGATCTAGGCTTCCACACTCGTAACATGCTTTTCTCTGTCCTTGATTCCCAGTTTTGTTTGAGCAATTTCGAGCGAAGTGGCCCGTCTGTCCACATTTGTCGCACCTTCGGCAGTCTCCTGAGTGATGATAATTACATCGAGTGCACAAAGGATGTGGACCTGCATATCCTTTGCGCTCCTGGGTGGTCGCCCCATAGTTCTGAGTTATTCGCTGCCTCTTGTTTTGCTGATTCTGGTCTCGGTTTCCCTGGTGATCCTCCTGTCGCTTTCGTCCATTGTTTGAAGTACCTTCTCCGTTGTTGGTTCGTCTAGCATCGAGATGTATTATAATTTGAGTGAGTAGATCCGCTATTCTAGCAGCGTTGTTGTTTGGATCGTCATTGTTGTTTGGGTTGCCGTTGTTGTTACCTCCTGAACGTGTGTTTCTTGCAGCCATGATCCTACAGAGGACCCAAACATCGGGTTGAGTAAACGACATTCGAACGAAGTCAGATGAGGTGCAGAACGGTGGTAATGTGTTATAGTGTTCGAAATGTGACAGGAACGGAATCATGATATGTCTAACAAGTCGAAAGATGGAAAAGAGAAGATATGAACAAGGTACGGTAATGTAGACGTGAACGTAAAAACATGCTATGCATACCCACCCGACCAATGCAACTTCAGGTGACCAGACTCTAAAGACTCGACTAAACATGATTTAAAACTACCACTCTTATCATTGCATGGTTCTTCATAAATTAGACATAGTTGATCAGGCTATGTATAATTTATGAGTAACGATGCAACGATAGGACTAGTTGACTCGGATGATGTTCAATGTTTAATAAAATAATATACAAAAAAAAAAAAAAAATTTATTCCGGTTATAGCTGTGATTTTTATTTTTGAAAAAAATCGGCATTCTCTATAACCTTTGGCTCTGGTACCAATCTGTCACACCCTCGCCGGAGGCGGAAACACGAGGTGTAACGGAAGGGAACATAAGCACAAGATAATAGAACATACCAACATTAAGATTAAAAAGAAATAATACTCCATTACAATACTAGTTTAGCCGTCATCGGCAAATACATTACAAAGTTTAGATTCCAAAATATTGAGTTTTATTACATACGACTTGTAGCGACCAGTGAAAACTTCTTTATGCAAGACTTGATAGAAAAACTTACTAACGATCACCTGAAATGCATGAGAGAAAAACGGGTCAACTATGAAAATAGTTGGTGAGTAAACACGTTTAGCGAAATAAGAAAACTCGTAAGAAATATTCAAAACTTTCGGTCAACGAAAATGGTCCACAAAGCAAAGGCATTGTAAATCCACTCAGTTCCAAGTTCCGCCCATACAAAACTTGCAACCTGTGTGTTCACAACCCACTGCCAAAAGTAGTATGTCTAAAAGTCAAGTATAAACGGTCATAATAGTTCACAATATAGTACTAAGTATATAATAATCATTCAGGGATGCTCCGAACATGGGAGACTTTGCACTGCTCCAACAAGGGAGACTCCTTTGTCACTCGACCACCTAGGCGAGATTTATTGAGACGCTCACCAATAAGGCGAGACTTTATAGTGATGCTCCGAACATAGGAGACTCCTTTGTCACTCGACCACCTAGGCGAGATTTATTGAGACGCTCCACCAATAAGGCGAGACTTTATAGTGATGCTCCGAACATAGGAGACTCCTTTGTCACTCGACCACCTAGGCGAGATTTATTGAGACGCTCCACCAATAAGGCGAGACTTTATAGTGATGCTCCGAACATAGGAGACTCCTTTGTCACTCGACCACCTAGGCGAGATTTATTGAGACGCTCCACCAATAAGGCGAGACTTTATAGTGATGGTCATAACATGTACGGTTCAATAAGTTCCAACAAGTCATAATTTCCTAAATAAGTTCAAGGATTTAATTCAAGTTCACAAGTTCTAGTCAAACTAATTAATAAAAGTAGTGATCAATTTAGCTCAAGAAAAGTTCATGCATTTCGCCCCAAAATATAGTAAAAACGGAAAAAAAAAGGGGTTTGTGATTACTCACTTGGTAAACTGGTGTGATGACAAAAGTGAGTACACCGAGGTATAATGTGATGTGTCAACCGGGACCTATTACGAATGATATGATATGTCATGAGTTGCAATGTAATGTTATGCATGCACTTCGTATGTTATTTATACCATTTACGGGTTTTGAAAATATTACTCGTCGTCGAAAAATACTCATTTGACGTCTTGACCCTTCAAAAATGTCTTTACAAGTTTTTACGTCAAAATGTCATCCTACAATGGTTTTATAATGATTTATGGTGAAATTACTACTTTTCGTCGCAAAACAATGTCGTCGGAAAAATCATGAAATTAACAAAAATGGCTTTGGAAAACTAGTCGTAAAATGGTGTACGTCGATCGTTAGAGAACGAACTCGACGGTTTTGGAAAGTTTGTATCGATATCTAGAAGTTTCAGTTCAGGAGTTTTCGTCCAAAAGGTCTCGATCATAAAGATATCAAGGGTTAAAGATAGTGATTTTGGCTAATTGTGTGCAGAAAATAAGTTTCGGCCAAGTTTGAACATCCGTAAATAATTTACCATAACTCCGCTTGACAAACAGCTTTTTGTTTTGAAAAATATGGTCGATGAACTTGATTTTTCTAGAAGACATTTTGTTCCAAAAAGTTTCACATCATGGTTAAAAACAGCCGCAAACATGGACGTTACAGCTACTAAAATACTTGTATCGTAAAAATAATATAGTTTTTCAGAAAATAATAGTTACGGCAAGTTTATAAAAACGTGCATATATTTGTCGTTTCAAATCCGTTTTCTACGTATAATATGTCCTTAGCTTCGTATCGAAGTAAACTAATATATTTTTGATAAGTCGAAATAATTTGTGAAGCTTAAGGCTCGTTTTTGACCCGAACAATGTAAAAACTGCATGCTGAATTTTCTGAAAAAGTTACGTTTCGTCGTCAAACTTTAAAAATTCACCACGGCTTCGTTATAACTCCGTTTTTATCCGTTCAAAAGGCCACGGATTCGTTTTAAAGTATATTTTCTAAATATCAAGGCCAAAATGTCGTACCAACAGTAGGTTTTTCCAGAATTTCGAAATAAGGACAGAACCAAATATATAGTTATCGAAAATAGTTTTTCTCGGACAAAACCTATTCTAATCCCTTCAAATCAACTCCAAAGCTAATCAAATCCTACCATACACCTTCTTAGGGTGTCATGGGTTCCTAATCACCATCAAGACCAAAGAATACCATGGGAATATTTATAGGATGACCAATATGTATATATAACTCAATAAATCATGAAAAATGGTATAAATCACATATCATGCATATAAGCTCCAAAAATGAAAAGAAACATATGAAAATGAAAAGGAAACATGAAAATGATAAAAACAATGCTTACAAGTGATAGTGAAGAGGTGTAGGTAACAAGGATTAAACTTAAATATCCTTGGTTTTTATTTCAAAACCATAAAAAGGATATGACTAGGTTGTAAATACACTTGATCTTGAACTTGATAAAAAAAAATGGTGATCCCTTTGAAACCCTCTATATGGCCGGTTGGAAGAAGGAGCAAAACAAAGAAGAAACTTTTTTTTTTTGAACTATGTGAATTATGAGTTGAAAATGAAATGCATGAATGAGATCATGTACATATCTATACATTTGAAATTTTTAACCAAAACAATAAATGCCAACCCCCCTTGGTCGGCCAAGGGGGAAGGTATTAGTCAAAATTATATTTTTTTTTTTCTTTTTAAAGTATATATACTTGTGTCAAATTTGTTAAATATAAATGTGTAAGTAAATGTGTAGATAAATGTAACTTGTATGATAAATGGTACTTTTAGGTACAAGTAAAATTTTAATAGATCAAAATAGAGTTTAATGATATTATAAAAATTGTAAAAATACATTCCTTGTGAAATTTGAGTGATATAAAAATTATCGTATAATTTTTAAGAAAACGACGTAATAATTTAACTTTAACGATTTATGTACCAAATAAATTCAAAACACTAGGTAAAGTCAAAATATAGTTTTTATAACTAAATGTAAGTATAAAAATATGTCGGGATCATTTTTGAAAGTAACGGATTAAATATTTAAAATAATGACTCACGCGATAACGTTTATTAAATATAAAAATTACGCGTTAAATGTGAAATGAAATGTCATGAATGAATTAATATGATGCATATATAATTTAAGAAATGACCGGAATTTGAGAATTGTGACAATGTGGCTTATAAAAGGGGATATTATCTTACTGATGGGATATATCCACAATGGTCCGTTCTTATGAAGTCTATTTCAAATCCTCTCACGGGTGATCGTAAAAGATGTTTGTACAAGAGGAGGCACGAAGCAGCAAGGAAAGATGTGGAACGGGCTTTTGGTGTGTTGAAGAAAAATTGGAAAATGCTTAAAGTTCCTCCTCGAGGGTTTTTTAGAAATGATGTCTAAGATATTATGTATACATGTATCATATTACATAATATGATCATCCGACACAAGCAGCGGGCGATATGTCCTACATGGTTTGAAGATGAGGGACACCAAGATCATGATCCCTTAAGAACGCATGAAGAATCGTTGGTGGTTACTCAGGAGCTAATGGACTCATCAAAACTTAAAATCTGATTTGGTCGACCACATTTGGAGAAATCGTCGACATCATGTCGAAGTAGTGAATCAAGTCGATAGTGACGATGACGAAGACGATGAAGAGTTTTTGTAATGTTTTAACGTTATTTGAATTTCGTATTGTAATGTTTTTTTTTTAAATTCGTAGTGTAATGTTTTTTTTTTTTTTTTTTTTTAATTTCGTAATGTAATTTTTTTTTAATTTGAATGAAATTTAAATTTAATGTTAAAAATGTTTGAAATAAAAAAAAAAAAAAAAAAAAAAAAAAAAAAAAAAAAAAGCTTGGGTCGTCGACTGGGGCATTCGGGTTGTCCCAGGTCGCTGGAGAGAGAAAGCTGACGTGACGCTGGATGACCCAGGTTGTCCCAGGTCACGACTGGGACTAGCCTTATACAGTTGATTTTAAAGGTTCCCATAATATCTATACTACATTCTTATGTATTTTTGACTTCCTATAAAAGGAAGTTTTAAAAATATAAGCCTACACATGTACCTATAATTAGTAATTCATATAATTAAGAAAACAATCATAATGTATAACATTTTAATGCACATAATTAAAAAAATCAAAACACCACATTAATACTATTTAATATAGTCAATTAATTAACTGATCGATAAATACAATTAATACAGTTATTAAAACACCCCTAACATAATAAATAGAAATTATCAAGCATATTGTACAACCAAATTAAACACAATTCCTACATTAAATGTCACTAATACAAATAATATTACACAAACAATATTCAAGCCCGTATGGGCAACAGGTCAGATGGGCTTGAGCCCGAACGGGCGCAGGCTAAACGGGTTTGGGCCCGAACGAGCACGGGCTAAACGAAATTCTTAAAATCCGTAAATTTATTGTCAAAAAGAACATAATAAATTAAAATACATGATTCACTTGAAAATTTTATTCCAGATGACCCGCCGCCGCAACGAGCAAGTACCCTGCATTGAATATCACTAATACAAATATTAAAGCACATTATACAAATATTAAAGCTCGAACGGGCAACGGGCAACAGGCAAAATGGGCTTGAGCCCGAACAGGCACGGGCCAAACGGGCTCGAGCCCGAACGGGCACGAGCTAAATGAAATTCTTGATATCCGTAAATTTATTGTCAAAAAGAATATAATAAACTAAAATACATGATTCACCGGAAAATTTTATTTCAGGGTACCCGCCGCCACAACGTGCGGGTATCCTGCTAGTATCTCCCAATATGTGTACGGAGGGGTTATTAGACCCCAAAAATACAAAGGAGACCCCCTATTAAGAGGGTTGTCGTTTTCGCTTTTCTTATTTTTTATTTTTATATTTTATATTTAGTGTATATTTGTTATATTTTTTTTTTATGTTTTTTGTATTGTGTATTTATTATGTTTTTTGTATTCTTCTAATATGTTTCTATTTAATTAAACAACAACAATAACACGTTAAACATTAAAACATTAAACAATTACAACAACAACTGTTACTACTACTATAACAAAAACAACAATTGCTACTACTCCCCATGAATATTATTTATGTCATCTATAAGCTAAAGGAGTATTGCACCCCGACTGACATACGTGATCCTCGGGATTTCTTGCCAATTTCAATGATGCCTCCAGCGTCTTTATTCTTGTCTTCAACATTTTGTTTTGAGACGATAACATCTTGTTTCTTGTTTCAAGCATGTTAATCGTATTATCATTTGTTCTTGGCTGTTATATGTTAAGAAAATTATTAAAAAAATGTATTTTTAGCAAACAAGTTATTTATATATTTATATATATAAGCAAACGTATGATTATTTATCTTTGAAAAAGGACATGCATAATATTGTTGACCCAAACTAGCGCGCTTACAGGATGTCCTTTCTATAATGAATCCTCTCCAACAATTACACAAGAAAGGATTTTTTTCGTTCAATCTGGCTAAAGAATTTGTATAATTATTTACAACATAAATTAGTACTGTTATTATTAATTTAAATAAATTTTTAATTATTTACTATGTTTGTCGATGTCAAAATACAAATAGCAATGGCAATGACCACCTATCTTCGTGGAGACCAATACCAATAGCTACGCATCGAAATCCACAATTTCCATCACCTACCACATTATAAATACTTATGATGTATCGATGGAAAAGCTCTGGAATATGCTCCATCAAATATTCGCTAACTTCATCTCGAACGTATAACCTATGTCTTCTACTTTCTTTAACTCTAGGTCCCATGTATGAACTATGTCTCGTAGGTTCTTTGTTCAAGTCCGGGACTTTTCTAGATCTTGAATAACTTCTTCGGTGATCTGCGATAGTTCTTTATTCAAGCCTGGGACTTTTGTAGCCTAGGACTTTTTGTACTTTGCGCTCGGACGTCCACGAGTACTTTTGTGAACAACGGGTTCACGAGTTGATACAGATTCATGATCGTATATCCCTCTCACCTTCGTTAACAATTTTTATTTTTCTTGACAAACGACGACATTGTGCTAAAAATATTCTTGAATTTTTTTATGTCGTTTTCACAAGAAGGGTCATCTTCAGGCGTAGGAGTACTGATACAAGGCCATGAAACAGCTAAGGTTTTCCAAAAAATATCAATTATGTCCACTAGAATGGACATTTCTGCATTTATTAAAAGTGACTCATATAAATTACTGATATTAATGGGGAAATAACTTGATAGTCATAAATTTAATATACTTACTATGAATTCGATAGTAAAGAAGTTCGTTAAAGCATGGTAACCCATAAATTGACCGCAACTGATGACCACATTCTTATGCAGTGATCGACCGTTGGAGTTCTTTCAAAATGAGTTCCAAAGCATATTGTGAAACTTTATACTAGTACCACAATTTTGCAAATAGTGGTATATTACATTTATGTTTTTTCGCATTTTTGCTTCTATTAAAAGTTTCTTTTATCGAAGTTTCTTGCACAATGATAATCTTATCGATCGAACTCAACAACGTGTCTAAGTTGGAATGTGTGGTGCCCAACTATAATTTCAACAAAGCGTGTTGACTCTCAACTCTACATGTTGTTGATTGGCCGTAGCTGCGATAGTGATCGGTAATAAACGTGAGAAACATGTCTGGATAACCTTGTAGCCGATTATTTAGATATGAAGAAATATCTGAAAAAAACAATGAATTAATAAGGTGGATAAATTAATAAAAAAAAAAAGTCATTCATGTTTATTTATAGTGGTGAAAATAAGGTTTTGAATTTTTTTTAACAATGTAGCCGTTGAGGGACTAAAAGAGTATAAAAAAATTTGGACCGTTCGAAAAAGTAACCCTTTTTGGGCCAAAAATGTAACTTTTTTTTATTCGTCCTGCTTTAACGTGCGTTAGCACGGCAACTTGCACCCCAACGCTCGGATATAGCGTGCCTCGACGGTATGGTAATGTGGGTCTTAACGCAGGCTACCTGGGCATAACGCTCCACTCCAAGTTACCATACCGAATGCTCTAAGAGAAAGTGATATGATTTATATGAAGTGTGGTCCATAGATGTCTTTGTATTGAGTTCAAAAATATATCTCTTGAACTTCATTGGATACCTGCCAGGGGCGGAGCCACTTCTACAGGAGAGGGGGGAAATGCCCCCAATAATGTTTTTCCGGAACACCTAAGATGTGTGGAAAAAATGCAAAAATTGGATGAAAAAATATCAGTGCCCTCGCCCACAAAATCAATGTGCCCTCATCCCTCTAAGCTTGCTAACAATTCAAGTGTTCTATAATGCAAAAAAAAAAACAAAAAAAACAAAAAAAAAAAAACAAAAAACTGCTTTTGAGGTGGCGTTGACGTTTTGTTCGACTGGAGTTGTGAGAAATGAAATGAATGGGGTGATGGGGATGAGGGTATAGGGGAGTGTGCTAGCGGTCTAGTGGGTTAGAATGATATATGGAGTAATATATTTAATATTCTTACAGTTGACCAATTAATAACTTGACTAATTGAAGTTTTTGTAGTTGTATCTTTTTTTTTTTTAGTATACCACATAGGAAAATGATGCACTTCTAATACAATATTGTCAAAAACACAAGCATTTTTTATTGCAATTAATTAGCACTATAGTTATTTTCAATTAATTTTTACATTTTACAATTTTAATAAATAATCAAGATTTTAGTTAAAATATAGTTTTATAATTTTTGGTTTTGACACACTTTCACAATTTATACTCTTAGTTAAATCATTTTGATCAAACCAGGAGCACTAAATACAACTTTTACGACACTCGACATATTTTATGGACACCTAAACTTATAATTATTGTTAATTTCCTCACGATATAACACATTTGTTTCTTTTATATGAAACCCGACCCGAATTATTTCATATTACGTTAAAAAGTAACATTTTCCGACGTTGTCTAACCCTCTTTTTCCGCAGTGCCCCCCGTGATCATATTTCCTAGCTCCGCCACTGATACCTGCGACCATTATTAATGTAATTGCAATTTCAATAAATATATTTCTTATTTATTTGCCAAAAAAAAGTTACTACTTTTATGTATGGTTCTTGAAATCTGTTGCATTATATTGTGAATTATCCTTTCAAGTATGGGCGTCATTAGGCTGCCTCCAATAAGGGGATTGAATCCCCTTATTTTTCACTGCCACATTGAATCCTTTTATTTTTCACTGCCACATCAGCTTTCTCTCTCCAGCGACCTTCAGGCGATTAGGTGCCCCAGTAAGGGCGACCAAGTTCATTTTTATTTAAAAAAAAAAACATTTTTAACACAAAATAAAATTTCATTAATAATTAAAATGTTACAATACTAAATAAAAACAATAATATATTAAATATAAAAACGATACGAAATGCATAAATCATAAATCTAATCTGAATGCTCCCCGCATGCAGAGTCATACGAGGGAGTACGATAACCGGCAAATCCCTCGATACGAGCCAAATATTCCTCGTCTAGCAGAGGTTCCCCCGGTAGCTCGAAGTTGGTAGTCGAAGTTGATGCACCTACACCATCGTTTTTGTTCTCCCGATAGCTCCAATTGATTTTGGTGCTGATGTTGTCCGATACCTTTTGAACACACCGCCACAACTTGTCAGCAATCTCGAGAGCTTTGCGGGCTTGATCTTTCGAAAATTTGTCGATCACAGCTTTTCGTTCAGGCGTAATGTCGTTGCAACTCTTGTATATGACATAACACATTTACTATATATACTTAATGTTATAAGTCATTGACTAATTCAAGGACTTCATAATTATGGCTTAACATGTAAGCATAATTATACTAACAAAAGTAATCATGAACGCAAACTGCTGAGTTCTATAGTAATTTCAAGTTAATTATATACTTCAGAATTATGATCATTATCATATAACCATAATTATGTTGACTAAAACATGTAGTCAAATGTTAAAGTATCTTTACACTATATTATGACATTTGAATGTAGTAGGGCAACAAACATCTAGCGTGTTCACGTCCTAGTAGAATCATTATTAGAATGTAGTAGGGCAATAAACATCTCATGTGTTTAAGTCCTAGTAGAATTCTTATTTACATGTAGTAGGTCATTAAACATCTAACGTGTTTAAGTCCTAGTAGAATTATTAGTTTCCTTTACCTTGCGGTCAAGAGATACCAATAATGTTGTTGTTTCTTGCACACACTTTGAGATTTCTCCCACTTGTGAAAGGTACAACATCATATTATGAAAACAAACAACACGTGATTGATTGTTCAAACGATATGATTAATGTCATATATATACCATAAGTAGTTTAGAACCATAACCTGTAATAAGGAATTGTGGATTATCATTCTATAGATAACAGTTCAGGAAGCGACAACAGGAAGGCAACGTGTTATCTTATAAAATAAAATGCAATTTTCCTTTAAGCAATGGTTGTTCATATTCGGAAAGTAATGGATTATTTCAAAGCTAGTTTGAAATGATATGGGTGACTATCAAGGAATAAATCCCGTAGCTCCCACTGAAATTGACAACATTACATGAATGATATTTCAGTCATAAAATGCAACCTCCCACTGGATTTGTCAACATTGTAAGTGTTACATTTCCAGTAGAAAGCATATAGCAGTTTTATATACTTTCTTATTCTCTTCAATTGCCTACAAGTAACATGTACTTAGGTATTGAGCAGAGTATATGAAGTTCTACTTATGTAAACAATGGACTAGCCATTCTTTTATTCAATTAACTTGAATCTTTAGCATGCAATTCCTCCTTTATCGTCTACATAGCCCCAAGGGTAATTAGCACTTTAGGAATAATAAGAGTTCAAGAAGATTACCTAGCAAATATGCTAGTAATTCCTTTACTCTTTGCGGTTTAAACTCATACATCGTGACAAGTGCAGGATGTTATTTATTTTGGTGGCTCTAAACACAATGTTTCCAGTTACACAAAATATTCTATCTTTCAATTAACTCTAGACCACAAAAGAGTAATGAAAGATCATTAATGAGTTTACCATTAGTAATCCTATCTTAGTATGTCAACTAAGGAGAAAAGATAGGTATAAGTCTCACTCTTCTTACTAGGAAAAGAGACTTAGTTTGTCTTTCAAAGAAAAACAAATTTGTTTACGAATTATGTTGCAATAACACAATTAATCAGAACATAAAAAGTTCAAATCTAGTATTTTCGATAATTACATTCTTAAAAGAATTAACTACCCAATTAATTACTAATCAAGACTAAGATCCATCTTGCAACCCCACTTAATTACCATAGGTCTGACCAGTGTGTAAAAAAATAGGACAAGAGGTAAGCGACGAGCGTTAATTGCAAAATGCAACTCTTAGATTTATGAGACTGTTTAAGGCATTAGTATCAAGTAATAATGTCAAAAGCATGTTTAGTTCTCATCTTATGCCTCGGGTCCGAGGTCTGACCAGGTTAACTCGATATAAGTCGGCCAAGTATGAACGTGTAAAAATAACCAGAGGTCTGACCAGTGAGAAATAATTACCATGGGTTGGAAAGGCCCTTAGGTCTGACCAGAGAAGTCAATCCAAGTGCACGTGTTCATAGTTGGGTGGCATAGACTTAATATTAACAAATAGGTATGCACATAAAAATGTGGTAAAAGTCGTGTACAAAGAAGCATGCAAAACAACTTTGTAACACTAATTTTAAAAACTTTGGTAATGACACTGTAGTGATCATCATGGTTTACGGTAGCTCCAATCGAACGCACAGGGAGGCAGAGGACCAGGTAAGCACTGAAGCATAACCTTAGACATCCTTTCAGTGCGACTGTGCGCACTTCTTTAAACCCCCTTTTGAGTTTGTTCTAGTGGGTGAGCCGTACATCCCAAGTGTCCATAGCGTCAAGTTTTTAAATTCTTGAAAACGTGTTTCATATGTTAGGTCACTTTATTTTACAAAAACAATTTTCCACGAATCAAATAGCAGGTCACAATGAGCATGATATTTAGGCGTGTAAATAAAGACCAATATTAATGTTATGGTTACGATATGTATTGTTCCATATTGCATACAATTAGGTGTCAAAGCAAGTAATAATGCACATATAGGAATCACAAACATATAAGCATGAACATTAATATAAAACACATATTGTTCCGAGTTCTCTTGCGAGTCTTCCCCAAACGGAGAACCATAAGACCATCACTAGGATACAATACCTAGATCGCCCCATACATCACTTAGAAAAGCAATTGAGTGGGTCTTGTGGCCGGAAAAACACATAAAAGCATGGCAATCTCAATTAACAAGTAATTACGCAATTTATGTATTTAAATCAATATGTAATTCTAATTATCACAATAATTCTAATTAACAATTAATAAATACAAATTAACTTTTAATTCTAATTAGCAAGTAATTTTAATTTAACATGTAATTCTTAATTAACAATTTAATTTTAATTAACAAGGTAATTATAATTCACATGTAAATTAAATTCTAATTAACAAATTAATTCTAATTATCAATATAATTTTAATTTGTGTGTGACTAGTTATTATTTATTAAAAATTGACAAGTATGCATGTAATTGCCAAAATTAAAATAAAACTTAATAACTAAACTAGGTTTTATGCAACCCTTTTAAAACATGTTTATTAATATCAGAAACGTGTAACCCATAATCGCAAAAACGAGTTGACTCGTGATGCCACTGTTGGGATTTTAGAACCAGTTAACCATTAACCTCTACGAGTACTCAGCGGATAATGGATCTAGTTGATACAATTATGTTAACACGTAAATAATAAACACATAATTAATACATTATTAATTAATTAAAAGGGAATAAAGAAGGCTAACCTTGCTTGGCAATTGAACTCTAGTAACGGAACAAGAAACCAAAACGAAACCTTAAGTATCTAAAATAGATACCTCGAAGAGTATCACACACAAACCCGATTAACATATACGTTCGATTAATGGCTAGTCGAGAACGTAATATAATAAAACCAAATCAACTAAGTGACAACATGTATACCCACTTGAATTCCACACGTACAGAAAACCAATAAACATGTTATGTTTCTGTCCGAGAACATAAACAGCCTAACAAGCTGTTTTATGCTTTACCCGATATCGGACAAGGCGTGTCCGATATCAACTGCTTCTGTCCGAGATCAGCACCACGTTCAGAAGTAAAACCCACACTTTGTTGCTGCAATTCTACTGGGAAATCAGTAACAAATCAACTCCAACTAATTGACACCTAATACACTTGGTTACGTAGCAAGTTTAGGAATCAAGTGAACTAACAAAACCTTAAACGACTTTAGAAGAAAGTCGACTAAGATTAAGGCAGAAACTGGATCAGTTTAAGAGAGGAATTAGGGTATGATATGCGTGAGTACTCATCAGGTTAAGGTATAGAAAACGTTTTTCTTTTTATAGCAAAAGTAAAACGATCCTTTGTCTTGGATAATGACTTGATCAACAAGTCTCAAGCCCACACCCTTTCCTTTTGTTCCTCCTGCCCGATCAGTGAAGCCAAGGGCCCAAGCCATGTTCACTTTCAACCCATTTAACCATTAAGAGCAGCCCATGGATTAATAAGTGGATCGGGTCAAGTAACGCATAATATATCGGGTATATAATTCAAGTTATAATACGTTCGACACGTATACTCGTGTTTATCGTGTGTGCCCCCATCGGCTCACACACTTCTAGTCGTTTACGTGTGTTTATAACTCCCACAAACCAACAAAAACCTTTATACTCGATCGTCCAGACGATCTATTTGGTTGAGTTTGGTTGGCGATCGAAATAATCACATCAAGACGATCGATACAAATCGATCGCCTATACACCCTCGATCGAGTGTCGAACACCTCTATTGGGGGCAACTTTATCTGAATTTTCGATAGGTACTTTTGGCCATCTTCTCTTGAGAGTTTCTTAGAAATTTAACAAGTAATCTTCTATAAATAGAAATGACTTTTCTTCATGGACTCAAATCTTGAAACTGCCGTTGTTCACAAAGACTCTTAAATACTCTATAACATCACCCAAATTGTGTTAATCATCAAAATATCAAAATGTACGTAGTATAAAATTGGGCTAATATCACAATTATAATATGTAGATTTTGTATGTCCATCACTTTCTGTTGACAAAAATGACATTGAATTAATAAGAGTAAATTATAATCTATAGATTTTGTATGTCCGTGACTTTCTGTTGACAAAAATGACATTGAATTAAGAGTAAACTACAAAAATTATCCTTGTGGTTTGTGGTTTTTGGCAAGTATCATCTCTATCTCAAACATTTGGCATTAATCATCCCTAAGTCAATAAACTATCGGCACTAATTAAATAAAAATTTGGTTTTCTTACGTAACTCGTCCGTTTTCGTCCATTTTTCTTATGTTTTCATCAGTTTCTTACGTTTTTGTCCGTTTTAACACGTTTTCGTCCGTTTTTCTTACGTTTTCATCAGTTTTTTACGTTTTCGTCAATTTTAACACGTTTTCGTTTGTTTTAACACGTTTTCATCCGTTTTCATACGTTTTCGTCCGTTTTAGCACGTTTTCGTCCGTTTTCACACGTTTTTGTCCGTTTTAACACGTTTTCGTCTGTTTTTACACATTTCCGGCCGTTTTTATACGTTTTCATCCGTTTTAATATGTTTCCATCCATTTTCTTACGTTTTCATCAGTTTTTTACGTTTTCGTTCGTTTTTCTTACGTTTTCATCAATTTTTTATGTTTTCGTCTGTTTTTACACCTTTTTGTTCGTTTTAACACGTTTTCGTCCGTTTTAACACGTTTTCCTCTGTTTTAACACGTTTTCGTCTGTTGTTACACGTTTTCGTTTGTTTTTATACGTTTTCATCCGTTTTAATATGTTTTCGACAGTTTTTACATGCTTTCATCCGTTTTAACACTTTTTTCGTCCGTTTTCACACATTTTCGTCCGGTTTTATAGATTTTCGTCCGTTTTGCTATGTTTTGTCCATTTTTACACGTTTTGATCCCTTTTTCTTACGCTTTCGTCTGTTTTAACACGTTTTGCTATGTTTTTACACGTTTTCGGCCGTTTTTATACGTTTTCGTCCATTTTACATGTGTTAAAACGGATGAAAACGTAAAAAATGTGTAAAACAGACGAAAACGTGTTAAAACATATAAAAACGGTCGAAAACGTGTAAAAACAGACGAAAACGTGTTAAAATAGACGAAAACCAAAAAAACCGACGACAACGTAAGAAAAATGGACGAAAACGTGTGAAAACGAACGAAAATATGTTAAAACAAACGAAAACATATAAAAATGGCAAAAACGTGTAAAAACATATGAAAACGTAAAAAACATACGAAAACTTAAGAAAAACATACGAAAATGTGTTAAAACTGACGAAAACGTGTTAAAACGAACGAAAACATATAATAACGGACGAAAACGTGTTAACACGGACGAAAACGTAAGAAAAATGGACAAAAACGTTCTAAAACGGACGAAAGAGTATAAAAACGGCCGAAAACGTGTAAAAACAGACGAAAACGTGTTAAAACGGATGAAAATGTAAGACGGACGAAAACATGTTAAAACGGACGAAAACGTATAATAACGGCCGAAAATGTGTAAAAACGTAAGAAAAACAGACGAAAACGTATAAAAACGGAAAAAAACATAGCAAAATGAGCGAAAATGTATAAAAACGAATGAAAACGTATAAAAACGGACAAAAACATAACGAGTTACGTAAGAAAAGCAAATTTTTATTTAATTAGAAACGACTGTTAGTATAAAGGACTAACGTTGCAAACAATCGTTTGATTAATGGACTAACGTTGCCACTTTAGAGTGAGAGCTAACAGAGAAGATAACGACGTTAGTGCTCAGGGATGATTAGTGCCGATAGTTTATGGAGTTAGGGATGATTAATGCCAAAGGTTTGAGATAGGGATGATACTTGCCAAAAACCACAAACCACAGGGGTGATTTTTGCAGTTTACTCTTGAATTAATAAGAGTAAATTACATGGATGATCCATGTGGTTTGCCCAAAATTTCATATGTCGTCCCTTAAAGCTGAAAGTTGCATGGAATGTCCTTATTTTTGCAAATAATAACACTCGTGGTTCTTTTTTTTAACCGGTGTTAAGTGAATTATTTACATGTTAGCCCTTTTAGCTAACAAACGTTGCATCGTATATCCTTAATACTAACGATCGTTGCATCATTTATCCTTAATACTAACGAACATTTATAATAAATTTTAGGTTTATTTAAAGTATTTCGATTTTTTACATACGTTTTTAGAAAAATATATATGTTTTTATAAGAACATAAATGTTTTTATACCCTTTTATATTTGTTTTCATATACGTTTTATATATGTTTTTCTGTATGTTTTTATACACGTTTGTATATATGCTTTTTTATACGTTTTATATACGTATTTATGAAAACATCTATGTTTATATATAAGTTTTTATATACATTTTAGACTAAAATACACTGTTGGTCCCTAATCTTGTCCCGAAACATCACGTTGGGACAAAACTTGCCTTTTTTATTGTGGGGAGTCTAAAACAAGGTTTTTATATTCTAAATCAGTCCCTTGACCCATTTTCTGTTAGTCAACGTCTGTTATCTTTTGCCATGTGCCTTGCACATGAGGGCAAAATGGTTATTTTATCGTTTTTATTGATTATTTTGGTGGTACAACCTTAGGGACGAATGGTGCACTTAATAAAAAAGTTATACCATCACTACCACCACCCTCATGTTATCTCTTTTCCTGCTTCTCTCTCTAAATTTATGCTTCTCTCTCTAAAAATTAACACCATCACCATTCTCAAATTTGATTCATCCACTCCACTAAAAAAACATAACTCAATCTAACACCAATCTTCATACCCACACACAATATCAAAACCCACAAATTTTTTGAGATAATCCATAAATGTAGCAACCAACAGACAATGCTTAATCTATTTCAACCAAAGTAATCAGATATTTCATTTAATAGAATTTGTTAGGCATTCTTTTTCCGTATGACCCAGTAGTCCACACTAAGAATAAAAGTTTTGCAATCGTTCAGATTCAACGCAGCTTTGGGGTCCGTAATTCATCAAAATACATATATAACGACATTTTTACAAGTTTGGAAAAATAACAAAAACCAAAACTGTTGTCTATAAAACATATCTATGATTTAAATGTAAAAGGATAAATAAAGTCAAGAAGTTGAAAATACAAACCAGTAGAAGCATTTGAATTTGATGAAGCTTTTCGCGAATGGGCCACGAGCTGCAAATTTACACAAGACCTTGCGTTGGTTGGGTGTGCTAGCCCCGCTTCAGCTTCTCACACGACATATCAATCCATCCCGTTCTCAGTTCTCCTACAACCCTTTGATAATCACTTTAATGCAGTGTAACTGGCTGCATTTTCTTAAAAAGAATTGTTTCAAGATATACGTGCACCAATGGTTTTACTAAGTTACCATAAAACGAGTGACAACTCTACTGTAACTATCATGCGTAGCGACATTTTATCCAACATAAACCCAAAAACTGATATCCCAGCTCTTTTGTTCTCAAAGTACGTCACTGCAAACAATGAAAACGAATGTACTTATGAATGGATCGAAATTAGTTATGGTTATCAGAAACGGGTCAACTAAAAAAGTTTAGTTAAAAATAGTATAGTTTGACCCGTCGCCAAAGAACTACATTTCATCCTAACGACCTTATCCTACCACTAGTATACGGGTCAATGACCCGTTCAAGATTCTGTGAAAGTTTTACTATTTGGAAACAAGTTCAACTGACTTACCTAAAGCTTGTCTTTTCTGAAAAGAAATTGTGCTATAAGCATAAGCCGGTATAAGTTTAGTATTGTCGAACTCATCTTCTTCCTCACCAACATCATCATAATCAGAAGATGACGCTTCAGCCGGAAATACGTGGTCATGAACAGCACCAACCATTGGGGTTTCGATATCAGCTTCGGGTGTCTCAAAGTTATCAATTGTTGCACATACATGCCACTTGGCAACCAGACTAGTCACCCCTTGTGCCTTGTGGGTGATCCTAGTCGCGCTCCTCAGTATTATCAATAGTCCGGAAAGCAAAGTTACAGAAGCGAGCTACACGAAACAGAAAAACCATGTTATAAAACTAGTTACTCATATGAAGTACGATATTTTTGGCCAAAAAGTGCTCCGGGTCAAGCTAATCATTAACATAAAGAGAGTGTTTCGGATTTCTCAGCTCAAACTATTTTATCTGCTTAAACAATAAGCTTATTCCTATGTGCTTGGTTGCTCTAACATTGGCACTTAACTAGTGAAATTCAGACACCCAAAACTGCTTATCTGCAAAAAAAAAAATAAGTAGATAAGTACTTAAATAAGCAATCCCAAACACCCTCTTACCTATTTTGATTCGTTACTTAACCAGCCCACATTTCACCCTCTACAACTATAATAAAAAATCTAGAACTACCAACACTGACCGCAACTTCACCAGATTTGAAAATTTCGGGGTCTGCCTTACTGCTGGTAGTGAGAAGAAGAGAAGCAAACTGACTAGCAGTAACAAATTCTATTAAAATTGGCAATCGTTCATATTCAATTGCTTCCTCTGGTAGGATAGTTGAATTTGAGGTCTTTCTATTTTTAATTGTTTTGCTTCTTCTAGCTTTTGCTTCCTCCAGTGTTGAACAACTTCTGTTCATCACAAAGAAAGTGAAATAAATTAAGATGAAATACATTATCAAGTCCAGATTTTAGAATAAGTAATAATGATGTATAATACTCATACTGCTGCCATACTCATACTGCTGCCATACATAAATGAATAATCTTTCATACTCAGGTGAAAAAGGTAGATGGATGAGTTTTTAGTTAGGATGAAATGAATGAAAAAGGTAGATGAATGACTTTATATATGGGCAAAATAGTCATTTAAGGTATTTGGCAAAAGATAACAGACGTTGACTAACGGAAAATGGGTTAAGGGACTGATTTAGACTATAAAAACCTTGTTTTGGACTCCCACGATGAAAAAGGCAAGTTTTGTTCCAGCGTGATGTTTCGGGACAAGATTAGGGACCAACAGTGTATTTTAGTCTATATTTTATATACATTTTTGTATACGTTTCTTTATGCGTTTTTATATATGTTATAGGTTTTTATATACATTTGCATATATATTTTTTTACGTTTTTGTATACAGTTTTATATATGTTTTTATATATTATTTTGTATACTTTTTTATATGTTTTCTATACAAAAGCTCATATAAAAATGTATACAAAAACGTATAAAAACCTATAAAAAAATTATATAAAAATGTATAAAAACGCATATGACTTTCATTTTTGTATAAGATTTATATACGTTTGTATATACTTTTTTATACGTTTTTGTATAACTTTTTATATATGTGTTTATATACGTTCTTATATACTTTTACATTTTATATACGTTTTTGTACAACTTTTTATATATACTTTTTATATACTTTTTATACGTTTTAATTTCCGGTTTTGTATAGGAAACATATAAAAAGTATACAAAACAATATATAAAAACGTATAAAAAAGTATATGCAAACATATATAAATAAGTATATAAAAACGTATAAAACATATAAAAACACATAAAACTTTTTATACGTATAAAAAGTATATACAAACGTATATAAAACCGTATATAAACGTATTAAAGGAAATATAAAAGCGTATATAAAAACGTATATAAAAGGGTATAAAAACGTATATGTATAAAAACGTACCTAATGTCAAAAAAATTTAAATTATAAACGGCCGTTATTATAAAAGATAGACGATGCAACGTCGTTAGCCAAAGGGCTAACGTGTAAATGATAACAGAATCCACTTAACATCAGTTAAAAAAAATGACCACGAGTGTTATTCTTTGCAAAGATAAAGACTGTCTATGCAATTTTAAACTTTAAGGAACAACAAATGAAATTTTAGGCAAACAACATGGACCATCTATGTAATTTACTCAATTAATAATTTACATAAGCGATTAAGCTAATGCTACATACAAAGCCACAAAGGGAGTCATGCTATACTGCTACCCATTTGTAACACGAATCACACTGATAACTTTGGTACCTGTTTGAGTAAAAAAAAAACAAAAAAACAAAAAAAGACTAAAACTTCTAAACAATCGCACAACTAATTTCCAAATGCAGACAATCTAAACTCAAAATCAGATAATAATAGAAGCAAAAGTAAATAAATAAAACCATAGTTTTGTATTTCCCTTGTTTTGATACAAGTCTTTAAGGAAAGGCCAAGGATTTGCATATTTTAAAAGTTTATTTGCACACTCAAGATACAAGCAGTTGAAACACAATATTTAATAATGTATAAGTATTCAATGCACGAATGGAGTGTCCCAATCTATTTTCAAAGTGTGCAAATCAATTCCAAGAAAGAAAGTGTATCTAAACTATTGTATTTTTGTTTTCACATACTTATACAGTTATTAGAATGGTGGTCATAAGGACTCTCAAGTGACTTTCATCTCCTCTGTCACATCAGCTTTCTCTCTTCTAAACTACTTAATAACCAATTTGGTGTAATAAAGCGACTCACACCACAAAAAACATACCTCACAAAGATACACTTAAAATAAAAAAATCATACACACAAACATGCATACAAGTAGGCTACCTGGCATACCCACTTCTCCTTTTCTTGCTTAGGCGATTGAGTCGTGTACCACAAATGTAATAAGAGGGACTAGTCTCTTTGGGTGCCACATGGCACGGACTCGGTTAAATGAAGCCCTATTACATCCAGCCTTATGTACTAGTTCTCTTTTTAGTAAACAATAGGGATTCTTCTTACAAACCAAACAGTTACGGGGTTTATATCAGTTGAGGAGAGTCAACTGACATGAACAACAAATCCGAACCAGTAGCCAACCACATACCTTTTACACGAAGGCAATGATTAGTAGAATATATTCTCTTCTTTTAGAATAACGTTTTATCCCAAATACATAAGATGTCACCCGATGTACCTCGCATTCGGTACTCACATCCGGTACTTTGCATTACGACAAGGATCAAGATTATCATTTAAGTGGAATGTTGTTCAGCAATAATATTAGACCATAAACTTTCTTATCATGAGAAAACATAAAAGATACTGTATGACTTTTCTCTTACGACACTGGAATTTCAAAACGCGAAGATAAGACTTCTAGACATATGTTCTAGTAACATTATTTTGTGTAATTTGTTAAAACTACCCTAACATTTACTTTTTTTACATATATATATATATATATATATATATATATATATATATATAGAGTGAGGTTATTGTCAGAACCAAATAAATTGCGAGAACTGCGAGAACCAGCATCAATCAATCAGATTTTTTTGGATATTAAATTTTATTATATAATTCAAAAGGGTCTAATGGTAAAAATACTTTTTAATTTTATTTTTAAATTAAAAAAAAAAAAAAAAAAAAAAAAAAAAAAAAAAAAACGTTTTTTTAGTTCCCTAAATTCTAGGATTTTTTTTTTTTTTTTTTTTTTTTTTTTTTTTTTTGCATTATACCTGTTTAAAAAAACACTATGTGCACATGTGTTTTGCATTATATGGCAATTGTATTTTTCATTTATGCACATGTGTTTTGTATTTGCACATGTATTTTTAAGAAATATTACATTAATATAAATACAAACAATAAATTTTTAATAATAGATTTATCTCCAGTGAAATGATATTCAAATTTATCACAAACATTAGTATGTTTACACTTGAATTCAATTTCACATATGTATTCAAGTTCGTCCAAATACACATGTGTCTGATGTATGCACATGTATTCCTCGCCTAGTTCAAGAAACCATGAAATCTTCAGATGTACTTTTAGCAAATGTGTTCAAAACACATGTGCATTCTTTATATTGGTCATCGTCCTTTTTCTTTAGCAAATGTGTTCAAAACACATGTGCACTTTTACATATGTATTCAAGTTCGTCCAAATACACCTGTGTCTGATGTATGCATCTGTTTCTTTATATCTTTATCATAATCAATTTTTCGTCATACTAGTTCAAAACATGTGTGCAATCTTCATATTGGTCATCATCCTTTTTGTAGTCACCTGCAAAATGGCAAACACATATACACACTTACTCATAAGCTATTCTCATCATAAGACAATCTAAACTTTGCACAACTTCGAATAACATATTTGTCTTTGCAATTTCTCATCAAATTAATTCGAACATATGTGCACGGCTTCGAATAACATATGTGCACAGTTTCCAAAAACATGTGTATTTACAACTTATCGTCAAATTCATTACAACTTATCGTCAAATTATGAAATATAAATACAGTGGTTACTTCCAAATTATAGAACCTTCAAAACAAAACTCGGAACAATACTTATTTTAAAAAAGATAACTAGAAAGTCTAAAAATATTGCTACGAATGATTGAATATTAAATGTTTATTTGTGCTATTTGCCATCAATGCTAATACAGAAAGAGAAAAATATATAAATAAAAAAATACTAAGGCCCATCCTAAATGCCCTTTTCTTTGAAGGCCCAACAAAATAACTTAACAGACGTCTTCATCTTCTTCATTAAGGTAAAACACAACTACAAAAACCCTAAAAATGGTGATTTCTCACAGCTTTATATATATCTTTTTCTTTTTTCTGGGTGTGCACTATGTGCAACCCGTTTTTTCTGGGTATGCACTCTCTGCAATTTGACTCACATGAGCTTCAACCATAAAAAAAAATTACACTACAAGGAGGATCACAGGGTATGCACGTGCATACCTTGTATTGGCTGTAGATCCGCCCCTGCCTGCGCCTGCTTCATCTTCTTCAAGACAAAAAGCCAGAAAACTTAAATTTACAAAAGATTTTCCATTGCATCTATTTCTTTCATTTTTGATTTATGTGTTTATCATGTGAGAATTCGAGCAGGCTATGCACCCCATTTTCAGTGGGTATGCACTATCTTATTTATCAAAACAAAACAATAAAAAAAACTTAATCGAATATAATACCTGCTATGTGTTTATCCTCGTAAAAAAATTATTGTATCATACTAGCACATGCCTTGAATTCTATTGATATACATGCTATGAAAATAATTGTATATCTGTAAAAAAAAAATCTCATACCTAAAACAACAAGGTTTTAAACCACCAACGAAACATATGCAAACCACCACTATTTGAAAAAAACGGCGGTATGGGGTATCGGTTTCTTAGATCGAAGTTTTGGTGTGTCGCTGTAACAGATCATTTGATGTGAGGCTGTGGATTGGGCGAGACGGCTACGTGAGAATGAGAGAAAAAAATGATATGTGAGGCTGTAACAGATCATTTGATGTGAGGCTGTAACAGATCATATGGTATCGGTTTCTTAGATCGAACCACATGGCCTTCCTTCTTAATGGATCTTCAATTTAGAGATTGAGAGAGTCTAGGAGAAGAAAAGAGACGGCAGTTTTTTGATGAGAGAGAATGATAAGTTTTTTTTTTTCTTAACCTAAAATTATGGTGATCATTTATTAAAAAGTTGAATGAAAAATTCCATTATTGCCCTTATGTCACTTATGAAAAGTTACAAGATCTTCTATTTAATTACAATTATGCCACCAACATTTATAACCATTGATCAAAAAATGAATGGATCAGATCGGTTCTCGCATTTCTCGCATTTTTTTTGGTTCTGAAAATAACCTTACACTATATATATATATATATATATATATATATATATATATATATATATATATATATATATATATATATATATATATATATATATATATATATATAGTGTAGGGTTATATACAGAACCAAAAAATTTGCGAGAACTGCGAGAACCACCAAGGACCAATCAGATTTTAGTTAATTAATTTCCCTTTTTCTTTTTCCACCCTATTTTCGCAGGGGTGTTTTAGGTATTTTCTTTTTATACTACATTAATTAACCGTATATTCTTTCTCCTCTAATTATGGGATCACGATCAATTCAGTTTTAGTTTTCAAAAACCCTAAAACAGTTTTATCATTATCATCCAAAAATCCAGTTGATCATCTGATTTTATAAAAACGATTGTTAAAAAAAATAGTTTATAATCAATGGATTCTTCCAATGGAAACTATGATCAAGAAGACACTGATGTTCCAGTCGTTTCCCCTATGCAAACAGAAGCGAATGTTTCTATCCAATATCCAATAAATGACGAACATGTTAATTCCAATGAAGATGTTTCTACAGGTATGTATCGTATTTTAATAAATTTTTAGTCATGTTTGTTACTTTTCATGCGTTTTTTTTTCTTATAGAGTTACTAGGGTTTTATATAACGAATGTCAACTAAATTTTCATAATGCTTCTGTGTGAATTGGAATGTTGTCATGCACATGTGTAGAGGGGGTGTCATAGGTTTGCAATTTTACTGTATATCTTTACTTTATTACGTATGGCTGTTTTGTTTTTGATTTTAATGCTTACTTGTGATTTTATGTGTTATTTATGTAGTTTATTGCAAATATAAGCATTTTACACATATGCACATATGTCACTAGTTTGTTTAATATGTCAATTATTTTTATATCAGTGATTGTGTATTACGTGATTTTATACAAAATTTGTCAGTTGTTCATGTAATACATTATTTACAGAAAATATAACGGAAAAGGTACTAATTGTAATAGAATCTGTGTATTCATATGCACATGTGTCATTTGTTTGTTTTATATGTTACAGATTCTATGGAAAGTTTTTGTGT
The DNA here is from genome assembly GCA_019973895.1 of Chrysanthemum seticuspe. NCBI lineage: Eukaryota > Viridiplantae > Streptophyta > Magnoliopsida > Asterales > Asteraceae > Chrysanthemum > Chrysanthemum seticuspe. The sequence goes on from BPTQ01000009.1 coordinate 290,063,942, forward strand.
ATTACTTGATTACAAACACATTTGATTATCATTAGTTTTTAATTCTAATTTATCATGCGTGTTATTTTTTGTATAATGTTTTGTGTAGAGTATTCTGATTTGGCCGATAGCGAGACAAATGATGAGTGTATTCCAACACCCAAAGGCCATAAGTATTGGATTCCAGAGGTTCCAGATGATGAGAAGCCTAGCGAAGGGAATGTGTTTGATACTTTTGATGAAGTGTACGACATGTATCTTGAATACGCTCTTAAGGCTAGGTTCTCAATTAGAAAATCTACATCAAAGCGTAAGAAAGGTGAGGTTACTCATAAATATAAAGTTTGTAATAGGGCTGGAAAACCACGGAAAACCATAGTGAAAGATACTTTGGCCCAGGGATCTCAAACTGTTGATAATCAGAAAGATGGGGGTAATAAACCTAGGCAGAAACGCAATTTCAATTACACTGTAACGGATTGCAAGGCATGTGTCATGTTCAAGGCTATTCATGGTACATCGTCTTTTAAGTTATACGAATTTATTGAAAACCATAACCACCCACTTCTTGATGAAAATAACACTGGTCTTTTAAAAGCACAGCGTAAGTTGGATTTTAGTGATAAGTTTTTTATTCATAGGGCGTCACTTTCTAATCTTGGCCCAACTAAAGCTCATCATCTTAGGGTGGCATTAATGGGTGGCTATCAAAAGGTTCTTGGTAAGCCATCAGACTGGAAGAACTTTCGTCAGTCGGTTAATAAATATATTGGTCCTAGGGATGCCAAATGTTAGTAGATAAAATGAATGACAGGAAAAAACATGTACCTAATTTTTCATTTGAATACCACACTATTGATGATGTTTTGTCGCGCATGTTCTGGGCCGACGAGACAATGAAATGCAATTACAACGCATTCGGTGATGTAGTTTCATTTGATGCTACATATCGCACCAACAGGTAAAGTTTCATGTCTATCTTTAACATTAGTGTTATTCTCTTAGTTATTCAGTTATCGTAACACGTGTGTTTTTTTAAATAATATCATTCCATCTATAGGTACCGGATGATCTTTGTTCCATTTACTGGCATTGACCATAACAAAAAATGTGTCACTTTTGGTGCGGCGTTAATCCGTGACGAAACAATCGAGTCATACAAGTGGATCCTTACTGCTTTTAAGCAAGTGCATGTGAAAGAACCAATTCTTGCTGTTACAGACCAAGATCCAGCATTGCGTAATGCAGTTGAGGTTGTCTTCCTGAAGCACGCCATCGTTTATGTATGTGGCACATAACCAATAAACTGTCTGGGAAGGTATTTTTCTAATTATAATACATGTGTTTTAAGTGTTTTAACTTCTTTTTTACATGTTTTCTAATTATAATACATGTGTTTTTGATTCGCGCAAAACAGTCAAGTCTAAAAGACTTAAAACTGCTCAGACACAAATGCAATTAAGATCAGAGGAATATAGGGAATTCCTGGGTCGTTAAGTCCCACGGAGGATGAATTGGTGTTAAAACACTTAATCAGATGGTAGAATGATCACTAAGGATAGCAATCAGTAAGGTTTTGGATGGAAAATTATACTAAAAGAAAAGATTAACAAATAACAGCGACTTAAATGCAAATTAAAAAGATTAAAAAGTTAAAATCTATTAAATAAACGCTATCACTATTTTTAAAATCGATGAACGTTTAAAACCTAAAACTTAAAACTTACGTTTAAAATAAAATTACGTCTACGTAAAAAATAAAAAGTGAGTTTTAAAGAAATAAAAGACCTATAAAGATAAAAATTATACTTTTGGAATCCTAATAATAAGAGAAAATTTTTAGAAAAATAAAATTATTTTTACAACTATTTATTTATTTATTATTAATTAAAAACTATTTATTAAGTATTTAAATTGCACTAAAATACAAGAAAATACAAAATTAACCTAGAAAAATGAAATTATAACTTGGAAAAATCTAAAATATGATAAAACTTATTTTAAAACTAAAAATATATTTTTTAGACTTATTATGTATTTATTATTAATTTAAAACTATTTAAAACTAATAAAAATGCTAAAAAATACTTTTTAAACTAAGAAAATTATGGAAAAATACTTTTTATTACTTTTATATTTATCTTAACCTAAGAAAATTGAAAAATCATTTTTTTGGACTTTTTATAATTTATTTGTATTAAAAGCTATTTAAAAATACCTAAAAACTGTTTTTAATTACTAAAAATAGCAAACAGTTATGAAAAATAATGAAAATTTCAGGAAAAGTCTATTTTAATCTACTGAATCTAGGAAAAATAGAAAAACATAGGCTTGTTTGGAGAAATAAGCAACTGAAGTTGTGACTGCTTATAAATAAGCACTAGAAAAAGCTAAATGATAACCAAAAGCTACCAACTTGATACAGAAGCTATATTAAGCTAAAACAACTCTATTTCAACTAAAAACAACAAACCATGACCTCTGATTACAAGTTTAAAACAGATTTGAGGTTTGAGCTTGAATAAGCAAAACAGAAATTTGTATACTACTTTAAGCTGATGCACAGATCACCAAATAAGCTAAAAGTGAAAAGAAATGATTGGAACTTTGAAAAGACCTGGTTGAGAGTGTATAAACCAAAGATGATGTCCAGACAAGCTAAGATGAGCTTGTGAGATGCTTATGAAAAAGAGTCCAAATAACTGCTTAAGCAGTTAACTCAGAAATGGACAAAGCTACAAGCTTAATGCAGACCTGTCAAACAAGCTTCATGGTGAAATCTTAAGCTTGGATATTCAAGATGGCTTGGTTGGCTATCCATAGAACCAAGAATTGCAAGCTAAGGCCAAATGACAAGCTATCTATGAGCTTATGAAAATGACTGGCTAAACTGTGCACAGGGCACTTTGTTGAAATGGTGTGAAAAATAAGCTAATCAAAAAGCTATTAAATAAGCTACAAATGGAAAATAAGAACTTGCAACCTTGAGACAGCTTGGTTGGCTTCTCAAAAAGCTAAAAATCACAGGTTAATATTAACTAGTAAGCTATCTAAGGGCTTATGAACTTGGTTGTAAAAACTGATGCACAGAACAGATTTTGACTTTTTGATTACACACTCAGTTTGACTTTTATGAACTTGTAATCAAATTTATAGATTGAACATGTTATATTATGGTGTAATAAGATTATACTAAGCTATATTAACTACTTATGAGCTAATATGATGATTCTTGCAAATCAAAATCCCAACAGTGACTGATTCAAGACCAAAAAGAAAGATTTTGACTTTTAGGCTAATAAGGACTTGGTTTAATGACTTGTATGAGTTATTAAGACCTAGTTAGACATGAGACAAGCAAAAACAATTGACTGCACAACCTTTAGCACAGATAACTACACAAATCCAAACACCCTTAATGAAACTGTTTTGGAACTTTTTCAAAGAGAAACAAAGATTCAGACCATGAAATCTATTACAGAACTCATAATATCATTAAATAACACTAAAGAAACATAGAACAATAACATTAACACCATAGAACAGTAAAATACCAAGATTGAGCAAAAAGGCTTACAATTGCTTCCAACTGAAAACTAAGAACCAAGGTCTGAAAACACATCCTAAAGCTTCCCATGAAGCACTAATCCCAAGGCAATCCAAAATATACCCTGCTCCAACTTCTTGATCACACTCACCATGGGTTTTTTATTTTTAACTAATTAAGTGATATTTTTGTGAATTTTTGACTTTGGCTAATAAACTGCTTTTTAAGATATCTAAAAGCTTTTATAAGCTTTATAAGGAGCTTATATGTGCTTCTCAGTCCATAAGAATACCTAACAACAACATTTGATCATTCATGATATTTTTGAAATTTTGAAAATGCATAAACTGATATTGAAACTTGAAGCTTGAAATTGATACTTGTTAAAGGCTTACAATACACTGGTAACTTATAAAACAAAGCTTGAAAGCTAAAACAGATACTGAAATTTGAATATAAGCTAAAACGACAATGGAAATTAAAAATTACTCTAGATATCTTTTCTCTTGCTTCCCTCTTGATATTTATTGACCTTTTTTTCTTCCTTGTCGACCTCTGAAGATATCCCACCACATCTAGACCATTGAATTAAGCCAGATAGTCAGATATGCCACATGGCGATTTTGGCGCCATTTTTCAAAGAGTTGGTTTTCTGCATTAATTGGAGTTGGATTTGTGTGGAGGTGGAAGGGAAGAGGTGGAAAGGTGTTTGGGGTGAGCTGGATTGGAAATCAAGTGGTAAAATACCACTGGTATTGGTGAAACAGGCGTGAAGGAGATGGAGCTACAGTGGCGCGGTTTCTCTGTTTTTTAAATATTGGGCCGGGTCAAAGTGTTGGACTTGGATTTGGGCTTAGTTATTAATATAGGGTCCGTTTGGTATAGAAACTAACAACAAGGACTAATCATGCAATTTAGCCAAAGTTGAAGGGCTGGTTTTGAACATTTTCCCAAGCTCTCATTAGGACTAAAACTGCCAAGTATTAATAGTACAAGGACCTTAGTTGTAAATTTCCATTTTTGAAATGTTAAAGGACTAAAACTGCCAATTTGGAAACTTGAGGGACCAATATTGTAAATTCTCAAAAAAGTTTATCATAAGGACCATTTTTGTCATTTATAAATAGAACAAGGTTAAAACTTGATAATTTTCACTTTTTAATTTAACCAAGGACTATTTTTGACAATTTTCAAAGTTCAGGGACTAAAGTTGTCAATTTGTGATTTTTAAACTTGGAAGGGTTTATTTTGACAACTTTTGAATCTCAAGGACCTAAAATGATATTTTACAAGTTTTTGAATTACCAGGGACTATTTTTGACAACTTTTCAAACTTGGGGGACTAAAACTGCCAATTATGCAAACTTGATACGTTTTTCATCAGATTTTGATGTTTTTGCATTTAAAACATATAAAACACTTGTTTGTGATATTTTTATCATTTTGAAGCATTTCTGAGTATTTTCAGATGTTTTTGGCATTCTAACAGTATAAAAATGATGAGTATTTAGACACTCATCAGTTTTCTAATTATAATACATGTGTTTTAAGTGTTTTAACTTCTTTTTTACCTGTTTTCTAATTATAATACATGTGTTTTTTAATTATAATACATGTGTTTTAAGTGTTTTATCTCATGTACAGATTTGTGGTGAAGTTGATTCAGATTCCGAATTTAAGAAACTTTTTCATAAGCTTATATGGAATGTGTATATTGAACCCTCCGAATTTGAAGAGCGATGGCATGCTCTTATTGGGAAATCAACCTCTAAGCGTAAGAAATGTGAGATTACTCACAAATATTTACTTTGTAGTGGGGCTGAAAAACCATGAAAAACCATAGTGAAAGATACGTTGGTGCAAGGTAAACAAAATGATGATAATCAGAACGATGGTGTTAAGAAACCAAGGCAAAAATGCAATTCCAATTACACTGTAACTGATTGCAAGGCATGTGTCAGGTTTAAGGCTATTCATGGTACATCAAGCTATAAGTTATACTGTTTTGTTGAAACCATAATCACCCCTTTCTGGATGAAAATAACACAGATCTTCTTCGTTAGCCGAATCTTCATTGGCAGATGACACAATAAATTTACAAGTTTCCTTTGCTTTTAGACACTTTTTCATCCGTATTGTTTCTTTTTTTATTTATTCTTATGTGTATTGGTTTCATGAACAACAATATTCCACACAACTGAAGGCTTTTTGTTTATATGTTTCAAACTTGATTTTTGTTCGTATATATTCATCTATCACTGCGTTTGTTATTTTTATTTTTGGTCAAACTTAGGTAGAGTATAAGTAAGTAACGTATCACTGCTTTGCATAACATCCCCTTAGGTTATTGTACAATTTATTTTACATTTTTTCTTTTTATGCACATGTGCAAACCATGTATTTTTATACATTTATTTCACTGTTTTTTATGCACATGTGCAAACCGTGTATTTTTACTCACTTTTACTGTACATGTGTTATAAATATGGATTATTAGGTTTTTATACATATGCACATAATATATTATACATATGTTATACAAAACCCAAATACATGTGTTATACTCACTTTTATTGTACATGTGTCATAGCTAAAAAACAACACCATAGTGTGCCAATTTTAGTTTGTACACATGTATAAATCACAAGATACATGTGTTATACTCTCAAGCATTATTATAGAAACATGAAAAACAAAGTAAAATAATGGAGCACAAATTCTTTTTATTGGATATATTGTGTTTGTTTTAGCATCTTCAAAACTTAATACATGTGTTATACTCACTTTATTGTACATGTGTCATAGATTAAAAACAACAACAGAGTGTACTACTTTTATTGTACATGTGTTATACTCACTTTTAATATATTATACATGTGCACATGTATAAATCATGTGGACTAAAGTGTACTACTTTTAGTTTGTAAGTCATGAACACCTATTTGTTTAGTATAAACTTTTAGTTTGTACTACTTTTAGTTTGTAAGTCATGAACACCTACCTTTTTAGTATAAACAATACTCATGTGTTTTATTCTTAATAATTGAAAAAATCTTTATCTAATACATGTGTTTTTTTCTTGATACCCTATATTGTTTAGTATAAACAATGTTCATTTAAAAAAAAAAACTTTAATTATAGATGTGTCATACATATTTTTATTACACACTTGTTAAACCTAATAACAAACAATATGCAACCATCTGAAAATAATTCCCAAACCATCGTAAATTATAACTAACAAAATTAAACATAATGTTCAAATACCCATTAACGATAATCATCAGAAATCGTTACATCAAGTTCAAAATACCAAAACAGGTATGAAACCATCATAAAATTCAAGACTTAAACATCAAAAATAGAAGACACAATATAAAATAATTGTTTTTCGTATTGTTTTATTCTTAATACCACCCATCAGATTTCTAACCTTCCCTGTCATCAAATTTAATCTAGAAAGTAGAATTTTAGCTGCATACTTCATCCTTAACTTGTTCAGTTGCGCTATCTGCTTGCGCGCATCATCTGACAATCCACATTCATACCTTTCGATTGTTTAGTTAACTAACATTTTGAAAGTCATCGTCCCTTTCTTCTGCGTGTACATTTATCGCTTCATCAATGGTATTTTCCTTCACAAGTGGCCCCTTCCCTTTGAACCTTCCGCTTCTCCTTAATTCTGAAACATATACAACATCCATTATACACATATGCAATTACATATATCAAATTAGCCAAATCCCCTAAATCAATACAGTAGCTAAATCCTTATGTCTAAACACATATGCATTAGCCAAAATCCCTACATCAATACCACTTCGAAATCCCATAACCAATACACTATTTTCTGTATCAATTACACGAGAACAAAACAAAATCCCTAAATTCCCATTCAGACATTCCATCAAACACCTGGTGTTCACCAATCCAAAAACCCCCCAAAACCAAACCAAGATCCAACATTTATCACACAACACAAACAAAAACACATGTATTTCTCGACTACAATTACTTGCGCTAACCACCATCAACAGTCATGATACTCTTATCATCAAACCAATAACTAAAAAACACAAATGGTTTTCAGAGACATGTATTTTATCAAATCTATAACTACTATTTCAAAGATATAACAACAATCAGTTGAAATTACTAATCATAATCCTACATCTAGTTTATCAGCAAAAACACAAGTGTATTAGACATTCATTATTACAATAAACACACATGTACTAACCAAACCAAATACACCTATCCAAACACCATTAAATATATACCAGTATCAACAATACACACCTATCCAAACACCATCATCAACACATTTTTTTAACCAAAAACTGATCTAAGAAACATATTACAATCAGGTTTATTAAAAAATAATGACAATTACATTACACATTTTATATAACAATTAATCAAACAAAACACACATGAATTAAACAAGAAACATATAAAAAACACAAGAAATTTCGAACAAAAAAAAGAAAAAAAAACACAATTATTAATTTCCAACCATTCAAAGAAACAACAATCCTTTTCTAGTTCTAACATTACATATTAATTAATCAACGACTAGGCGTTTCCAAACACACATGCATATTTTTTTCTAAATATAACACCTGTTACTAGTTCCTCATCTTTTTTACAATTAAACAACAATTAACATCAATGCACAGTAAAAATACAACTATTCCAAAATTAAAAGCAGTTACAATCACAAATTAGTGAAATACCTTCCATTAATCGCTTGAATTCGTTTTATTGTTTTATCCGTCTACTTTTTGCGCCTGAAAGAAGACGATACACCAATCAAAACCAGTGATGGGTTACATACAACCCACCTAAAAAACACACATGCAGTTTTCTCAATCGAATTTTTTTTAATTAAAGATCAATGAACACTAAATTATTGTTTAATAACACAATAAAAAAACAATTAAACGATTACCTTCCATTAATCACCAGGAAAAGTGCCGCTTTAGTTCTTGTGGGTTTAGTATTTTTTCTGATTCCGAAACCCCAATAATTGGGGCTTTTAAACGACGAATAAAGATAAGGATTGTATGTGTTTTTTGATTTGTGAATTATTTCTGGATCAGATTTGATTGCCACAAGTGGGGGGAAAAGTTATGATTACTTCTCCTATAACTTCTCCACAGGGAAATTAATGGTTTGTAAAAAACCGAAATTGTCCCTCAATTTAATAAAAATGCAGGAAAATGGTTCCACTAATTTACGAAAATGCCATGTGCATCCTCCACCATTGATCATAAAATTGAATGGCTAGGATCGGTTCTCGCAGTTCTCGCATTTTATTTGGTTCTGAAAATAACCCTTCCCTATATATATATATATATATATATATATATATATATATATATATATATATATATATATATATATATATATATATATATATATATATATATATATATATATATATATATATATATATATAAAATAAAACTTTTAGAAAAAAAAAAATCAAAACACACATCTAAACTATGTAACAAGCTATGAAAACTGCTTCATTTTTACGTTTTACAATTTTTTTACATAATTTTTTTAATTATCATATATCTAATAAAAGTTAAGCAACATTCTTATAAAAATATACCAATGAAAATGTCTTTTTATAATTATTTAAATTTTAAAATTAGCTTCTTGTTTTTCTGATAATAAGTCAAAATTTAGCAATTTTATTATAAATTATATTTCAATAAAAAGGTTTTAATTAAACTACAAATAAAAAGATTCTAACATTGCAATGTTTTTAGGTTATGTATACTTTTATAAAGAAATACTAGTGACAAAAATTTTAAATTCAACTTATTATTTTTTCTGTAGTTTGTTAAAATGATTATAAATATTTGAATGATATAGACATTATTAGATAAAGAATATGAATGGCATGATACAATTTGATTATATGAAAACGCATGAAATCAAATTATATAGGCGTATGCACTGGTATTTAATACTCGTTTCGTATAGTGAAAATATTGCAGAGCATTCTGTGTGAAGCTAACTAGACACTTAATTGGTTTCCTTGTTGATAGATATGTTTTGAAAACATGGATTTTTATCGCAAAGATAGATACAACCACTAAATATATTAGGTACGACGAATCAATTGAATAGCTAGGTCGGTAGTCACGTTCAATCATTCATTACAATTTAGAACTTTTATTAGCTCTATTGGTTTGTATCTCATATTCCATATATTCATAGAATTGCTAAAACTAATATCCACTTAACCTCATCTTACGTTTAAAACTTCACTAATAAGATGCAAGTTTATTTTGTATACTCAAAAGTATATATTTATTTAGAGTGGTGATTTGCACACTCCACTACTGATTGTCATAACCCTTTTAACCTTTGCGTTTTTGTCGTAGTGAAAACATATTAGCTTAACGAGTGTACACTTCATACTTTCCTAACTTATATTCGAGCATAATATGACATCTCATTGGTCTCTATTAAATCGAAATTACTTAAAATAGTTTATGACACTGAAATCACCAACAATATATACATACCCTTGTAATTCAATAACGTACTTTTTTTTCACTTGACATTCATTAGAACTAGGCGTTACGGTGGCCATCTACCACAGCGTGAAAGGTTGTGATCACACGTGAAGACCATAACGGAGGTGACACCATGGTGCACGAAGGGGTGGAATTGGAGTTGGTTAGGTGGTTGGTTTCACCTAACGAAATATAAGGAAAAAAAGAAAAAATGTTTTGTTTATGAGTGTGTGTAGGGTTTATTATGGGGCATGTTTGTATTTTTTTTGAACAGCAGCTGTATTAGTAAGCCAAGCAAGAAACTTGGCGCTAGGAATCAATTACAATGTGTTTGGAAGAGCGTTACAAGGGTTTGCGAACCACTCAATCCAATTAATGGAAATATTCTTATGCCTACTCGTAATCCAGGTAAATGAAAAAAGCTTTACATCATTTAGGAGGAGTTCAATCTTGGGTCTCTTAGCTGAGAAAACAAATTCATTACGATACCTCCAAAGGAGCCACAATGTAGTTTGGACCACCGCATCAAAAAACTTGAGGTGTGAAGCTTTAATGGTCACTTTTCTAGCAAGATTGGTTGCCTCGCCAAGGGTAGAGACAACAACGTTTTTAATATTCCACCAATTAAGAACATCCTTCCAAATCTTAACAGCAAGGTTGCAAGAAACGAAGACGTGTTGTTCCGATTCTAAAGCATCATCACAAATAGGACATCTTACTGAATCCAAGTCCACATTTCTTTTATCCAAGTTGATGCGAGTTGGCAATCTTTGAATTGAAATTCTCCATGAAGTGATGTTTACCTTTGCTGGTAGAAGATTGTTCCATTTGAAGTTGGATGAAGGCAAACTTTGGGATTGATTAAAGATGTGTTGACGCAAAGAAGTGACTGAAAATTCATTTGGTCCATTTAAGCAACATTTCCAAGTATCTTGGGAACTTGATAGATGTATAGTGGACAGCAGGTTAATTATCTCATAGAGCTCTGTTTTTTCATTTATTGACCTTAGGCGTCTTGTACAGGCCCAACGAAACGAAAGACCATTTGGTGATAATGGGCTTATAAGGTTAATGGAATTGGCCTGATCAAAAGAAATAGAGGGACCAATAGAAGATGAATCAGAATAGGGCGACACATAAGAAACAAGGGATCGATCACTTACAAGGTAATTTTTGTTGCTTTCTAGCCGAAAGAGTCGAGGAAAAGTAACACTTAAAGGACAACCACCCAACCAAGTATCAGTCCAAAAATGAGTAGATTCTCCGTTGCCAATCTTTTTCATAAATAAAGAGTGGAGATTGATACCATATGTAAGGAAGTCGTCATTTAGTCTAGCAATCCGATACCAAGGACCTGATCTACATTTGATGGAGAAAGGATCCGCTAGCCCACCATGAATACCATGAATAGAACGGATAATCTTCAACCAAAGAGTGGGGTATGTTTGTATTAAGTGATGTATTTTTATGTGTTTAGTTATGTGATGACCACTACACCTCTAAAAGTGGTGGTGATGTGGTGTGTTAAGAGCCCTGGGCGTGGTCATTTTTGGGCAGAGCCGTATTTGAGGGTGTGCGAGATGTGCAACCGCACATGGCCTCACAGTTATAGGGGCCTCAAAATATGTATATCTTTATATATTTTGGAGCCTCAAAATTTACTTCCAACATCAAAATGTTAACGATATATGAAATTATGTTCTAAATATTTGTTAATTTGATCTTAAGTGGTCAAAAGTGACGAAAAACTCATAAAAAATTAAAGCTAGTAGTTAAAAATATATCTTTAACATCATGTTTAGGTATTATATAAACTTTTGCACAGGGCCTCTAGTAACTTAGCTACGACACTGTTTTTTGGGCAGCGCTAAAGACATGTGGATCCTACAAAACCTCAACCAAACAAGTTTTTATTGAAATATTAAAGTAATTGACCAATTTTCTTGACACCAAGTTCCTAGCCTTATAATTATTAATAATTGAATAAAATATTTTATTATTAATTAAAAATATTGAACGAAAAACCACTTGATTGTTGATAGTCGAATCTCCAACTTCATTATTTCCTCCCATTCATCAACCTCATATTCTTGAATGGGGATTGGTTGCACCTACGGTTGTCAATAGATCCACATATTATTGGACTAATTCTTGAAATTCCAAAATTACTGGTGCGTAGTTTTTGTGGTTGTTGTCTCCACCTACGGACACAAAATGTAGTTTCTGATACATTGTGGATTTCGTGTTAACTTTGGATACGATTTTGGTAAAATCATAATCCGTGTGCTCTTCATACCATACCCAACCGACAATATGGGTTTTTGAATCTTTTACACAATTCACCATCCAGGATAATAATAAGCTATAGATGTCAACTGACGCAGGACACATAATCGAATTTAGATAAACCTTAATCTAAGGGTAGATAAACGAGGCACATCTAAGGGGAATAAAACCTAAACAAGAGATAAAACTCGAAAACTTAGTTAAACTAATATTCCAAAATATTTTACAATGACATGAGCCTTATATTTATAAGGAGATGTATTTTGAAAAATAAAAAAGAAAATAAAACATAAAATAAAAAATGAAACAATTAATTTTAAACAATTTTAAACAATACTTATCCTAAATTAAAAAACGATTTAAACAAATAAATAATTTTTTATTTATTTATTTATTTATTTTTTTCTTTAAATCGTTGTATCTATTGCTTAAGAAAATGTTTCTGTTTATGATGTAAAGCGCCTCGAATAAAATCATATCCGATGGCTCTAGACGTAGAAAGGATAATACCCCTACGCTATAGAGGCCATAACTTCTAATTCTTTGAGTCTTAATCTTGTCCCCATCAAATCCACACCATAAAAACTAGTCTATCATTCCATACATGGCTACTCTACCTCTTGTTCTTCTTTAATATACTTTACCACCTTCATACTTACCAACTCTAAGTCATGGGAATTCTAGGCACTGTCATTCCATCCATGAAAACACTCTTCAAATTTACAATAATCTTCACTCAGATAACGCTAACTTTGATCCTCCCCCTAGTAATCATTTTCCTCACCAACATATATCTCACCATCCGCTATTATCACTACTATGGATATAATCCATACCAAATGTTGTTACATGCCTACTTTATGTACATCACATATGACGGGTCTTTTTATGGGCTGAGATCAGTTACAAAAGCTAGGGAACTTGTGAAAGGGAATGTGTTAGCTGCATGCATGTTTAAATAACTATGCTTGTGCTTACTGAAAGTGTGACGTTTCTGTACACGGCTTTGGTTGTGTACAATGGTGCTGAGAGTGAGTTGGTGGTGCTCGTGTTGAGGCTGATTGTTGGAATCGTATGTGGGGTTTTGCTGACGTTCATTTTAGTGTTCGATATATGGTTGTCCACACAAATCTTTATCGTGTTTATCACCGAGAAGCCATCCATTGACCCGTAGGAACACCAGGTTGTTTTGGTTTAATCGGTTATATCCACGGAATAGAGTGTTATAAAGATATTCATCATAACAAGAGTGCTTCATTATAAAGATCTCTTGTTTTAAGCTCAAAAATATATATCTAGTACTTCATTGAATACCTACACCATTCACATGCCAAGTTACAACTTTTATGGCAAGACATCTTGTTTTTCTACCAAAAAAAAGGTTTACTACTTTCATGTATGGTTCTTTTGTATAATATTGTGAATTGTTCTTTTAAGTATTTGCGTCATTATATAACATTATTTGAATTTTCAGTAGGTACTTTTTGCCATCTTCTCTTGAGGATTTCTTTGGACATACGACAAGTAATCTTCTATAAATATAAATGACTTTTCTGATCTGTTGTAGACTCAAATCTTGAAAATCATGCTATTCTCCACAAGGACTCTTAAATACTCTATAACATCACCCAAATTGTACGTGTTAATCATCAAAATATTAAAATTTACTTAGTATAAAATTGGGCTAATATCACTATTATAATCTATAGATTTTGTATGTCCATCACTTTCTGTTGATAAAAAGTGACATTGAAATTGAATTGATAATGACTTAATGAACATAAGCGATTCAGCTAATGCTACATAAAAGCCACAAAGGGTACCCATATGTAACAGTAATCACACTGATAACGTCGCTACCTGTTTGAGGAAAAAAAACTAAAACTTCTAAACAATAGCACAACTGATTCCCAAATGCAGACAATCTAAACCCGAAATTAGATAATAATAGAAGCAAAAGTAAATAAATAAAACCATAGTTTTGTAATTTTTTTTTTTGTTTTTTTGATACACTTCTACAAAGCAAATGTATCTAAACCATTGTATTTTTGTTTTTCACATACTTAGAGTTATTATGTCCGAGTTCTCCTTCTAGTAAAACAATAGGGATTCTCTTTTACAAATTAACCAAAGAGATATGGGGTTCATATCAATTAAGGGGTTCAATTAACACATAATACCCGTGATACGTTTATTTTACCAAACAAAAAACGTTCACACTAAAAGATCATTTACTAACGACCGAGAAACCCAATACCCGAGCCGATGCATACCCTACTTGTTGGTCATTTTTTCGCATAAGTTTAAAAAGTTACGATGGTAAATTGAGCCAACACATCTAGATTAGGGCTAGGCTTCCATGCAAAAGAAAGATCACACTGACACAATGCAAAATGCATAAGTTAGTAAGTTGGATATATTGCGGCTTCAACAAAACTTATTCTAAATATATCCCACTAAAAAGGTTCATTGATTTTATTAGTGATGTTATCTTCAACATACGATGACTAGCAAAATATGTACAAATCCTGATTGTTTCAATATAACTTCGGGAGTTAATTAGTTAAATGCTCTCTCTGGCGTCATTCCTAGAGTCTCCATTTTGTCAAATTCAAGTCGCTAAAAAAAAAAAAAAAAAAAAAAAAAAAAAAAAAAAAAAAAAAAAAGTCATTTAATGATACACGGAAAAAGTGTCACCAAAAGTCAAAAACATGTCAGGAATAAAATATCACCAAAAGTATAAATAAATGTCACTAAAAAATTTATGTGCTTTTCCCATATTTAAAAAAATGTTGGTACAAGTTTACCAGGTAAAAATCTATTTATAGTGAAAAAAAAAAGTACGAGTACATATATTTTTTACCTTTTGTGACACATTTTGTTTATAAAAATTGTTATAAAATCTCAAAATTTTAAAATTCCCACACTTTATAAAAAGTGTTACTAAAAAGTCAGATATAGTGACTTTTTTGTGTCATTAAATTATATATGTCACTAAGGTGGTGTTTGTTTTTAAAGAGGCTCTGCACATCTGAATCTGAATCTGAAACGTAAATTTCTGAATCTGGCCGCATCTGAACGGAAAAAAACACTCATGTTTGAACCGCACATTTGCTTGCTCGTACTTTTTTTTTCCCAAATAAGAGGCATTAAGACACCCCTCTCAAGTCTAGACCATTAAGATCTTACTGACTCTGACCGCGTCTGAACGGGAAAAAAAACAAACAGTCTAAACGACCAAAATGTCTGACCTTGTTTGAACGGTTCAGATTCAAAAGCTGTTAAGAGCCTCTATTTAAAAAACAAACACGGCCTAAATGTCTATTTTCTCTCGTAGTAAGTAATTTATCCTATAAATCATTCTTGTGACCGGTTCATCTAATGCAAATATTAAGTAAGAAACATGTAACCTTCCCTTCAACGCTGCACCTTGTTGCGACAATCTTTTTAATGCAAGTATCCTTTGACGGGTTGTTTTATAGTCACAACGAGCGGGTGATACCGCGCGTTGCGGCGGAAGTGTTGTGAAACGTACAAAGGACTTAACTTGCGACGACACTTAAACCTCAGGGACTATTTTTGCCATTTTGCCAAACTTACAAAGGACTTAGCTTGCAACGACACTTAAACCTCAGGGACTATTGTTGCCATACTTAAACCTCAGGGACTATTTTTGCCATTTTGCCAAACTTACAAAGGACTTAGCTTGCAACGCTACTTAAACCTCAGAGGCTATTCTTGCCATTTTGACAAAGATGGCATTTAATGCACCTACTTTGGGGGATTTGTTCTCCCCCTCTTTAGTATATATATATATATAATTAAACTAAGATAAGCAAAAGAGAAATGATAGATGGGCCTAAGAGCATAGGGTGTGTTCATTTGAGTTAAACCTTAACTCAGTGTCATGTCAGCGCCACATCAGTTTTAACCTTTTCACTTTAACTCAAAAAAACACCCCTTATCATAACTTAACCTTAACTCACTTTAACTCAAATATTTTAAAATTCAATCCCTAAACTAAAACTAATACATCATTTAATAAAAAACATAACATTTAAAACAAGAATTACATTAAACATTAAAGTTAAAACACGAATTACATTAAACATTAAAGTTAAAACACGAAATGCATAGTACGATTAATACAAACTGCCACGAAAGTAATGAAAATAAAACTACAAATTAAGAAAATGAATCATCTGAGATATAACCCTCCTCACTCGAAGAGGACCTAAACTCGCCATCATAATACTTAGCTTCCATAATGTCAAACCAGTTCTGCCTAAGATGTTCTGCATCCCTGGCTTCCTGCTCCATACGAGCAGCTTCCTCTCGTGCCTCGTTTTCTCGTATCTCTCTCAGTCTTGCCTCATCCTGCTCAAGTTCTCAGAGATATTCCTCAGTAAAGTTAAACGGATTGTTTTGGTGGTCCACCGGTGAAGTGTTTACCGGTTCATTTTCCGGTTGGAATACCGGAAAGATATGTTCTGGTGAAGTGTGATAAACTTCATCTTCTGATGGAAATATATCTTCTGGCACTTGTTGTGGACTGGGGAATTGTTGGAAAGTCTTTGCGAGACATTGTTGAGAATCTGTGTGTGAGTTGTGTGTGATAAACAACTCCGGTGGAGTTGTATATATAGGCAGCTTTGAACTTTAATTTGAATAAATCCCGCTCCAATTTGAAATTAAATAATCACGATCGTATTTGAATTTTGAACTTTAAATTTGAATTTGGTTATCCCGCTCGAACTGTACCGTTTAAGAACCAAGGGGGTGTTTTTATCTTTTTTTGAATTCAAAAGTGTAAAACTAATACTTCATTTAATAAACCACATAACATTAAATCTGAACCATTACAATACGAAATATAAAAAAACTAAAAAAAAAAATTACAACGAAAAAAATTCGAAACATAGGAAATTTAAAAACATACGAGTTACAAATACTTATTCATCGCCTTCGGAATCTTGTTGTGGTTGTTGTCGTTGAAGATGTTTCGCCAAATATGCTCCATAAGGTCTAGTTGGAGTTGAGTATGCGTTTTTCGGTCGCGTATTTCTTTTGCCTTGCGACGATGGGTATCACATCTGTCGACCCACCTTTCTTGCCTAATACGTGGTGACGGATCCACCCATATTTCGCCATACTCACGTAGCGCAAACTTTTGATCTTTTAAAATCATGTTATACAAAATAATGCAAGAATACATGATTCTACGTAATTGTTGGGTATTTTTTATCACCACTACCAAATTGCCCTTGCCAAGCAATCGAACAATTTTTTCACTCCCAATGCATGCAATCAATGCTACCAAGCTGATAAGGATTTAAAAGGTACACTTTTGAGGGGTCATTTAAGCCTTTAATTGATCACTTTTGTATCTGTTACTACTTAATTTCGTTCCTTTTCACTTTTTAAGTCTCTTGAAGGCAAATTGCTGGAATGACACTTATTCGGACGAAAAGGCGCGTATATACGAAGAAAATGGCCAAATTCAAGAATCGAGACACTCAAGCTGCTGGAATTAAAGGGGACGCGTCACGGCTTAATTGCGAGGCCGTCGCGACGCACCTTGTTGGATCGATATACTCTAACCAAACTAACTTTAAGTAGCTTGTAAGGGCTTAGCAACCTCGGATAAATCCTAATTCACTAACAATGAAACACTGAATAAACTCTATTAAGTATGCGGAATTTACTTTAATAAAGCTAAGAAAAATTAACTTTAACTTTAACAATTATATTAAAACTCTGAACCTGCTTGATACACAGATTCACTAACAATCCCTAACAGCTCTAATATCGAACTTAGTAAACTCTAATATTGCACGTATGTATAATGCCAATCTAGGGGTCCTTTTATAGGCATAAGAATAACCCTAGTCGGTTTACAACTCTATTCCTTGTATGACAAGTAGTACTAAACTAAACTGAGAACATTCTAGAATTATATAATAATTCTTAATGTATTGCATATCAGTCCTTTATCCTTGCAGTACTTTGATGAGTGAGCAGTACTTTGACTTTCTTCATTAAGCAGTACTTTGACTCTTCAGTACTTTGACTCTTCAACACTTTGACTTTCTGTATCCCAACAATCCTCCCCTAACTTGATTTCTACTTGCTTGATTTCAAGTTCCTTTGTATATTAAGCTTTAACATCTTTATCTTCAAGGAAAGATTATGTCTTTATCTTCAAAGTTTGTCTTGGTAGTCCTTGTGCTTGTATTATCATCATCAAAGTAGTCTTTATCAGCAATTCTTTACAGCAACAATCAGCAAACTCCATCTTTT
Organism: Chrysanthemum seticuspe; assembly: GCA_019973895.1. Lineage (NCBI taxonomy): Eukaryota > Viridiplantae > Streptophyta > Magnoliopsida > Asterales > Asteraceae > Chrysanthemum > Chrysanthemum seticuspe. The sequence continues at coordinate 290,082,590 of BPTQ01000009.1, forward strand.
CAGCAACATATGACAATTTTTACATCAGTTCATAAAGTTTCAGTCTATTCTCATCACTTCCAGGTGTGTAAACTCTTGTGAGAAGTGAATCATTGAAATTTTAATGGATTTTGATGTCTCTTTACCAAAGCCATTAACTCTGGACTAGCCAAATGTTTAGGTGTGTAAGACCATGGTATATTGATAACCATATGATTTTTAGCAAATCATCAGCTATCAACGGATTTGTTTTGTCTTTACCAAAAGCCGTACCCTTTTGGACTAGTTAGTTCTTGCAACCATGGTGAACTAATTACCATATAAATGGTTTTTCTACAGCCTTTACCACAAACCATTTTTCTTGTGGGCTAGCCAACTTTTTACATTTGCTGATATGATGAGTTGATTACCATACAACTTATTAGCAAGTTGTCAACTATATAACGGATTTGAGATATCTTTACTAGAGCCGTTTGCTCATGGATTAGCCAGTCCTTTTGTTAAACATGGTGAACTGATAACCTTTTGTTGTAACCATCTCAAAAACCATTTATTACAGTTAACTTTTGTTTCAAAATATTTTGCACTTGACAAAAGTTTGCTTTTTAAAATCATTTACTGGTTTTGTGCTGCAAGCAGTACTTTGATTAAAGTACTGTTTGTCCAGCAGTACTTTGAATAAAGTACTTATTTTACAAAAAATTATACCATTAAACATCATACCAGTACTTATGTTTCATCATCAGCCATAGTTGTCCATCTGATATATAATTCAATAACCATTTGGGCTGTTTCATTCTCTTCTTCAACTTCCATTCCATGATCCAACATCCTTCTCATAAGATCACTAGTCAAAGGATAGCTTCTTTCAGCTAACATATGGATCATAGTTCCATCTTCCAATTTCAAAGCATGCACTCTTGATTCTTCAAAAAATCTCCAGCTTGTAATTTCCCAAACTTCTTGGTTTTGCCAGAGTTCATCAGTGCTTGTTTCTTCAGTTTCCCAAATAGTTGTCAAATCTCCTAGCAATACTAAGCCAACTCTAATTGATGGAATATGTTCAAAGTACTCTAGCACTAATTGATATAGTTGAAACATATCTGCTCTATCTATTATGTGCAGTATATCCCATAGCAAATTGAATACTCTAAAGCTTTCATCCTCCCTATGGAACATCAGATAGTTTCCATCTTTTGACTCTACTACTTCAAATGTAGTTATCTTAGACTTCTTTACTGCAACATCTTTGGATTTAGGATGATCAAAGTCGACAACTCTTATGTAATTTCTCAGCTCATCAATTGTATCAGACCTTAACTCAATCTTCTTTGATGACTGTTCAGCTTCAGTTGTTCTTTTTCTTTTTAAGCTTCTTTTAGTATCATCCTCCTTTTGCTTATCATCGTCTTTAAAAGAAATAATACTCTCAACTTGCTTCTGATAGTCCATCATATAAATCTTTCATCTCTATATAATTCAACTTTTGTAATCCAGAATATCCTTAACCTTTCAAATAAGCCATCATAGCATTTATTTCTTTAGCCTTACTCATTGGTCTTCTAGGTATAACAACTGACTTTTCTGGTATAGCAGCTTCAGCATCAAATTTAGCTTGTAGCTCCCTAGCAGCTGCTTCATGCTTAGCCACTTCAATAGCTCTTAACTTCGCTAAAGTAAGTTTCTTCTTCTTATTTGTTTCCACCAGTTTGCCTTTGCCTTTGTCCTTAGGATCTAACACTGGTTAAGAAGCTTGAGGTTGTTCTTCAGCAACTCCTGGAATAGTAACAAATCTTGGTCTTGATAGATTTTGCAAAATTTGAGTAACTGTCTCATCATCACTTGCAGTATGCTCGACCATGGGTGTATCAGCTTCCTCTTCTTGTAAGACTGTTGAAGGACCAGCTTCTTCTTCAAAATCTAGAGTCCTTGGTGTGATTAACTCTTGTCTGTATGTTCCTTGAATAACAGCAGTACCTTGATCACCAGCACCTTGATCATCAGTACTTTCTACACCAGCACTTTGAAATCCAGTTCTTTCAGGCTTAGTACTTTCAATATTTACTTGTGATTCAGTACCTTGAGGTTCATCTTCTTTATCTGCATGAAACTCAGCATCTTCTTTCAAATTATCTTGCTCCAGATTCCTCCCCAATTGGATAGAAGATTGCTGTTGAACCCTTTTGCCCGTAGAAGACTTTTTAACCTTCCTTCCTTTCTGCTTTTGAGACTTTACCCACAACCTGTGATGTTGAACCAGAGGCCAGACAAATTTCTTCATTCTTTTAAATTTGGTGTTCAACTTCATAAGTTGTGCAGCTTGAGCTTCAGTAGTTTTCTTCAGTCTCACTAACTCCCTTGTCAAAACATAATTATCCAGAACCAATCCCTCAGGAGGTATTACGCCTGCATCTCCTCCAGATGATGATGGGTTGATTTCGGGTTCTGACTCAGCATATTCAATATTTTGTGGAGATGGTGTAGGTGAAGCTGCAGTACCTTCTTGTGCAGCAGTACCTTGTTAAGAAGCAGTATGTTGAGAAGCAGTACCTTGAGTTGATGCAGTACCTTCTCTTTCTTCACTTGCAGCAACTTCATCTCTAACTGCTTGAGCAATCTCCATCATTGAAGTAGTCAAAAGAGTATGCCTTCCAGAAAATCTATCACTCTTCTTAGCCATGAAGGTGAATATCTTAGCAGGTTGTACCACAACAGGTAATAAGCTCTCAGGCTTTGGTACATCATGAAGTTGTTTATTCAAGAAAACTTGAATAAATCTTGGATACATTAACCAGGGAGATCCATTAGAAATGTGAGATAGCATACCATCTAGAATGAGTCTTGAAAAGTTGAAAACACGATTTGTAGCCAATCCCACCAGAGCAGATGCTATATTAGATCCAAATTGCTCCCATGAAGTACTCTTAGAACTGATACAATGAAGCAAGACATGTACCAAGTATTTCCAATGTGGACAAAACAAGGGTTTCTTGAATGTTGTTTCAGTTAAAGACCCTTCATACCCAATATCTCTTAAAGTATCCCAAAGAAGCTGTTTATCAAAACGTATAGCTCCTTCTTCATCATCGAATAATAAATCTTCACGAATTGAAGCTTCACTATGACTCATCATCTTCCATGTGAGTTCTAGCAGTCGCCCAAAACTGTTGAATCCATGGCTCAATAACATCCGGTTCTACCAAAAGTGCATAATTGATTGTTGATCCAACAAGGAAATCAATTATGTCATGGAATGCGACATTAGCGTCAGTCTTATCTAAATTGGCCACCATGTTGTGTTTAGAAACTGTGTTTCAATTCGCCATTGATTAATGTGTACAAAAGAAAGTGGTTTGATGAATAGTAGAGAGAGAAATATGGAAAAGATTGATAAGTATAAAGATGAGAGGGAAAATCGGAGGGTAGTTATTTATAGGTAAGATTTGAAAAATCACAGCCCATAATAACAAAGTTACCATTATTTGAATTTTAACCCATCTTTTGACCGTTGGAACAGTACGTTGATAAGACAAGCAGTGCTTTCCACGTGTGCAGTACTTTCCAAAGCAGTACTTTCAGAGCAGTACTTTCATATAACCAAAAATCAGTACTTTTCCATTCTCTTCTTTACAATGGCAAAAACTTCAAATAGGCATTGAATTGCCTCCCCTCAAGCAATGCATAAGACTGTCTAACTAACTACTCAGTCCTCCCCTTAAATGTAGTTTAGTAATTAATCATACCAATACTCACCACCAAGTGATTGAATCTTGAAACATCAAATCCTTTTGTGAGTAGATCAACTACATTATCATATGTGTGAACCTTGACAACATTAATAAGCATATGCTCATAACAATCTCTGATAAAGTGATGCCTAATCTGAATGTGCTTGGTTTTGGAGTGATAAACTGGAATCTTCACAATGCAAATCGTACTCTCATTATCAATATTGATAGGAGTATTCTTGAAGTTGAACCCATAATCCAAAAGTTGATTCTGCATCTATAAGACTTGTCCACAACAGCTTGCAGCAGCAACATATTCTGCTTCAGTGGATGAGGTTGCTGCAATAGTTTGCTTCTTACATTGCCATGAGACTAATCTTCTTCCAAGATACTGGCATCCTCCAGTGGTTGATCTTCTATCATAATTATCACCTGCATAATCACTATCTGAAAAAACTTCTAAGTGAAAAGGTGAATCCTTTGGATACCATAACCCTAACTTAGGTTGTTGTTTCAAATAACTAAAAATTCTCTTCACTGCATTCATATGAGAGACCTTAGGTTAGACTTGATATCTTGCACATAAACAGACAGCAAACATAATATCAGGCCTAGATGCAGTTAAGTACATAAGACAACCAATCATAGATCTATACAGGTTGACCATCTTCATCCTTGCCCAATGAGTTGATAGATTTGATGGGTGTAGTGACTGGCTTCATAGAATCAAAGTTGAACTTCTTAAGAATGTTAGAGACATACTTATCTTGACTTATGAAAATTCCCTCCTTTGACTGTTTAACTTGAAGACCCAAAAAAAAGTTAATTCACCCATATAACTCATTTGAAATTCATGTTGCATCAGCTGCTCAAACTCTTTCACCATGGACTGTTTTGTAGCTCCAAAGATGATATCATCTACATAAACTTGAAGCAGCATAATATCCTTCTTATCTCTTTTAATAAACAAAGTTTTGTCAATGGCGCCCCTCCTATAACCATGTTGCAATAAGAAAGTAGAGAGCCTTTTATACCAAGCTCTAGGTGCTTGATGAAGGCCATAAAGAGCCTTAACAACTTTGTAGACTTTGTTTGGATGGGCAGGATCATCAAAACCAGGAGGTTGTTTGACATAGACCTCCTCTGTAATAGTACCATAAAGAAAGGCACTTTTGACATCCATTTGATAAACAAGAAAGCCCATATATGATGCAAAAGAAAGAAATATTCGAATGGCTTCAATCCTTGCTACAGGAGCAAACACTTCATCATAATCTACTCCTTCTTCTTGTATGTATCCTTGTGCTACTAGCCGTGCTTTATTCTTGATAACATTCCCTCTTTCATCTCTTTTTACTCTGAAAACCCATCTTGTACCAATGACTTTCTTTCCATCTGGTAGATCACATAACACCCAAACTTCTTGAAGTTTGAATTGAAGTAGTTCTTTGATGCAGGTTTTACTGACCAGGTCTTAATATTTATAGTGTCTCGCTATACCTATGGTCTACCCTAATGCACTAACGGGCAGTGTACCCGGTCGTGTGTAGTGTAGTAAATGGTAAAGCCGGAGGTCGTCCCAAGAGCTATGTGTGTCGGATTATTACTAAGTCTAATTGTCACAGAATAATAATGGTTTTGATAGGGATTTAATTAATTAAACTACTAATGCAGAATATAAAAGAAAAGCAAATAAAGGGTAAAGGGAAATCAATAGAGGAATAGTGGTGCTAACCTAGTCAATCCTCCTAACTAGTTATGTCTACGTCTACCTACTTCCAATTACTTCAGGTGGGGTCAAATTCGAGAGGACATCATTTGGTCAATTCGCCCTAACCTATCAGCAAAGATGCCACCACAGGAGAAATCAGGCGCACCGTCATAAGTTGTGTTGTTCCTGGTCCCCTAAGCCGAGTCATTAAGTACCGCTACATGCTAGATTCTAAATAGTGAGTGCCCGGCTATTAGGAACTTAGACACTACACCCCCCAATTCTTAAGTTCATCCAAACGATAGGTGATCAGTTGGTCAAATCGCACAAGTAGAAAGGGTCGTCAGTTGGTCATATCTTACCCTTCTCGTCTCAGTCCGCTCACCTAGGGTCAGTTGGTCATATCTCCTAGGCAATTGGCCTCTATCGCCATTCAAAACTACCGAACCAAGGGTGACTACCAAAGAACTATGCATGCATACACTTAGAAATAATTGTACGGAAGTAAAGGTAAACGCAAACAAAACAATTAAGGAATCATAACTAGGCTAGCACCAAAGGGTGCTTAGCCGCTCATATTAATCATGCAAATCAATTCAATATTCAAAGGTACGAAATACATGAATTGAAAGTAAAATAAATAATAAACGCTAAAGCTTATCGTAATGGTGTGACTTCTCCCTTGGAAACAGCTCCGTATGCTCCCCTAGACCTGCCTTGAGCTTTTTCCAAGTTCTCAGAGTGTTGTGTGTGGAATGGGATGCTTTGAAATGCTGGAATTCGTGGGGTATTTATAGGCCAGGTCTGGGTTACGGCGTAACCAATAGAGGAGTTACGCCGTAACCTTCTATTTCTTCGTAAATGCACTAGATCTGCTAGTTACGGCGTAACCTTATAAGTAGTTACGCCGTAGTCTTCAATAAACTCGGTTACGTCGTAAGTGATGCAGTAGTTACGGCGTACGTATCAGCGGCGTGGAACCTCTTTTGACATAATGGAGTTACGTCGTAACCTTTGGGAAGAGTTACGCCGTAACCTCTTGATAAGTTGGACTTCTGGGTCACGCAATAGTTACGGCGTAATGTGAGAGACGAGTTACGCCGTAACTTCTTCAAAATAGGCATACTGTGATAAATCTTTAGTAATGTATCCATTTCCGCGTCTCTTTAGCTCCAATGCTCATAATTTACCTGAAAGTGGAAAACAATGGAAAACAAGCGTAAATCCATATAAATGATATAAATAACGAGCATTATCGGGGGAATTGACACTAAATATTCAGGACTATTTGATGTTATCAAATATCCCCCCACTTGAACTCTACTTGCCCTCAAGTAGACCTTATTAGATAGATTCCTAAAAAGATATTTCCCAAAACCTGGAAAATATGAGTTTACAAATCCCTTATGCTAGAATAAAACAAAGCCGAACACCTCACGAAATGGGAACAAACACTCAAATCTCTCAACTATTCTAAGTGTCAATTTCGGGGTGATCACTCAATCGCACAGTCATAGCATGTATTCTATCATAAGCTTGGCGGTTACACAAATATCCACCACTAGAGTTAAGGGCTAAACAATTCTCGAAGGCAATATGGGTAGACACGACAAAGGTTAAGGGGTGACTCGTCATTACTAATATGTCACGGCGAAGTGGAAAAAATCAATGATACATTACCAAATCCATGGCCAAGACACCAAAGATTGCGCGCTGCATCACCTAGACATGCTTCATGACTAAAGGGTAGGATAAGACATGGGATATATAATTGGTGTAAAATGAAAAACAAGCAGGTAGTCTAAATCTATAAACAAGTCATCACCACTTACCGTCTGCCCAAAGTTCAAGCTTAGAAGTCTAGAGAGCGGATCATGAAATGCAAGGTAGATGCGTCATTAGAGGACGTCGTGATGGGCACACTACCTTTTCTTCTTCAGTTGGTATAACTCCAACTCCAATATTCTAATGTGACCGAGGTGGCCTCCTCGATACTAATCAATAAAGCTCATACTATAGTGCTTATAACATCACACTTTACAATATCATAACTCAATCAAACTTTTTTTTTCCTCGAATCATCATTTTTTTTTTCTTTTTATCTTTTTTTTTCATAACATAATAACATAATATTCCCCCACTTGAGATGAACAATGGGAATTCGGAGGGTCTTCAATGATTTTCATAAATGTTGTCGATGAAAGCGTAATTTCCAAACCTTTCCACTCGAACCTTGAACTTAGGCAAATGATGACTTCCCAATTACAAATACAGACTACAGGGTAGGCTAAGGTGTAAGGGTGTAACGAAACAATATATTGGGTTGACAAAATGAAATGAATGGCTCAGAAGGGTGTATCTAGGGGTATCTTGCACTAAAGGGGAGTGCAACAAAAGGGTTTCACATGGGGGTCGAAAAGTCGAGGTGACTAATCGATAGACTCACAATGGTAGGCTGTTTGGGTGATAATCCTATAATATTGCCTTCTAAAACTGAAAACTCCAAATACATCGAGCTAACTTAACATACCTCGTCTATGGTCTCGAAATGATGCAAAGGCCAAGTTCTAAAGTTTACAAGCTACCGGCACACTCATAATTTGGTGGATTTGGGGTAAAATATTGGAAACGGATAAGGCTAATCTCACCATGAAATGTCAAGGGTTGTATGTGCTCGGCTAAGGTCTAATCTAGTTAGGTTCGGAAAAACATGTCAAAATGGCATAATTTTTCAAAATAAACTAGAAAAATGAGGGCGAAATAAAGTTCAAGAGATAATTCTACTCCTGTCCCCCCACTTGAATTGTACAAAGTCCCTTTTGTACTAGGCATTAAAATAAAGATGAAGAGAAAGGTAGAATTAGAGCGAGAACTTCCCTGAAATTTGTTCCAAAAAGAAGAAGGCCCACGAGAAAGAACCTTGCCTTCGTTTAAGCGTCATGAACAAACTTCAATCCCTGAAATCACAATACCGACAAGCATAATTCAAAAAAGAAAAAAAATAAAATGAAAAACAAACCTAACTCACTTTCGTAAGAATCACGGTTGCATTTAGCGAATGCAACAAGCCTTTTAAACCACTTGGTGTCCCAAGTGGACGAGTGAAGTCTCGTGAGGGTTTACAGGGAACACACCCACAAAGTTCATTTAAAAACTAATACAAGGTTACTGTGTTTTAAAATGAAAGAATTAAAGCAGAGGAGAGTTACGTCGTAACTCCTATGAGGGAGTTACGCCGTAACCGGCAAAACCTGGTATGAGCTGTAAAGCGAGTAGTTATGGCGTAACCACTTAGATGGTATTACGCCGTAATTGGTAATGCGTCAAGAATTCTGCTGCTAAAATGTTGGTTACGGCGTAATCACCAAGATGAGTTACGCCGTAACTCTATTCAGATCAGCAACTGCAGCAGTAATTACTTCTTTGTCTCCTACAAAAAATGGTTAGAAAACACAAAACCCAACATAAAGGAAATAAAAATAAAAGAAAGGGATAATTCGGGTTGTCTCCCGAAAGAGCACTTTTCTTTATTTACGAGTCTTTAAGTTAGACTCAGAGCTGCGGGCTACCAGTGCTTGTTCGTCATCTCGTGGACTGGGCAATCTTCATGTTGAAGCCAGCTGATCAAATTCTCATCCCGTTTGTATCCTTCTCCAAGTTCTAAACACCCTAAGTAAAATTTTTTGATCTTTTGGTAGGGGTGATCAAAACCTTTGGCTTTATCTTCTTCACTAATACCAAGCAGCGGCCGAGCATAACTTAAATGTTTTTTAGTCCAATTTTTAAATTTTTTGACAGTCCTTGGCATTTTGAAAACAGTTTTATCATCGCCAATCTATAACCAAACCAGTCCTTCCTTCTCGTTTTTATCAAGCCCAGATATTTCTTTGAAGGGTTTTCCAAAAATTACCCCAGTCAGCCCATCTGACACGAACTCGCTAACATCATCCAAAACCACAAAGTCGACTAGAAACGAGTGAGTTCCTATAAAAACTCGTATGTTTGTTGCTATCCCGAGGAAGTTGTTTCCTTTGTAATCAAGCTCCTTTTCCATAACCTGGTTGTAGCATTCCTTAGAGATAATGTTGACTGGGGAATTTGTGTCGATAAATGGGTGAAAATCAATGAACCCGATTTTGCATGAGATTTTCAGATAATAGGGATTCCTATGATGGATACGTGCCCCCATTTCATAAAACTGTGGTTGGTCCGATTGCAAGAATGTTTTTTCAGAGTTATCTTGCCAATGGGTCATCTCGACATCACTTGAGAGGTCTTCAGTACTTAATCCTAAGTTATCCTCTTCCTCAAAATTCACGAAAACATCAAAATCCTTCCCCGAGTCAATCTCTCCAGGATCCGAGGGGTCGCTAAGAAATTTTTCTAACGCTTCACCAAAATTCCCTACTGGGTTAATTGCACACACCTTCTCTGGAGTAGACAAATGTTCATTAGGTCCGAAAGTGGCGATTTCTCCATTTGCTTCAAGAGTCAATTTTCCGGCAAAGACATCTACCTTAGTGTGAGCAGTGGTGAGCATGGGTCTTCCTAAAATGACTGGAATCCTGTTGTCTTCCGGAATGTCAAGAAACAAAAAATCAACTAGGAAAAGGAATCTCTTAATCTTCACCAACATATTTTCAACAATTCCTAATGGCGATTGCATGGATCGATCAGCCATTTCAATTTTCATTATAGCTGGTTTTAAGTTTCCAATTCCCATACGCAAAAACATCAAACGAGGCATTATGCTAATACTACCTCCAAGATCTACCAGGGCGTTACACATGTTTAGGCTCCCGGTATAGCAAGGGAGAGTAAAGCATCCTGGATCTTTTTCCTTTTGTAGTAGCTCGTTCCTCAAAACCGCTGAGCATCTTTCGTTGAGGCGAATAGTCTCATTATAGCTTAATTCCCGTGCAATATCATGACGATCAGAATCATTAGTAGGAGAGTTTACCAGCAAAGTTTGGTCCAAAAGTGATTGTCTTTCCATGTTGATTCGTTGCTTAACCTTTTCTGAAAAGGTCAAAGGTTCTTCGAGGATAGTTTCTACAGTGTGGACAACTTCTTCCTCCCGAGCTGTTAGGTAATCAGAGATGGCTTCTGAACATGAACTAACACTTCTCTCTAATCTCTTTATCCTTTCATCATGAATTTTAATAGAAGAGACTGTATTATCCACGAATGCTTTCATCATTTTTTCTATCCTATCATCGCGCTCTCTTGATTCTTTGATGTGGTCAAGAATCTTTTTCTCAAGATTGTTCCCGGTATTGGTTTCAAATACACTTTTAACCTTCTCAACCCTACATGCTTCTGCTTCTCTTTCCAACCTTCGTTTTTCAAAAAAATTCCCGTAATTGTATTCTTGCTTCCTTATTGTCTTCATTACCTTATGATCGAAGTTATCTCTCGGTCCGTATCCTGTATCCATGTGCCACTTGTAGCAATGTTCAGAAATCTGCTGAATACATTCCAAGGCCTGACCTGGAGTCATGCTAGGAATAGGTCTTGGTGAATCGAGGAGTTCTCGTGTTCGCGTATTAATCCCCCGATAGAAGACGTATACGATCCGATATTTGTTTAAATCATGAGTAGGGCATCGATAGAGAAGCTCATTAAATCTTTCACATGCTTGGTACAGCGTTTCTTCTCCAATCTGAACGAATTGATAGATTTTCCCGAGAAGCTTAGCCATTTTTTAAGGAGGGAAAAATTGTTGGACGAACCCCTTTCTTAGTTTTCCCCATGCTTCTTTACTTTCACTAGGAAGTTTGTTATACCATCTTTTTGCTGTTCCAGTGAGAGTCACAGGAAAATCCTTGCAGTGACTGAATAACTTGGAGTACCCCTGACGTTAAAAAGAGAGGATAAGTGGAGAACTTCATCTACGTGATCCTGAACGTCCTCATCTTCGTCTCCAGAAAACTTAAGCTCATGTAGCTCTCGAATAATATGATCTGGGATGGAGTATTTTTCGGTAGGAGAACACTGAGTGAAGCTTCGTTGGCAGTTATCGTTTGGTCAGTCCAAATACTGCTCCATAGTTAGGTCATCGATATTATTTTCATTGATGACCTCTGGTTCTGTGTCCGATTGGTCTGACTCGTAAAATGAGAAGATGTTGTGAATAGGAACCGGAGAATAGATCTTCCTTTTTCGAAATTGCTTCTCCGGGTCAACAAATGGGGTAGCCAGAAAGGGCCTCGAGCTGCGAGTCTTGTATCCTGACATTATCAGAAAGAAAATTAAAAACAAACTTAATATGAAATCCTAAAATAGCTCCCCGGCAGCGGCGCCAAAAACTTGATGCAGGTTTTACTGACCATGTTTTAATATTTATAGTGTCTCGCTATACCTATTGTCTACCCTAATGCACTAACGGGCAGTGTACCCGGTCGTGTGTAGTGTAGTAAATGGTAAAGCTGAGGTCGTCCCAAGAGCTATGTGTGTCGGATTATTACTAAGTTTAATTGTCACAGAATAATAATGGTTTTGATAGGGATTTAATTAATTAAACTACTAATGCAGAATATAAAAGAAAAGCAAATAAAGGGTAAAGGAAAATCAATAAAGGAATAGTGGTGCTAACCTAGTCAATCCTCCTAACTAGTTATGTATACGTCTACCTACTTCCAATTACTTCAGGTGGGGTCAAATTTGAGAGGACAACATTTGGTCAATTCGCCCTAACCTATCAGCAAAAATGCCACCACAGGAGAAATCAGGCGCACCGTCATAAGTCCTGTTGTTCCTGGTCCCCTAAGCCGAGTCATTAAGTACCGCTACCTGCTAGATTCTAAATAGTGAGTGCCCGACCGTTAGGAACTTAGACACTACACCCCCCAATTCTTAAGTTCATCCAAACGATAGGTGATCAGTTGGTCAAATCGCACAAGTAGAAATGGTCGTCAGTTGGTCATATCTTACCCTTCCCGTCTCAGTCCGCTCACCTAGGGTCAGTTGGTCATATCTCCTAGGAAATTGGCCTCTATCGTCATTCAAAACTACCGAACCAAGGGTGACTACCAAAGAACTATGCATGCATACACTTAGAAATAATTGTACGGAAGTAAAGGTAAACGCAAACAAAATAATTAAGGAATGATAACTAGGCTAGCACCAAAGGGTGCTTAGCCGCTCATATTAATCATACAAATCAATTCAATATTCAAAGGTACGAAATACATGAATTGAAAGTAAAATAAATAATAATGCTAAAGCTTATCGTAATGGTGTGACTTCTCCCTTGGAAACAGCTCCCTAAGCTCCCCTAGACCTGACTTGAGCTTTTTCCCACATTCTCAGAGTGTTATTTGTGGAATAGGATGCTTTGAAATGCTGGAATTCGTGGGGTATTTATAGGCCAAGTCTGGGTTACGGCGTAACCAATAGAGGAGTTACGCCGTAACCTTCTATTTCTTCATAAATGCACTTGATCTGCTAGTTACGGCCTAACCTTATAAGTAGTTACGCCGTAATCTTCAATAAACTCGGTTACGTCGTAAGTGATGCAGTAGTTACGGCGTAAGTATCAACGGCGTGGAACCTCTTTTGACCTAATGGAGTTACGTCGTAACCTTTGGGAAGAGTTACGCCGTAACCTCTTGATAAGTTGGACTTCTGGGTCACGCAATAGTTACGGCGTAATGTGAGAGACGAGTTACGCCGTAACTTCTTCAAAATAGGCATACTGTGATAAATCTTTAGTAATGTTTCCATTTCCGCGTCTCTTTAGCTCCAATGCTCGTAATTTACCTGAAAGTGGAAAACAATAGAAAACAAGCGTAAATCCATATAAATGATATAAATAACGAGCATTATCGGGGGAAATTGACACTTAATATTCAGGAATATTTGATGTTATCATTCTTCTTGCATGGCTTCAACCCAACTCTTTTTAGTTAAGGCTTGAGTTACATTCTTGGGTTCTTCTTGAGAGATAAAGCAAGTGAAGAAGCATGTTTGGTGATCCTTATGATTCAGCTTGTTCTGTTTGTATACAAAGCTAATTAAAGCATTATGTGGTTTTGAAAAACCTTTAGCCTTGGTTCTTGTAAGCACTCCAGAAATAAAAGGTCCAATTATTTGACCAGTGGGATGATCTTTGTGAATCCTTAATGTAGGAGTCTGTGGTACTTCAAGATCATCATCCAAATTTGTGAAATCAGCTCCTTCATTGGAATGTGAGAAAATACCTTCATCATCTAATTCATCATCAGTATCTTCTAAACCAGGCATGGTTGGATCATCATCAAAAGTACTGTCAATAGGTGCAGCAGTACTTTGATCCAAAGTACTGTGATCAAAAGTACTGTTAGGGTTTTCTGAAGACTTACCCTTTTTCTTTCCTTCTTCAAAAGCTCTCCTTTGTTCATCCTCATAAGATTGTGCTATTGTTTCTTGAAAAAGCATTCTATTAAGTTCATCTTGAATAGCTTGATCTTCAGCAGACAAAGTGGTTTTTGGTTCATCAGTACTTTTCTCCTTCTCGACAGTTATAGGTTCTTCATCAGAAGCAGCATCAGGTCTAATGTTGACTCCATGAACAATGTACTGTAAATCTTCTTCTTTGTGATCAGCTTAATTTTCTTCTCTAACAGGAACATAATTCATAGAAGGAGTCAAAACCTCAAGATCAAACATCCAATCAGGACCTTTACCCTTCTGATTTTCTTGATCTTCTAAAAATTCAACATGAAGACAATCTTGAACCTTCTTGGTGACCTTGTTGTACACTCTAAATCCTTTGCTGTTGGTACAATATCCCAATAAATATCCTTCTTCTGACTTGCCATTAAATTTTCCCAAAGCATCAATAGTATTGAGAATAGTCAGAGGACATCCAAAAGGTTTCATAAAACGTATATTAGGTTTGTTTCCCATAAGCAACTCATAAGGTGTCTTCATCTGAGGTTTAGTGACTGATACTCTATTTAGTACATAGCAAGCAGTACTTACAGCTTCAGCCCAAAATTGAATAGGTAGAAGGGAATCTGCAAGCATTGTTCTGGCTGCTTCAATCAAAGTTCTGTTCTTTCTCTCTGCAACACCATTCTGCTGTGGAGTTCTAGCAATACTAAACTCCCTCTTGATTCCTTTCTTGGCACAAAATTCATCCATAAGCTTGTTCTTGAATTCAGTCCCATTGTCACATCTAATACCTCTTACTTTGAGTCTCAATTGATTTTCAAGGGCTATTATAAGATCATGAATAGCATGAAAGGTTTCATCTTTAAAACCCAAGAAAATGACCCAACTAAATCTACTGCAATCATCTGTCACAACCAGGCAGTACTTCTTCTGGTTTAGACTAGCAACAGAAACAGGTCCAAACAAATCCATGTGCAGCAACTCCAAAGGTTCTCTAATGGTTCTTTCCTCAATCTTCTTACATGAAGCTTTGTGCTGTTTACCTTTCTTGCACGCCAAACATGAGTGATCATTCTTGTATGTTTTGGTAGGTAAACCTCTAACTAAATTTCCTTTAACCAACTTGTTGTTATTCTTGAAATTTACATGGCCTAATCTTCTGTGCCATTGTTGTGCTTCTTCAAGTGTTGCCTTTGCTACTAAACAAGTTGCTCTTCCAGTAGAGTGAAGACTCTTCATATCCAGACTGTACACATCATTAGTACTTGGTACTCTCAGTACTACCAATTTATCATCAACAAGCATGAATTCAGGGGAAATAATAAGACATTATGTGTCAGTGAACAACACAGGGTGCTTCTTGTCACAGATCTGAGAGACCGACAAAAGATTAAACTTGAGCTCCTTCACATAGCGAACATTCTTAAAATCTATGCTTCCTGCCTTGATGGTTCCTTTGCCAGTTATTCTTCCTCCACTAGCATCATTCCCAAATGCAACTCTTCCGCCACAATAAGATCTAAAATCTGACAGAATCTCTTTGTCTCCTGTCATGCTTCCAGAGCAACCACTATCCACAATTAGATGATCTTTAAGCTCCTCTTCTGGGTTGCCCTGCACAAAGATAAAAGAGTTAGTTAATTTTAGGAACCCAAGCCATTACTGACTTGTGTTCCCCTTGTGGAGTTACATACTTAAATTCTTTAAGTATGTAATATCCACTGTCTTTAAGCACATGATCAATTATCTTTGGTTGTTTCAAAACTTGTGTTGATTTTTCAATAAAAATCTTGTTTTTATCCAAATTCTCTTTATTGTTTTTAACAAAAATCTCTGTTTCACCCACACTTGCTGAAAGTACTGTTTATTCCCCATCAGTACTTTCTTTCTTAACCCAACTTGTTTTATCTTTTGGTGTAGAGTTCTTTGATCTAGATACTCTTTTTGAGGTGAAACGCCTTCTAGATTGATAGTAATTAGATCTCCTAGTGCTTTTATTCCAAAAAGTACTATCAGTACCTTGATTGGGTGAAAATCTAGCAGTACTTTGAGAAGGTACTGGTGATTTTGAATAAGATCTTCTCTGGTGAGGGTACCTATGATCTTGTGAGAAGTTTTTGTGGTTAACCCTATGTGAATGATTCCAGACTGGTTTAGTCTCCCTTGGTTTTTGGTTGGCAGATATGGCCTTTGGAAATTTGTTTAAATAGTCTGAGTGAAAGTCACAGTCCTTAATCAGATGATCAGGACTATAACAAACAAAACACAAATTTTGACCCATACTCCCAAAAAATCTTCCTTTAGTTCTATGATTAAAACTATCCTGTCTTTTTGGTGGATGACATGGTGAATGATGAAAATTGTTTTGACCAAAATTATCCCAAAAAGGTTTAGCAGTATTTTGAAAAGATTTTCTTATAGGTACTGCTGAAGGTGTAGCAGTACTTTGAGTTGAAGGTACTCCTTGATTCTTAATATTATCAACCTTAGGTTTTTCAACTGTTTCTTTTGGGGTTTCAGAACTAGATTTACCAGTAAGCTTCTTCCTAAACTCTAGGTTGTCTACTCCAAAACAAGAAACATCTGTCTTAAGTGGTTGAAAACTACCAGTGGGTGGAGGAACTGCATGGTAACCTTTGTCTTTCTTGAATTCTGGAGGTATTTGACTAATTTATTCCTCATCACTAGATGTGTTATCTACATAATTAATGAGTTCATCATCACTAGTTGTTATATCCTCAGAATCAAGTTGTTCCTGATCACTAGGTGGGATCTCTTCTATGCTACTAAAGTCCATACCAAAACCTAGGCCAGTTTTAATATGTGCTCTTTTCTGTTTTTCAACAAAACTAACATGTGAAAGGCCAGATTTTCCCCAAGCAGCAAACTTTTCTAGCAATTCATCCCTTTCCTTAGTTAGCTTTTCAATCTCTGAAATCTTACATCCTAACTTCCATTCACTTAATTTTAACTGATAATCCTGTTGTTCATATTTTTCTGCCCAAGCCATTTCATTATTTTCATGTGTTATTATTTTGGCTTCCATAGACTCTAAAGTAATTTGATAACCAGCTACCTCAGACCTAGCCCTACTATAATTATCTCTTTCAGTTACATAATCATTAAGCACTTTTTGATAAAAATCATGACACTTAGAGCATACCTCAGAGATAAGGGGGTGTACTTGGTGAAGTAGCTACCATAGCAAGTAGAACAGGTTCATCTTCACTCTCCATGCTCCAATCAAAGCTTCCAAGACCATATCTGGATTCCAAAGCAGTAGATCCAGGTTCCTTATCAAAAGATGTACTCCAATCAAATTCTTCCACTGCGACCATACAGTAGGTTACTGGTTCATCATCAAATTCAGCACTCCAGTCAACCTCTGATAGATTTTCTTGAGCTACCAAAGCTTTTGTTTCAGTAATAGGGATTTCCTTTAGCTCAAGCTTGTGTTTCTCAGTCATTCTATTTTCCTGATATTTAGCAAACTTGCATTCTCTTGCAAAGTGTCCAGTTCTTTGACAATTGAAGCATTCAATCTTGGTCTTGTCAAACGTTATACCCTGTTTAGGCTTGAAATCCATGCATCTTCCTGTTTTCTTCATGAACTTCTTGATCCTAGCAGTGATCATAGCAACTTGCCACCTGATATCAATTTTTTCAAGAGCATCCTCTTCAATTTGTGACAAATCTTCTTCATAAGTAACAGGTAAAGTGGCTTGTTGAGCAAAGAATGAGCATACAACTTCATCAGAATGAATGGTGTTTGTTGGTGATGAGGTGAGGGTAGGATAAGAAACAGTACTTTGAACAACAGTACTTTGAGTAGGATGAGCAGTACTTTTAGTGGAAGTACTGCTTCTCTTTTCAGAAGACACAAACGCAATATTGTGGGATTTTGAACTTGTTTGGCCATTCATCTCATGTTCATACACCTTCAAATGGTTGTAGAGATCATCAAAGTCCATAACATCCAAACCAGGTTATCCTCTGATCATAGTAGCAATCACATGCCATGTAGATGGCAAACTTCTTAAGAACTTAAGATTTGCATCTTCAACAGATACCTCTACTTTGTATAACTCCAGCATGCTAAGAAGATTTTAGAATCTGTCATAGGCAGCATCAAGACCTTCTCTTTCACCAACAGTGAATGTTTCAAACTGTTGCTTCAACAGATTTCATTGCATCTTCTTGGAAGCATCATTACCTCCAAATCTTGTCTTGAGAGCAGCCCATAGTTGCTTTGCATCCTTAGCATCATGGAACTTGAGTAGATGACCATCAGGAATAGCAGACAACAGTATGTTGAGAGTCTTTTCTTGATTTCTTACTGTTGCTGCTGGTAAGACGGCCATAGGTGGTTTAGGTTGTCCAGGAATCTCTATAGGTTCTGCAACAACTTCATTACCATTGACAATTACATTCCATAGTGCATGGTCTGTAATGGCAATGTACTGCCTCATCTTCGTGCTCCAAAGATCATACTCTCCCTTCTTGATGATAGGAATTCTGAGTGAGGTGATGGATGGGGGTGGTGCAGCTTCAGTCGACATCTTTAGGGTTTGTTGTTAACTAGATTTTAAGGTTTTCTTCTTAATCAGAGTTTCCACACAAGCTCTGATGCCACTTGTTGGATCTATATACTCTAACCAAACTAACTTTAAGTAGCTTGTAAGGGCTTAGCAACCTCGGATAAATCCTAAGTCACTAACAATGAAGCACTGGATAAACTCTATTAAGTATGAGGAATTTACTTTAATAAAGCTAAGAAGAATTAACTTTAACTTTAACAATTATATTAAAACTCTCAACCTGCTTGATACATAGATTCACTAACAATCCCTAACAGCTCTAATATCGAACTTAGTAATCTCTAATATTGCACGTATGTATAATGCCAATCTAGGGGTCCTTTTATAGGCATAAGAATAACCCTAGTCGGTTTACAACTCTATTCCTTGTATGACAAGTAATACTAAACTAAACTGAGAACATTCTAGAATTACATAATAATTCTTAACGTATTGCATACAAGTCCTTTATCCTTGCAGTACTTTGATGAGTGAGCAGTACTTTAACTTTCTTCATTAAGCAGTACTTTGACTCTTCAGTACTTTGACTCTTCAGCACTTTGACTTTCTGTATCCCAACACACCTTGAGACGATTCAGAGAGCAAATTGCTATTTTACAAGTGACGGCATCAGGTTTAAAAGAGTAGGGCGTCGCAACTCAGACGGCCTAGATTTGGATCCCGATGACGTCAGAGGTTGAAGCCAACGGCGTCACAAGCATAAGGTGACGCCGTCACAGAGTTGACGTGGCCAAGACAAAACCCTAATGGCGGCGACCCGACGGCGTCACAATTAAAGAGTGACGTCGTCGCATATTGTAACTCTATATATAGAATTCGAATTTTTAGTATTTTAGAGAGGTAGTTTTGTGGAGTAAAACCTAAACCGAACATAGGATGTCTTGGGCAGTATCTTAGGGTTCCATACCCTATTTTACAACAAGATAAGTGATTTACTTCATTAATTCAATTATGTCTTCAATTGTTTGTGTGTATGCTTGCATGTTTTCCATGTCCGGCTAATTTACTTGTGTGTTTGCTTAGATCTATGAAACCTAGTTATTAAATATTGATTGATTGTCTCTTATCTTAATTGTAATTGACTTAGGAGTGCTTAAAGTCATCGTTGTGTTTTTAATGCTTGATTAATCTTTGTTGAACCTTAGTTTATAATTACTAGTGGAATTGTAGGCTAAATATCCAAAGATAACCTTAGTGTTAAGTTTATGAATCCTAGAGATTTCGTAGTCATTAACCTTAGGTAGTTTCAAAGAGTTAGGGATAAAAGCACACCCTACAACCTTAGAAGACACAACGCTTTAAGAATAAGGACGTGACAATTCAACCATCAATAGGAGATAACTAGGGAGTAATAGCATCTAAGTAAACACATTTTTAATCATCATAAGAGCACAGAACAATAGACATAAACTACACTCACCTTAGTTTAGATAATTAGATAAGTAGAGTAATCGGTAGAAATACCAAAACCCCCCAAATCCAATACCCCGAGATTCGTACCTTTCAATTTCTAAAAAATATAAAAAGATAAAACAATAATCTTCCTCAACCCCAACCTTAGCGTAGTAATTTCTCACTAGCATTCCTATTCCCCTAGAGAACGATATCAATACCCGAGGCTTACCCTAATACTACACTACAACGATTAGGTTCACTGCCTAGGGTGTTGAAAAACTTGCTCGACGAAAAGGAAGTTCCTTTGACCCCGAATGCGCGTTGTACGCGTATCAAGTTTTTGGCGCCGCTGCCGGGGAATAGAATAGCTAGTTAGATTTCCACCTCATTTAGGTTTCCTTGCTTGATTCCTATCAAGTAAGTTTGTTCCCATTTTTTAGCTTTCTCGTAGTTTATCCCCCTTCTTCATGACCTTTGTTAGTAACCCCATCACTTTTCATCATGGAAGGTGATAATCAACCACCAAACCTGCCATTTCCCCCCACCAATCCCCTTAGACAACTTAGGACCCGCAGTTCCACCAAAACCCTTCTTGAACCTTTTGCTGAACCCGAAAGAGAGTTAAATAGGCGAAGAAGAGCTCTCCATGAGTCGGAACCTCAAGGCACCACCATCAACTTTGATGAATCCGCAACTGACGAAGAGTCCACTCATTCCCCTAAATCCCCTGAAGCCGTCAACATTGACAATCTGAGCCAACATAGCGAGGAAATTCCCGTTACTCCGGTCAATGGACCCATCAATAGACCAGAAGCAAAATCCCTTAGGGAGTACTCTTCCCCCTCTGCATCTGGATTTACCAGCACCATTGTCTACCCTTCTGAACAGGTCAATGAGGTGTTGCATGCCACCGACATTTGATTATCCAGAATGCATGTCAATTCCACGGATCCCACAGCGAAAACCCCATCCATCACATCAAACAATTTTTAAAAATTGTGGATACTATCTATGCTGACGGAGCATCCAAGGAGACATCCAGACTCCGGTTTTTCCCATTTTCTCTTCAAGGACTGGCCAAGGAGTGGCTCGATAAGCTTCCTCCAAGGTCCATCTTCACTTGGGAACAACTCACAACCAAATTCACCAAAAAGTTCTTTCCCCCTGGGAGAACTGCATCCATCAGGAGCAAAATTCTTCATTTCCATCAAACAGATGGAGAATCTATCGTCAACTCCTAGACTCGTTACAAAGATCTCATTCAACAAGCCCCGCACCATGGTATCAACCTTTGGTTGCTTGTTCAAATCTTTTAATGAAAGAAGGATGGGATTGACTTCTCAACTGGCCGAAGAATTTCCAATCTCAAAGCGAAAGAAGGATGGGACCGTATTGAGGAGTATGTCCAAGACCAAGACAACACTTATAATGAGCCAGTAACTGTAATGAGTGTCTCTGCTGCCTCCAATAAAAGCCCACTATCTCTCGATGATCAAATGAGGAGGGCGCAAGAAAAGCTTGCATACCTCACGAAGTTGAAAGAATCAAAGAGGTTGTTTAACCCATACCTTATATGCGAAATTTGTGGAGGGTCACACGAGAGCGATGAGTGTAATGATAACACACGCCAAGAGCATGCTTTCCTTTCCAGTCATGACATCTATGATGACCATTCCCTTCTCACATTCTATCAAAATGATGCGCGCCAAACGGTCAAGCTAAATCACTCAAGCCCGCCACTTGTGAATGGCGGACCGTAACCAGCTTAAAACTGCTTCAGCACGAAATCAATGAAGATCTGAGGAGTATAGTGTTTCCCCGGGTCGTTATGTCCCAGCGAGCTATGCAATGGATTATCGAACGTGTAGTGATCGAGAGATTTGAACGGGAAAAGAGATTTGAAGATTATTATAACTAAGGAAAAAGCCCATAAACTACAGGGGCTTAAATGCAAATTAAAGGAAATTAAAAAGATAAAATCTATTAAATAAACGCTATCACTATATTTAAAATGATGAACGTTTAAAACCTAAAACTTACGTTTTAAAACAAAATTACGTAAACGTACAAATAAAAACGTGAAACTTATACAATATAACTCCTAAAAATATGAAAAATACATTTTTACAATCCTAATGATATAAGAAAATTTATAGAAAAGGAAAATTATTTTTATAACTATTTAATTAATTATTATTAATTAAAAACTATTTTTAACTATTTAATAATTACCTAAAATACAAGAAATTAGGAAATAAAGCTAGAAAAATAAAATTATGAAATGTAAAAATCTAAAATATCAAACTAGAATTTTCAAAACTATTTTTGTATTTTTCTGATTATTTTTCTATTTTTTATGAATTTTAAACTATTAAAAACTAATTAAATTATCTAAAAATACAAATTTAACTAAGAAAAATATGGAAAAATATTTTTTTCTCTTTTTATATTTATCTAAACCTAAGAAAATTGAAAAATTATTTTTTTTGAAGCTTTTCTTAATTTTTTGTATTAAAAGCTATTTAAAAGGTGCTTAAAAACTAATTTTAATCTAGAAAAATAGTGAACAGTGACCAAAAATTATGAAAACTTCAGGGAAATCCTAAAATCTTATTCTAAAGCTGTGAAAAATATAAAAACAAGGTCTTATGTGGAAGAAACTGAAGCTGCAGTGTAATAGTTGAGGAAATAAGCAAGTAGAAATAAGCTAATAAGCACTATTATGCACCAACTGATAACAGAAGCTAGGTAATGCTAAAACTAACTTATAGCAACTAACTACTGCTACTCCTAAACTCTATTAATCAATCTACCAATGATTTAAGCTAATGACTACTTAAGCAAATAAGCTACTTGACCCCTAATTTAAGCTGTTGCAGCAGCTTATATAATAAGCTACAGGGAAAACTAAAAGTGTGGTCCTCAAGACCACCAACCAAAGATCATTTGTCCAAATTTACAGCTAATAAGGAGCAGTAATGAAGTAGTTATAGATCAAAGACAAAGTGGCCATGTGTGACTAGACTGCTGATGCAGTAACAGATAAGGCAAAAAAGTTGCAGTTCAGACTACAAAAAGCTATGAGAAATAAGCTCCTTAGGTATCTAAAAGCTGAACTTACTTATCCTAAGCTAGAGTCTATCAATGGAATCCAAAATTAAGCAATCTCCACCACTACATTAAGCTAACAGATAACAATTAAAAGGGTGGAAACTGAATGAGCAGAACAGTGAGCAGAAAAGGTTGTTGCAGGCCAATTAAGCTAATGGAAATAAGCTCCTTTGAGCTTCTAAGCAAGAACAAATTAACTATGCTAAAAACTACCTAGATCAACAGAAGTTAAGCTAAATCATCAGTAAGCAAAACTCAGGCTAAATGAGAGATTACCAAAGCTAAAGTAACTGTTGTGCAGGTCTGATAAGCAGATTTGCAGATCTGAATAAGCTTAAACTTAAGCTCCTAAAGCAACCTAAGCTTGGCATCCTAAAGCTAAACCTGTAAGCTACTTGTAATACCAAAACTCAAGTAATATCAGTGGAAAAGTAATCTTATACATGTAGAAAAAACCACAGATAAGGACAGGAGCAAAAGGAAATACAACAATATTTGAGACAATCTTAAATACTCATAAAGTAGATTTGAGACTAGAAAACCTTAACTGACTATGCCTTAAAAACAGTTTTAGACTCTTTGAACTCAAAATTAAGTGACAGGAAACATTAAACCTCTACCCAAATGCTAATTCCAAACACTCCTTTAAAAGATCCAAAATGCCTTTTTGAGCTAAAAGACTAGACTACCTTTGACAGAAATCAACTAAGATTGCTCAATTAAGCTACTAACCAAACCACTTAACAGATTTAACCTAGAAACCACCCCAGAATTGTTTTGACTTCCAATTTTTTGACCCGTTTGACTTTTGTTGACCATAACCTTATATTGCTTGAATCTGATCTACCAGCTTATCAAAAGCTATCACCAGCTCATATAAGCTTATACAAACTAGAAAAGAAGCTATATAAAGCTTGAATACAAGATTTTGAAAATTAAAATTGTAACAGTGACCTTGAAACATGAAACTTCAACCAAACTGGAATTAGAACTTAGAAGTGATCACAAACACTGAATTACTTTAAATTCATTACATAGAAACTAAAAAATTACATTTTAAAATAAAACTAAGACATTTCTAAAAAAAAACGACATACATTGAAAAATTAAAAAACTAACTACCAACTTCTCCTCTGTCTTTCTTCCTTTTTATACATCTGAAAGCTTCCACGTGTCATTTAGATCAAATCCCACCTTTCCTCTGAGCCAATGAATGAGTATTGAGTGTTTTAGCAGTTTTATGATTTTGGCGGGAAACTCTGGATTTTGACCTTTGGGCCTTCTGACAGCAACTAGGGGGGGGGGGGTGGGTTTATAGGGTTGATGATGAGTGGATTGAAAGGTGTGGAAGAGATAAGGGTGAGTTGCAGAGGAGTGTAGCAGAGTGTACAGGGCAAGTGGGGGGTGAAGAAGGAGGTGGAGGGAAGGTCTGGAGTTTGACTTCTGGGTGTTGACCAAGGGGTCAAAAAGCAGGAAGGGTCAAGGGGCAGGGGTCACATAGCTTTGGCAGGGGTCAATTCTTATTTTGACAAGGCTTGGAATTAAATAAATACAAGGATTAGTTTTGTAATTCTTCAAACTTGAGGGGCCATTCCTGTAATTTTCCAAACTTGATACAAGGACTAAAACTGACAAACTTCAATAGTACAAGGACCAGTTTTGACAATTTCAAATTTTCCAGGGACCAAACTTGACAATTTTGAAAGTTCAGGGACCTTTTCTGCCATTTTACAAAAGATTTATTCAAGGACCATTTTTGACAAATTAGAATATTTCAGGGACCTTGAATAACATTTCTCTTTATTTAGATTTACCAGGGACTGTTTTTGACAACTTTTGAAACTTGGGGGACTAAAACTGCCAATTATGCAAATTTGATACGTTTTTCACCAGATTTTGACATTTTTGCATTTAAAACACATAAAACACTTATTTGTGATATTTTTATCATTTTGATGCATTTCTGAGTGTTTTCAGATGTTTTTGCAGTTTAAATAGTACAAAAATGATGAGTATTTAGACACTCATCACAAAACGATGAATGCACTCCTTGGGGAAATCTAAAATGGAAGACTGAGGGAAAGGAGGGTTCTGAATACATCATCCGTGATGCCTTTGAAAATGAACTCGGGCAATTCACCATGGAAGGAGTAATGCTTCTAAAGGGTCTCGGAGGATTCATTCAAGAGCAACAAGCTGAATTAGAAAGTCAGTTCGCCGAACTCCACAAAAGAATAAGCGAACCTGGTCCAACCCAGTACGATCCAACGTGTGCCATTACTACTCGATCAGGAATTACTACCAAGGATCCCCCATACCCAGACCAAAATCCCACCACCAGGGAGCCTGAGTTAGGAAATGGAGCAATCCCTGAACCTCCTTCGACTCCCCACGACCTCCCTTCACAAACATCTGCACCTGCCCAGCGACCGACTCTCGCACGGATTCCTTATCCCTCGCGTTTAAAGAATCAAAAGGCTGAAGAAGACAATGAAAGAATATTGTCTTTCTTAAAGCGGACTTCCGTCAACATACCACTTCTCGATGTATTTTATCATATACCTAAACATAGCAAATACTTCAAGAGGTTATTATCGAATCGGAAGAAACTTGAAGGGTTGATATCAATAGGAGAAGAGTGCTCAGCTATCATCCAGAAAAGCTTGCCCAAGATGAAAGAAGATCTGGGCAACTTCACCATTCCTTGCTCTATAGGGGCACTTTCTATGAAAAATGCCTTGGCGGATCTCGGGGCAAGCATTAACTTGATGCCCCATTCCTTATTCCTCAAACTCGGATATTCAGGG
Organism: Chrysanthemum seticuspe; assembly: GCA_019973895.1. Classification (NCBI taxonomy): domain Eukaryota; kingdom Viridiplantae; phylum Streptophyta; class Magnoliopsida; order Asterales; family Asteraceae; genus Chrysanthemum; species Chrysanthemum seticuspe. The sequence goes on from BPTQ01000009.1 coordinate 290,108,295, forward strand.
CTGAAACCAACCAGAATGAGTATTCAGTTAGCTGATCGATCAATCAAATATCCCATTGGAGTTTGTGAGAATGTTCTTGTAAGAGTAGGAGAGTTCAAGTTTCCGGTTAATTTCATGATTTTAGAAATGAAGGAAGATAACTCGGTCCCGATAATCCTTGGAAGACCCTTCTTGGCTACAGCTCGTGCCATCATCGATGTTCAATATGGTAAACTCACTTTACGAGTAGGGTCCGAGAGCTTAACCTTCGACATCAAGGATTCTATGAGTCATTCCTCCTCTTACGATCACCCTATTTGTTGGGTTTTAGGTTCCTTGGATCAAGAATTATTCTAAGTACTGGAACTACGGACAAAGTTGATATAACCACGGACAGAAGAATGAAACCACGGATGAAGACAAACCGCGGCTAGTAGTATTGTGTAACCACGGATAATATATTGTAACCACTGCTAGTCTTGTTTAGTCGGTTTAGTATTATGTATTAGATAAATATGGAAAAGATATTTATCTTGTAAGTTACGTATTGTATAATGTAAAGGACTCCTTAGCCTATAAAAGGAGGTCCTAGGTTAGATTAGATGTATGTATGTTTTATATCTAAGGTCGATACACTTCAAGGTTGTAAAACCCTAATACTGGTTAGAGTATTCGTATTAATAAATAATATTGAGGTATTGAATGTTTACTGTTCTTCTTCTTAAGATTAAGTATTAAATTCCGCGTGATACTTAATAAGTTCTTTGTTTAAGTCAGTTTCTATATTAGATCGTTTGCTCAAATGGGATCAACAAGTGGTATCAGAGCTTGTGATCTAGAAACTGTAACCAAGAAGAAGTTCTATTCAAGAAAGCTAAGATGTCTAACGAAACTCACATGGTGACTGCATCAAAGGTTCCCATGCTCAAGCATGGTGAGTATCAAATTTGGAGAATACGAATGAGGCAATACATTCGTATGATTGACTATGCCATCTGGGATGTCGTTGAAAAAGGTGATACTCTTCCTTTGAAGGGTGCTGATGGTAAAGCGATAGAAATTGTTAGTGAAGTTGACAAGGCTAGAAGGAAATTGGAAATTAAAGCTCATGGTATTCTTTCTATGGGAATACCTAATGAGTATGCTTTGGACTTTGAAAGATATGAGTCTGCTAAAGAGTTACTGGATGCTCTTGAGACAAGATTTGCTGGTAATGAAGCTACAAAGAAATCAAGGAAGAATATGCTCAAGCATCAGTTTGAAAACTTCACTGCACTAAGTGGAGAAAAACTTGATGGCACTTATAACAGGCTTCAAAAACTTATCAGTCAATTGAAGTCAGTGGACTACAATGTTATTCCATAAGATATAAATTTGAAGTTCATTAGAAGTTTATCTCCTGAATGGGCTCTTCATACAATTGTGTGGAGAAATAAGGAAGACTTTGATAAGATGACTCTGGACAATCTCTACAACAACTTGAAGGTTTATGAGTCTGAGAAAAACGTTGCTGGTGCATCTTCTGCTAATCAAAACATTGCTTTTGTTTCCACCAATCATATGAGTTCACAAGATGTATCCACTGCTGCCTATGGAATAACCACGGCTATTGCAAACAATACCACTGTTAGTGATAATGTCAGTGATGGTGCAATTTGTGCTTTTCTGGCTGATTTAACTACTAGTGTTACTGTTTTAAATCAAGATCTAGATCAAATTGATCCTGATGATCTTGAGGAGATTAATCTTCAATGGCAAATGTGTAGAATATTGGATTTCACTTACATAACATAACGTTAACACACTAAGCACATAGATGATTTTAGAGAGAGAGAGAAAGTGGGATTTTCTAGTAAGAGAAACTTGTGAAATATTAGATTACCAAAGAACATCCAACCCTCTACCTTGCAAGGTAGAGGGTATTTATAGGTTACAAACTAAACGACCTCTTGACGGCCTGTGGATCAGGGATACAATGGGTAAAGACCCGTCCTTCCTCCACGGTGTAGCACTAAACCATTCTACGCAACTACTTATCTAATAAATAACATATATAATGACAAGTCTGCGAGCTAACTTTGGCTAGATAATAATTGGGGTGACCGACTCTTTTACTTATGGAATTTTTGATTCCTAACAAAATGGCAATAATGACTCTCCAAGCAAGGAAGTTTCTGAGGAGGACTAGAAGACAGGTTAAGTATGATGGTCAAAGGAGAGCTGGATTCGACAAAAGCAAAATGGAGTGCTTTAACTGCAAGAAGAAGGGTCACTTTGCTAGGGAATGTCGAGCTCCTAAGAGAATTGAAGGCATTAAGAAGACCAAAGAAGAGCCTGCTTCTTCTTCAGCTTTGGTTGCTCAAGATGGGATAGGTGATTATGACTGGAGTGATCAGATTGAAGAAGGTCCTAATGCAGCTTTTCTTGCTAGTGAAGCTTCAAAAGAGCATAACTTTGCTCTAATGGCCTATGCTTCATCGTCTGGTTCAGATTCTGAGGTATCTAATGATTCTAATAATTCTACTTGTTTCTTTAAATCATGTCAAGATAACTTAGAATCTCAAAAAGCTATCACTGAGAGTATGAGGAAAGAAGTAGAAAGACTGTCTATGGACAACCTAGGTTATAGATATGGTCTAGAAAGTGTGGAAGAGAAGCTTAAATTCTGTATCAAATGTGAGTTTGAGTATGTTGATAAATTTAATATACTAGGTGGTGAAATTGATCTTAAGGATAGAGAGATTAAAATGCTTAAAGAAAAACTAGAACAGGCAGAGAGTGTAAAAGAACAGGCCCTAAAAGAAAAAGAACAACATGTTGTTAGGGTTGCTAAAACACAATATGCTTCTGATCTAGTAAATAAACCAATAGGTCAAAAATTGTTCAAAGATGGTATTGGCCTAGGTTACAATGATATGCCACCACCATCTCTTATGAAACATGCACCACCTGCAAAAGAGCTCTCATTTAGCAGTGAATTTAGCTTCAATAAACTTGTAGGTGAGAATAACAAGATTGAATCACCTAAGATAGGTTCTGATAAGTCATCTGATTCTCCCACAATTGAAGATTGGGAATCAGATTCTGAGGAAGATAAATCTGAATCAACTCAAACTGAAAAGATAAAGCATGTTAAAAAAGTTGATTCTAAACAAGTCAACCTTGTACCTAGATTTGGAGCTCAAATTGCTAAGAGAGTAGTTGAGTACAAGGAAGTACCTAGGGAACAGATGAAAAGATATATACCTAGGGGAAACCAAAGAAACTTCAATGGACTAATTTCTAATAGATTAGGAGATGAGTTTCAATGTGTTAAAAAGGCTTGTTATTTATGTGGTAGTTTTGAGCACTTACAGAGAAACTGTTATAAAAACAGACCACAAGTTTGGAATCATTGGAAGAGGGTAAATCATCAAAACTTTTCAAAGAAAACAAACCCTCATCCTAACAAAAACATGATTCCTAGGGCAGTGTTGATGAGGAATGGGAATACAAAATCAATAGTCACTGCTGCACCTAAATGGGTTCCAACCACTGCTAAGGAAAATGTAAACACGGCTAAGCAGAATCAAACCACTGTTAAGCAAAATATCACCACTGATACAAAAGAAGTTTTAAAAATTCCAAAGGTGATAACTGACACAGTGGTTGGAAATCATTTTTATGCTGTTAAGGCCTCAGCTAGTTGGCAATGGAAGCCTAAGACCAAGGTTTTACCACATGTCAACTGTGCATCAATGGACCTAAAGAAATTTGAATATTTTGATGCACAGGGCAGACCCAAGTCAGTATTGGCTTGGGTCCACAAAAGGAACTAACTTGTTTAATTTCATGTGCAGGGCAATCTACAAGATGAGCTAAAAGATAAAGGAGTTTTTGATAGTGGTTGCTCTGGGCACATGACTTGGGATGGGAGCAACCTGGAGGAAAGAGCTAGACTTTTGGGTCAATGGGCAAGGAGGATTGGTAAAGAAAGGAAGCAAGTTATAAGAAAGAAACCTTCTTCAATTGCACAGATGAGGAATGTACTGATGAAGATTATTAAGAATTCAGGCATTCATATTCCTGATAATCTTAATAAATGTTCATTTGAAAGAATTCGTGAGCTTTATATGAGATGTATGAGGATTAATAATGATGATTTATGTCCAATGAATTCTAAAAAGGAAGAAGAGTGGATTCAAAAGGATGAAGAATGGATTCAAAGTAAACGAAAGAGAAAATCTGAGATTCAGGAGACATCTGATTCTAAAAGACTGAAAGTAGTTGAAGATGTTAATCAAATTATTTCTTATGAGTTTAAGCTTAAAGTTGGAAGTGAAGGAGTTTGGAAAATTCAAAGACTCAACAATGAAGTTTATGAGTATAATAAATTTTTATAGATGCTTCAGTATTTTGATAGAGATGATTTGATGAATCTTTGGATACTTTACAAGAATAAGTTTGGTGAAGTACATCCAAATGATTATCATGAGAGACTGGTTTATCATAATTTGAAGATTTTATTTGAACCTACTCATGATGAACCTGAATGGAAAGGACTCTACAATGGTCAGGTTACAAGGTGGTTTTTATATCAAACTTGTGGAGTTCATGTTTTAACTGTTTCTGGAGAAGTTATTCATATGCTTGTAGATGGTGATTATCATCAACTGAATAAGTATCCAGAAATTATTGCTCAGATGTTGAAGACTGGTATTATCAAGATGGTGTTGCCCTATGATGGTCAAGCTTACAATTTGTTGCTGAAGTATGAGAAAATTCTTAAATCTAGTAAGTGTTTGGCTACATCCTCCAATTCAGATGTTTTGAGCTTAAAGGAAACTTGAGAATTCTATTGGAATGTATCAAGTTTAGGGGAGGATTGTTGGGTTTTAGGTTCCTTGGATCAAGAATTATTCTAAGTACTGGAACTACGGACAGAGTTGATATAACCACGGACAAAAGAATAAAACCACGGATGAAGACAAACCGCGGCTAGTAGTATTGTGTAACCACGGATAATATATTGTAACCACTGCTAGCCTTGTTTAGTCGGTTTAGTATTATGTATTAGATAAATATGGAAAAGAAATTTATCTTGTAGGTTATGTATTGTATAATGTAAAGGACTCCTTAGCCTATAAAAGGAGGTCCTAGGTTAGATTAGATGTATGTATGTTTTATATCTAAGGTCGATACACTTCAAGGTTGTAAAACCCTAATACTGGTTAGAGTATTCGTATTAATAAATAATATTGAGGTGTTGAATGTTTACTGTTCTTCTTCTTAAGATTAAGTATTAAATTCCGCGTGATACTTAATAAGTTCTTTGTTTAAGTCAGTTTCTATATTAGATCGTTTGCTCAACTTTTGTTGAAGAAGTTGATGAATTTCTTGATGACATAGATGGTTGTATTGATGAGTATCTATTAAACGAAATCATGAATGATGATAACAACATGATATACAATGATGAAGAGATTGAGATGGTTGGAGCTGTTTCCTTTTACCCGCGTAGGGAAGAAATTGAACCTCTTGAACTTCAGAAGCCGGAAAACAAGCTAAACCCATCAATCAAGGAACCTCCTACCTTAGAACTGAATGACCTCCCGAGCCATTTAGAATACGCCTTCCTTAAAGAAAAGGACCAACTCCCTGTCATCATAAGCTCTTCGCTGACCACTGAACAGAAAGGGAAGCTCTTAGAAGTTCTAAGAGAATAAAAAGGAGTGATCGCATGGAGTGTTGCTGATATTAAGGGTATTGATTCCACTTTTTGTACTCATAAAATCCTTATGGAAGAAGATTACAAACCAACCGTTCAACCTCAGAGGAGAGTTAACCCTAAAATCAATGAGGTGGTAAAAAAGGAGGTCGTCAAGCTCCTCGATGCCGGCCTAATCTACCCCATTTCGAATAGCCCTTGGGTCAGCCTAGTCCAAGTAGTTCCAAAAAAGGGAGGAATGACGGTTGTGAAAAATGAAATGGGTGACTTGGTACCGTAGAGAACGGTTACTGGTTGACGTGTTTGTATCGACTACAGGAAGTTAAATGACGCCACTTGGAAAGATCATTTTCCTTTGCCATTCATCGACCAAATGCTCGAAAGGTTAGTCGGGCATGAGTACTACTGTTTTCTTGATGGTTTCTCAGGATACTTCCAAATCCCCATTGCTCCTGAAGATCAAGAAAAGACTACGTTTACATGCCCTTACGGGACTTTTGCTTACAAGAGAATGCCCTTCGGGTTATGCAACGCCCCCGCCACCTTTCAAAGATGCATGATGGTCATATTCCATGAATTAATTGAAGACAGCATGGAAGTATTCATGGATGATTTCTCGGTATTTGGGAATTCCTTCGACCTTTGTCTATCCAACCTTAGGAAGATGTTGAAACGGTGTGAAGAAACAAATTTAGTCCTGAATTGGGAAAAATGCCATTTCATGGCAAGAGAAGGAATCGTCTTGGGGCACAAAGTCTCCGGAAATGGAATCGAGGTCGATAGAGCTAAAATCGAAGAAATATCCAAACTACCCTATCCTACTACCATTAAGTCCATTCGAAGGTTTATCAAGGACTTCTCGAAAATTGCCCGACCAATGTCACAGCTTCTTGTCAAGGACGCCCCTTTTGATTTTTCTGAAGAATGCAAGGAAGCGTTCAATCGCCTAAAGAAAGATCTCACTCAGGCTCCGATAATGGTCACCCCTGATTGGTCTCAACCGTTCGAAATCATGTGCGATGCTAGTGATTATGTTGTAGGCGCCGTACTTGGCCAAAGAAAGGAAAAGCATTTTCTACCAATTTACTATGCTAGCAAAACCATGAATGTAGCGCAATAAAATTATACAACCACCGAGAAAGAGCTTTTAGCTGTGGTTTTTGCCTTCGATAAGTTCAGGAAATATCTCGTCCTTTCCAAAACTGTCGTCTTCACAGATCACTCCGCCTTACGATACTTGTTTTCCAAACAAGATGCAAAACCTCGACTTATTAGGTGGATTCTATTGCTTCAAGAATTCGACATTGAAATTCGAGATAAAAAGGAAGCTGAAAATCTTGCTACTGATCATCTATCATGGTTACAGAACCCAGACCTTGAGAAATTAGACCATACCGAAATTCGTAACTCTTTTCCTGAGGAAAAGCTAATGGCCATTAAGGAAATTGAGCCATGGTATGCGGATTATGTTAACTATCTGTCCGGTAGGGTTTTGCCAAATTATATGACTAGGCAAGATAAAAGGAAATTCTTCACCGCGCTAAAATACTATTTCTGGGATGAGCCCTTCGTATTCCGCATATGCCCCGATCAAATCATTCGACGTTGTGTTGCTAGAAGAGAGATTGATCAAATTATAAGAGAATGTCATGCGGGACCATCTGGGGGCATCACGGTGTAAATGTCACGGCACAAAAAGTTTTCGATGCCGGATTCTACTGGCCTACTGTTTTCCACGACGTTAAGAGATTAGTTCAAACATGCGATGCATGCCAACGATCGGGAAACATCTCGCTGAGGGATGAGTCACCTCAGAACTATATCCAAGTCTGCGAAATATTCGATGTTTGGGGTATAGATTTCATGGGACCTTTTCCATCATCTGGAGGAAATGAATACATTCTAGTAGCTATCGACTATGTATCCAAATGGGTGGAGGCCCAAGCCCTTAGGACTAATGATGCAAGAGTAGTCATTCATTTTCTTAATAAACTATTCGCACGATTCGGGATTCCCAAGGCATTGATCAGTGATAGAGGAACCCACTTTTGCAATGCTCAATTGGAGAAGGTGATGAAGAAGTATGGTGTTCCGCATAGATTTTCTACAGCATATCACCCCCAAACGAATGGGCAAGTAGAGAACACAAATAGAGCACTAAAGCGGATAATTGAAAAAACGGTCCACCATAATAGAAAAGATTGGGCATTCAAACTGGATGAGGCACTCTGGGCATTCAGAACTGCTTATAAAACACCTATCGGAACAACCCCTTTTCGCTTGGTATATGGGAAAGCATGCCACCTCCCTATTGAACTTGAGCAAAAGGCATACTGGGCACTTAAGGCCTATAATATGGATTATTCTGAGGGAGGGTCAAATAGGTTCCTACAGCTTCAAGAACTGGATGAACTAAGACTTGAAGCTTATGAATCGTCGATCACATATAAAGAAAGGGCGAAAAAATGGCATGATCAACGAATAAAGAATCCTAAAGAGTTTGTGGAAGGAGATAAGGTGCTCTTGTATAATTCAAGATTGAGATTATTTCCGGAAAAACTCAAATCAATATGGTATGGACCTTTTTTGGTAAAAAGGAAAATGGAAAATGGGGTTGTGATACTACTAGACCATGATGGAAGGGAATTTACCGTGAATGGACAACGTGTGAAATATTATCAGTTGGACAATAATGAAATGGTCAACGATGAGGATATTGTTTTTGAAGAAGGTGACGGTAATGAAGTCATGTAGGGGCACGACTTCGAGTCTAGCTACAAGACTCATAAATAAAGAAAAACGCTTCATGGGAGGCAACCCATGCTTAATTGTTTGCTTGTTTGTGTGTCGTCTATCTTTTATTGATTGTTTATTCTCATGTTTAAATTTGTAGAAAATGCTTTATTTTGTCTTTAACCTCGTCTTAATTACATATAAAAGTATTTTACAAAAGGGATAAGTGTGGGAGGATTACACACGTTTTCAAAAAAAAACGTGAACATGAGAATTACGATTATTTAAAAGATATACATGTGTGTTTGTTCCAGTCAAATGCTTGTATCGAATCATAATGGATGTTTTGCAGGAAATTTTTCCAGATTCTAAAGATATAAATTTTCCAGAATTTTTTTTCCAGAAAATCGCAGACCAGTTTCTGTCAGGATAACCTGACGGCGACAGGGTCGCAATCTGACGGCGTCAGGAGGAGTAGAAACTGCTTACTACTTTTTCTCGTTTTCTGAGCTACTTATAAATTTTTGGAATTTTCCAGGTCTTAATTTTTCAGAAAATTTGTAAACATCCATTCTACAAGCATTATATCCTAGTTTAGTAGAGTCATATATATATTGTTACCTTCGATTTTACCCGAAGGTTTCGTTTGTTTTCTTCAAGTATGCAGGTTTTATTTATCAAGAAGAAGATACATAAGATTGGAAGGAGCTTTTCACGCAAGCATTCTTCTTGAAGAAAGATTTAACCACTACGTCACACGGATCCTACCGAGCTAATCAGGGGAGTACTAGTTTCTTTCGTTTATAATTACCTTCCATTATCATAACTTTGATATTTTCGGGGAACATTGGGGACAATGTTCAGTTTAAGTGTAGGGAGGGAAAATAAAACGGGAACTTTGAAACTATGCTTATCCTTGACTATTTGCCTTGTCCAATTTCATTTGTGTAATAAATCATGAGAAATATTAGTTAGGGTAATTTTGGCACCAAATTTAAATTTTTTCATGACATGTAGGAGTGGGCCATTAGTCTTAATAAAGCGTCTCATGGATAGGAAGTTATATGACTAGTACAAAAACCCTTTACCACTTAAATTCCACCCAAAATGTGAGGATCGCCCTTAGATTTGTAGGAATTAAAGCATTCCACTTTAATGCTTCGAGTGTGTACCTCTAGTATAATAGATTCTAAAACTTGTTTTGTGATGCATTCCGAGATCGCTAGTGAGACTACACTTGTGTAGTTAGGAATAACTAAATGATAAGAGGCATTAGGATAACCCTTGTTTGATACCCGTATTATAATTACTTCTTCCACATTGGTTGAGTAATTCCCCCACACCCTTGCGTTGTACTCATCTTTAGTACACGATACCCCTAGTTAACCCCTCAGAGCCTATCCTTTTCGCTGTTCTCGTGATGTTTCGGTTTTCTGGAATATCAATGAAGAGCATTGTTTACAATCCACCCCCAAATGTACACCCAAATCGCCTTAGCCTACCTTGTATGCATTCACTTTTAGTGCATTATTGTTATCATACTAAACCCTTAGTTCAATTATCTAGTTTCTTGCATAAGTTGCTAAGTCGAGTCATATCCTTTGTACACAGTTTTGGGACGATTGGGACTCATGGGAAAAGTTAAATTTTATGAAATGACGGGAAGGAACGTTAAATTCAAATTCCCTTTATTTGCGTAATAATGTACTCCAAGTGTTTTAATCTTTTCAATTCAGGTCAAATTAGTGTTAGAGTAATAAAAACTCAAGTGTAGGGATGTGCCTATAAATCCCTATTATTTTGATGTTATCGTAGAGGATGTAGAGTAAAGGTGTATGAAAAAAAAAATAGAGTGTAAAAAAAAAGGCTACCATCCTACATCTATCTTTAAATTTATGTTTGTTTGTTTCAAGTTATCTAGAGTTTAGAGTGTCGAGTCTTGGCTTAGCAACACCATTCTTCTCATGCTTGTAACATAAAGATTTTTGACTTGCCACCACTAAATCGCCTATCCCACCAAACCATTTGTTTCCCTACCGTAAGCCTAACGTTACAACCCTTTAAAAGACCTCTTGGATAGTTTTACCTAGGTGCTTACGCCAAAGCGATGGAGGTTTGATCTAGTCTCAAGCCTATGGTAATCTTTGTACTAGGACCGGTTAATGAGTATTTATCTTCCATTTCCAACTTGATATATTTCATATACACCCGAGAGATGAGAGTATCCAAACACCACTTGTGAGGTGCTAGTATGTAATTTCCGAGCTTGTTATGACTTTTGCGGGGCTTATACGTGTTGTGAATTGTTCTAAACTAATGCTTCATGACCCCTAACTTATAAATTAATTGGCTAAAAGCACATTTGCTTGAGGACAAGCAAATACCAAGTGTAGGGATATTTGATAAGGATTTAAAAGGTACACTTTTGAGGGGTCATTTAAGCCCTTAATTGATCACTTTTTGTATCCGTTACTACTTAATTTCGTTCCTTTTCACTTTTTAGGTCTCTAGAAGGCAAATTATTGGAATGACACTTATTCGTATGAATAGGCGCGAATATACGAAGAAAATGGCCAAAGTCAAGAATCGAGACACTCAAGCTGCTGGAATTGAAGGGGACGGCGTCATGGCTTAATTGCGACGCCGTCGCAACACACCTTGAGACGACTCAGAGAGCAAATTGGTATTTTACAAGTGACGGCATCAGGTTTAAAAGAGTATGGCGTCGCAACTCAGATGGCCTAGATTTGGATCCTGACGGCGTCAGAGGTTGAAGCCGACGACGTCACAAGTATAAGGTGACACCGTCACAGAGTTGACATGGCCAAGACGAAACCCTAATGGCGGCGACCCGACGGCGTAACAATTAAAGAGTGACGCCGTCGCATATTGTAACTCTATATATAAAATTCGAATTTTCAGTATTTTAGAGAGGTAGTTTTGTGGAGTAAAACCTAAACCGAACATAGGCTGTCTTGGGCAGTATCTTAGGGTTCCATACCCTATTTTACAACAAGATAAGTGATTTACTTCATTAATTCAATTATGTCTTCAATTGTTTGTGTGTATGCTTGCATGTTTTCCATGTCCGGCTAATTTACTTGTGTGTTTGCTTAGATCTATGAAACCTAGTTATTAAATATTGATTGGTTGTCTCTTATCTTAATTGTAATTGACTTAGGAGTGCTTAAAGTCATTGTTGTGTTTTTAATGCTTGATTAATCTTTGTTGAACCTTAGTTTATAGTTACTAGTGGAATTGTAGGCTAAATATCCAAAGATAACCTTAGTGTTAAGTTTATGAATCCTAGAGATTTCGTAGTCATTAACCTTAGGTAGTTTCAAAGAGTTAGGGATAAAAGCACACCCTACGACCTTAGAAGACACAACGCGTTAAGAATAAGAACGTGACAATTCAACCATCAATAGGAGATAACTAGGGAGTAATAGCATCTAAGTAAACACATTTTTAATCATCATAAGAGCACACAACAATAGACATAAACTACACTCACCTTAGTTTAGATAATTAGATAAGTAGAGTAATCGGTAGAAATACCAAAACCCCCCAAATCCAATACCCCGAGATTCGTACATTTCAATTTAAACAAAAAGATAAAAAAATAATCTTCCTCAACCCCAACCTTAGCGTAGTAATTTCTCACTAGCATTCCTATTCCCCTAAAGAACGATATCAATACCCGAGGCTTACCCTAATACTACACTACAACGATTAGGTTCACTGCCTAGGGTGTTGAAAAACTTGCTCGACGAAAAGGAAGTTCCTTTGACCCCGAACGCGCGTTGTACGCATATCACAAGCATTCCCGGAAAACCATGCTACCCCTAATGTCTTTCATAAATATTTTGATTGTCGGATCATGTTGGTTTTCTTAAATACTCCGGCATAAACATATCAATAACGCACTTGTTAAAATTATCAAGACAATCTTGTGAAGTATGCTCACTCATTTGCGAATATTCATCAAACGTATTGGGTGCGGTGTCGTACGCCAATTGGCGTATGGCAGATGCACACTTCATAAGAACACTTTAACTCATTCGACCCGTAGTATCGGGTGATTGGCTAAAGAATTTAAAATGATCTGAAAGAAATTCGGAAGTATAAGATTCAATACCTTCAACTATTTGTAGAAATAGTTTCCGGGTCATACGAAATCTTCTTTGAAAATTCTGGTTCGTATACTTACAACCTTGAATGAAATAGTCGTTATGCAAACGTTCTTCGACAAGCTCACGTTCACGATATATCGGGTTACGAGTCACGCAAGGTTAAGCTGCTGCTTGTTTCAACTGTTGCTGATATTCGTACGCGGCCATCATAAAATCAAAGTCAGTTTTGTCATCTACGTCTGACCAGTGCTAAGGTAATTCGTCACTTTGATTCGGATCCATTGTGAATGAGAAAGTTTTTTGTTAGAGAGGAAGTATATAAACTTGATATTGAGTAGTGGAAGTGTGAAAAAAAATTGGGTATTTATAGTAGTAAGAAAATGGTTTTGATTTTTTTTAGTCAAGCTAGCCGTTTTTTAACGTTGAGGGGGGGTAAAGTGAACTTTTTTAAAAACACAACGGTAATATAAACGTTGAGGGGGTTGAAGTGATTTTTTTTTATTCGGTTTGCACCCTTAATGCAGCGTTAAGTAGCTAACGCAGCGCTTTAAACGTACCCTTAACTTTTGAAGACGGTGTGGTTAACGCACCCTTAACGCGCAAATGTTAAGGTTTAACTTGAGGAGTAAGTTAACACACCGAGTGCTCTAAATAATTGAAACTAAAAAGTGACCTAATAATATTGTGAAGACACCGATGTCACTGGCTGATATATTCTAAATCAATTTAGGGCCTGTCTGGTAGTGGGTTTTGGGATCAAGGGATTGGACACAAAGTAAAAAAATAATGTTTGGTTTGTATAAGTGAGTTTTAATATATAGAGCCACACCCGTACGTCAGGGATTGCAGAAATACCAAGTGAAGTGTCTGTATTTGATGCATTATATTCTCTTTCCTCATTTTTCTTTGTCTTCATCTAATAAAATAACATTTTTATTTTGTCTTCATATTAAATACTACTCAAATATAATATGTTTAATATCATATTCTTCATAAGATAATAATTTCTCTAATTTATAAAATATCATTTTCTATCTCACATTAAATCCAAATCCTAACTCAAATTTAAATCAAAATCCAAATCTTAATCATAATCCCATCTACAAGCCAAACGGGCCCTTAATGTTATTCCTGATACGTCATTTATACCAAATTAAAAATCTTAATAATCTATTTTTCTCTAATTAACTTCTCCCGCCATCAGTTTCATCTTGACGCCATACATCCCAACCCTATGTCACCTCTGATCGGTGATCCCACATGCGCTGCCATTTGTCTGCCCTCAGTTGCGCTCATGCATAGTAAGGCTCAAAACTAAAAAGCATATACCCTCTTTCAACAAGATTATTTATAAATCAATACAATTTAGTGAATTTACTTGATTTCGATAGCTTCTATTGACCACATGATGTCATGATGATAATGTTGATAGGGCCTAGAATCAAATATAGGTTCAAATGATCCATAACTCAATGTGTTTATATGGGGCCATGCTTTATATTTCTTTTAGAGTAAAATATACTGTTGGTCCTTAGTTTTGTACTTAAATATTACATCGGGACAAAACTTGTTTTTTTTATTGTGGGGAGTTCAAAACAATGTTTTTATAGTCTAAATCAGTCCATTAACTTATTTTTCGTTAGTCAACGTCTGTTATCTTCTCTCATGTGAGGCAAAATGGTCATTTTATTGTTTTGGTTGATTATTTTAGTGGTACAACTTTAGGGACGAACGGTGCACTTAATAAAAAAGTTATACCATCACTAACACCACCCTAATGTTATCTCTTTTCCTGCTTCTCTATAAATTTTTGCTTCTCTCTCTAAAATTAACACCAAAACCATTCTCAAATCTCATCCATCCACTCAAAAAAAAAAAAAAAAAAAAAAAAAAAAAAAAAAAAACCTAAATCAAACACCAATCTTCATTTTTCATCTTGATACCCACACACAATATCAAAACCAACAAAATATATTTGGGATGATCCATAGATGCGGCAACCAACACCTAACGTTTGATCCATTTCAACAAACTAATCATATATTTCATTTCAGAGAATTTTAAATACTCCAATAGAGAATCATATTACTTGAAACATACATAAATGATACAATGCAACTATGTTCATGCTCTTAATCAAAAGTACAAATTCGCTACATCACTAAACATTTTACTACATTAAAAGATTCGTGTCATTGATGTTGATGGAAGTGTTTATCCGGAGGCGGCCCTGTTCCTTTAACGAATTCTATAAATGAATAGATTAATCCCTATAATTCCTCTCTTTATAAAATTTCTTCTCACTAGCTTATTTCTTCGCATTTCGCTTCTGTAATGTGAGGTAAATCAGTCATAAGAGATTTTTGTCACTGCTAGTTTTTATCCAGTGCAATGAAGTAGCAACCTAATATGAACATACATGATATATCTCACGATAAAAGTTGTAAGGCTATTATTACTGGCTTGTTCAACCGTCTGCAAAGATCAATTGTCTCTTCCTGAACAGTAGGAACTTGTTCTAAAGGTATCTCAACTCCAAGATCACCTCGTGCCACCATGATTCCATCTGACGCTTCCACAATTTCGTCAAGTTTATTTAAAGATTCCAAACTCTCGATCTTTGCCAAAACCTTCACCAATATGTAGATCACATTATATACATGAACACAATAATGTAAATTATTCTATTAGCTTTCTCGTTTTTTGGTGATTAGGTGATTCTTTAAATACTTGATAGAAGCAGCGTCTTTCACAAATGAAACAGCAATAAAATCAACACCTTCAGAAATTCCAAATTCGATATC
Source organism: Chrysanthemum seticuspe (assembly GCA_019973895.1). Taxonomy (NCBI): domain Eukaryota; kingdom Viridiplantae; phylum Streptophyta; class Magnoliopsida; order Asterales; family Asteraceae; genus Chrysanthemum; species Chrysanthemum seticuspe. The sequence goes on from BPTQ01000009.1 coordinate 290,123,651, forward strand.
AGACCAATCCTGTTAATCATATACCATAAATCAAATTCTATTAAAAAATCTATAATGATAAAACAAATGTCATTTCGCAATTTGATACTATATTTCTAACCTTGGCAGAAAAGGTTGGGAGTTCATGATGTTTGTTAACAAGTTTCCCATTTCTCCAAAAACTCAGTTTAGCTCGAGGTAGAAGTAAACCAGGGTTTGTACACTTGCAACGTAAGCCATTGTCAATCTTTTCAATGACCTCAAACGTAGCCATTCCACCATCAACAACAAGCTCGTCTCCCTCTTCGACTCCTAATACCAAATTAGATAAATTTAAACCATGCTCACAATAGAAAACAAGTAACAAAAAACATAAATCAATGTAAAGGTTATTTATGATTTATACACCTTCATTAAAGCCTTCATAGCTTGCTTGCACAGTGAAAGGACGAGAACCATCGAATTTTTTCGTAGTAAAGAACCAAATTGATCCTTCCTAATAGCCAAATATGAATCATAATTCAATCTTTATACTAATTAATTCCTTAATATAAGTACAATAAAAAGTTTCAAAAGTCGAAAGAGTCAAAGAGACCTCTGCTTTGACAGATAAAGGAGCATCATGGATCTAAATAAAACAAACAATTCAATTGATGAATCCAATCAATCAATTATTATATTTTATTAATTCTTCCTTAATTCTCATTTATTTTAATACTGGAAGTGGGAGAGAGGTGGGTGAGTGAAAGTGTATGTATGATTGCTAGGGTAAAATGAATGAAAAATGTAGATGAATGACTTTATATATGGGCAAAATAGTCATTTAAGGGATTTGGCAAAAGATAACAGACGTTGACTAACAGAAAATGGGTCAAGGGACTGATTTAGACTATAAAAACCTTGTTTTTGACTCCCCACAATGAAAAAAGCAAGTTTTGTCCTAGCGTGATATTTTAGTACAAGATTAGGGACCAACAGTGTATTTTACTCTTTCTTTTAGTAGATGAGGTATACGAAATACATCATGTTAGTTTATTATTAAGTTTTTCTTATTGAAAATTGGATGTAGCGTAAGTTGTAACAAAAAGAAAAAATAATATTTAGATTTGGCACAACTGTTTGGATATTTGTGTTAGCCCGTATTATCCTGTAGCCCACATGTCTTATAGCTTGTATTATTGTAATGGGCTTAAGCCCGGTTCTAGACTACTCCATGTATCCTTATTTATTATACGTATCAATGAGAAGGTCGACACAGACATTTTCCCCGCTTACAATCGATACCATGTAAGTGGGGAAAATGTCTGTGTCGACCTTCTCACTGATACGTATAATAAATAGGGATACATGGAGTAATCAAGAACCGGGCTTGAGCCTATTACAATAATACAAGCTATACGACATGTGGGCTATAGGATAATACGGGTTAACAATTTGATGAGGCTATATTTGCTACTGTGATTAGCATTAACTTTCAGCTTATGCTTTCACTCACAAAGGTGTTCTCAAATAGGAACACAATTTTCCAAAGCTTTATGGCACTGTTTGATTGCTTCTTTTTAGGTCATATGCTGCTGGTCTTTTACTTATTTTTACATGCATTGTAATTAATAGTTTTAGGTTGTGTTAGTACCTGGAGACTGGAGTCTTCCTCTTTTCACTTCTTATATGCTTATTGGTTTAAATTTAAAATACTTTGCATGGTGTTGCAGGCTAGTAATTAAAAATATTACTTTGTTACTAACAGACAATGGAAGTAAATGTAATTGATCTTAAGCAATTCTACAAACATAGTACACGATAGTTCAAATCTTAATATTGGCATCCAATATTTGAGCAATATAAGTATTTTTTACTGTTAGAAAAATAAAATATGGGCCAAAACGTGAAAAAGAAAATATGGGTCGGTCACAAGAAAATATGGGCCGATCACACTACTCCGTGAGAATGTGAAAAATAAAATATAGGCCAAAACAAAGTGAACCCTATGGGCCTATAGCCTGGCCTATACAATGTCCAAAATGACAAAAGGAGTATAAGAGCAAGGGGTGTGGCAACTTGCCCACTTCTCTTCATTTGGGCCCCACGTGTGCCACCTCACCGCCACATCACTTCAACACACTAACTAAAAAATACCCCCCAATCACAACATACTCACTTCTCTTCATTTGGGCCCCACCCACACTAATTTTATTTCTTTTCCATATTTTTCAACACAATAAAATTCATTTCATTTAAATAAAATTACAAAATACAATAATAAAAATAAAAAAAACAAAATTTATATCAAAAAAAAGAATGCTTGGCTCAGTGCTGTATTTTGTACACCATAGCCTCTTTGTCCCACTTTAATATATGAGACCCACATGCTTCCCCTAGAAACAAAAGAGCATCTACAACACAAAACGTATAACACACACTAAAACACATACTCACACACACTAAAAACACATACTCACACACATTGAAACTAAAAACGAAATTTAAAATCAAAAAAAGAAAACAAGGTTCATTACAAACTCTGTCATATTACTTGTCGTCTTCCTCGTCGTTGCAATGGCGAAAACACCAACGGCGAGCTCGCCTGGTGTCGTGGCGAGGAACAAAGTGAACCGGCGAGATGCCATGTAGGAAATGGCGAGAAGCAACACAACCCACACCCCATGCTCTAAGTAGACTTTATTTGAGAGCTTGGAACGAAAAAATAATAATAACAAATAAATAAATAAAAATACAACATTTTTCATCAGTTGTCTAATGCATGAATTGATGTGTATCAAATAAAATCAAAGATGTGTATCAAATAAAATCAAAGGTGTGTAGATCAATTCTCATAATAAAATGACAAGACACAACATTCTAATTAATTTCTATCTCACTTATCAATTTATTTTTTACCTCAAAGGAATTGTTGGCAAGCGGTACATGATATTGTATGAAAACATTTCTCAATTAAATGATTGTAACTTGACTAGGGATGGTAACGGGCGGGAAAAACCCATAACTCGCGGGTACCCGTAACTTGGTGGGTGGGTAACCTCGTCAGTTTTTACTCACGGGTGAGTCGTGGGTGAAAAAATGAACTCACCACTGGCGGTGGGTGAGTGGCTGGTAATGTATACCTCTCGTAAGTAAACATGTCACACCCGTTTTGAAATACACGCGAATATACCTTCCAAAATACTCACGAATCTATTTTTTTTTATTAAACTTGCATTTATTATATTACTTAAATATTTGTGAAGGTATTAATATATATATTTATAAAAATAAGAGTAACTTATACTTTTCATCCTTATGGTTTTTGACCAATATAACACCGCAAGTCCCTTTGTTTTTATTTTTGCGCCATGAGTCCTTATAATAAAGATTGGTAACACCATCAGTCTCTATCTCTAACGATTGTTAGTTTTTTCCGTTAACTCCCCACATGTGCCATGCACATGAGGGTAGAACAATCGTATTCGTCCGTTTTTATACATTTTCGTCCGTTTTAATACGTTTTTGTCCGTTTGAATACGTTTTTGTCCGTTTTTATACGTTTTCATCCATTTTATATGTTTTCGTCTGTTTTTATCCATTTTCGTCCGTTTTTATACGTTTTCATCCATTTTTATACGTTTTCGCCCGTTTTCTTACGGTTTCATACATTTTATCATTTTTTTACGTTTTCGTCCGTTTACTTACGTTTTTATACAATTTTGTCCATTTTTATACCTTTTCGTCTGTTTTCGTTCGGTTTTATACATTTTCGTCCGTTTTCTTACGTTGTCATAGGTTTTATCCGTTTTTATATGTTTTCGTCCATTTTTATACGTTTTCGTCAGTTTTCGTTCGATTTTATACATTTTCGTCCGTTTTTTATACGTTTTCGTCCGTTTTTTTACGTTTTCATAGGTTTTTATCCGTTTTTATATGCATAAAAATGTAAGAAAATGGACGAAAACGTATAAAAACGGATAAAACGCAAGAAAACGTAAGAAAACGGACAAAAACGTATAAAAATAGATGAAAAACGTATATAAACGGATAAAAACATACGAAAATGTATAAAACAAACGAAAACGTATAAAAACGGACGAAAACATATACAAACGGACGAAAACTTATAAAAATGGCCGAAAACGTATAAAAACGGACGAAAACGGATAAAAATAGACGTAAACGAATAAAACGGACGAAAACGTATACAAACGAATGAAAATGGACGAAAACGTATAAAAATAGACGAACATGTATAAGAACGGACGAAAACGATTCTTCTACCCTCATGTGCATGGCACATGTGGGGAGTTAACGGAGAAAGCTAACGATCGTTAGAGATAGGGACTGATGGTGTTACCAAACTTCATTACAAGAACTCATGGCGCAAAAATAAAAACAAAATGACTTGCGATGTTATTTTGAGCAAACCACATGGACGAACGGTGCAATTTACTCTAAAAATAATATAAATCATCAAAGTATCAAATATATTACTTAATATTTCAATTCTCAAGCCAAGTTTACTTGGTCTTGCGATCATAATACACATGTAACTACTAGTCTTAGTCTTAGGCAAAAATTCATGAGTCACAGAAGTAGTATTTTTTTTGTACGTGTTAATGCTAACACTAATATTTAATTAGTGGATAGTTGACTAACTGTTTGCATATTTGTCAATATGTCGTAACTTAATGATCCTGCTATGCAAGTTTGATTTTCTAAATATTAAGAAACAAGTGTGTAAATGTTACGTTTCACAAACCCACGGGTTTACGCGTGGGCAATGAGTACCCACGGGCATGTTATGGGCAAAAAAATGTACACGTAGACGGGTGGCGGGCAAGGAAAAAACCGTGGGTGTGGGTGACAGGTTAGACGTACCCATGCACGTAGTCCACGGGCGCCATCCTAGTGAATTTAAGTCTTGCTTAAAACTTGTGATATAGATTTTGTATAGAAAACTAATAGATTACCCGCGCATTGCGGCGATAGGTACCATATAATTGATATTTTTGGCTAATAAATTTTTATTTATTTATTGTTTTTACGGTGACAATATGTTTAGAGCTGGCGAGAATTTTTTTGCAGTCACGATAAACTATTGAATTTTTAAGGCCGTTGATAATATCTTATCTAAGGCTGGGTTTTGATTTTTTTTTTTTTACTTTTATTTTCTTATTTTGGAAGTTCCGACATAACCCAATATATTGTTAATTTTTTTTAAGTGTTTGAGTTTAAGTTGTATCATATAATAAAATGATTGTACTTTTGAGTGTGGGTGTTTAAGTTTTAACTAAGAGAGAGGTTAAAAAGACAACGCCCCCCCCCCCCCCCCCCCCTCCCCCCACCACATTTTTACAAGTTACATTCCTTTTTTTTTTTTTTTTTTTAATCACAAATGTGAAACAGAAAGTGCGGAATAAAAAATTTAAAGTTTAACAATTTAAAAGTATTAAACTAGCAAAAAGTACGGAACAAAAACTGATAAAAAAAAAACTGTATTGTACTGTAAACAGGAGTGTTAGGAATGCTCCTAACACGAAAATGTGACAACATATAGGGGTGTTGATCGGTTCGGTCATCGGGTTGTTCGGTTAGTTCGGTTCGGTTAATTCGGTTAAAAATTTTTTTAGGTCAACCCGAGAACCGAACCGAACCAAATTCAAATTCGGTTTTCGGTTCGGTTCGGTTGAATTCTAATTCGGTTCGGTTCTTGGGTTTACCCGAATAACCCGAATTTCATTATTTAAAAAAAAATAATAATAATTACATAAATATTTAGCAAAAAAATATATTTCAAGCATAAAAAGTGTTTTATTATATTATGATAACCTTTTAATAGTATTTATTTATATATAATATACATAAAAATATATAAATATATATATAAATATATAAATATATAAAAAATATATATATTTATATGAATTCGTTTTCGGTTCGGTTTTCGGTTCAAACTGTCAAACCCATACCCAACCCGAGAACCGAATTAGTAGTTCTGTTCGGTTCGGTTTTAGCAAATTCGGTTCGGTTATTAGTTCGATTCGGTTCGGTTTCGATTTTCGGTTTATTCGGTCTTTTCGGTTTTTTCGCTCACCCCTAACAACATATTCGGTATTAAAATAGTTAATAAAGACCTAACTCTTTTTGATGTTCTGGTTGTTCCTGAGTACAATGTCAGTCTGCTGTATGTTCATAAGATTGCTAGAGACAATAAGATGTTTGTTGGGTTTAATGAATCTAATTGCTATATACAAGATTTACATCAAAAAAGGATTGTGGGGATTGGTAAACAATGCAATGGGTTATATATGTTTGATATTGATTCTACATGTAAGATTACTTCTAATAACTGCATTTCTGTTTGTCATGTTTCTAGAAATCTATGGCATCAAAGACTTGGTCATCCCTCTGACCAAGTCCTTCATATCCTTAAATCCACCCTTAAACTTGATAGCTCATCTGAATCTGACCATCTTTGTGATACTTGCAACAAAGCTAAACAAACCAGGGAACCATTCCCTCTAAGTGAACATAAATCAACTAAAATTGGTCAACTTGTTCATCTAGATGTATGGGGACCGTATAAAGTCACTAGTAGAGATGGTTACAAATATTTTTTAACTATTGTTGATGACTATTCTAGGGCAGTGTGGATTTATATGCTTAAGGGAAAGGATGATGTTTATGTTTCCATTGTTAATTTTACTCAAATGCTATCAAATCAATTTGAACACAATGTTAAGACTTTCAGAAGTGATAATGGGACAGAATTTGTTAATAATAAACTTCAACACTTCTTTCATGAAAAAGGAATTCTACATCAAACCTCTTGTGTTTATACACCACAACAAAATGGTATTGCAGAAAGGAAACATAGGCATCTCCTTAATGTAGCTAGATCCCTTATGTTTTAGGGGGAATTACCTTTATATCTGTGGCCTGAATGTGTTCTAACTGCTGCCTATGTCATAAACAGGTTACCCTCTTCAGTTCTGTCTGGCAAATCCCCTTTCTCCCTTGTGTATGGGCATGACCCTTCACTCTCTCTCCTTAGAGTCTTTGGCTGCTTATGCTATGCCACCATTCTCAACATCTCTGATAAATTTGGTAGTAGGTATGAGAAAAGTGTCTTTATTGGATATTCAAATGAGAAAAAAGGTTATAAACTTTTAAGCTTAGAAACAAAAAATATCTTTTATTCCAGAGATGTCAAATTTTATGAAACTGTTTTTCCCTTCAAAATGAAAAATACCTTGTCAAAACCTTTTGTTGAAACGTATGTGCCTAAAGATTTAAATCATAAAAATTTCTTTGACTCACAAACAAGTCCCAATGATGAAAGGAGAGTGACATCCTATGATGATGACACAGTGTTGAGTCATCCTTCTAGGGATGATGAACCTGTTGCAACGTCTATAGATGACAATACACACCCTGAGGGCACCATATCACATGAATCACATCCTGCTGATGCATCTTCTGATTCTGCTGATACATCATCTGATTCACATCAGAACTCTGAACAAGAAAGAGGCTTGCCAGCCACCACTGCTAGAAGGTCAACCAGAGTCTCTAAGTTGCCCAGTAATCTTAATGACTTTATAGTAGAAGGGAAAGTCAAATATGGTGTTGAAAAGGTTGTTAATTATTCTAATTTAAACAAAGATAATTACTGCTTTGCTTCTAGTCTTAATAAAAGTATTGAACCTACCTGCTATGAAGAAGCCATCCTTGATAGTAATTGGGTTGATGCTATGAACTCTGAAATTGAGGCCTTAAATGAAAATCATGCTTGGGATATAACTGATCTCCCACCTAATAGAACTCCCATTGGTTACAAATGGATCTTTAAAATCAAATATAAAGCCAATGGTGAAGTTGATAGATACAAGGCTAGATTAGTTGTTAAAGGTTATAATCAAAGGGAAGGAATAGACTATTCTCCTGTTGTGAAAATGTCTACTGTTAGATGTCTTATTGTTTTAGCTGTGAAAAACAAATGGCCTCTTTTCCAACTTGATGTTAACAATGCTTTCTTGTATGGAGATCTTGATGAGGATATATATATGACCATCCCTAAAGGATTCTGTAATGAGAACAATAAGAATAAAGTTTTCAAACTTGCCAAGTCTCTATATGGCCTAAAACAAGCTCCCAGGAAATGGAATGAAAAACATATCAGTGTTTTAAAAGAAAATAACTTTGTTCAATCTGTCAATGATCATTCTTTGTTCACCAAAACAGAGAATAACAAGTTTATTGCTCTGCTTGTTTATGTGGATGATATTGTCCTTACTGGAAACTGTATTGATGAGATAAACTTATTCAAAGAGTTTCTAAAATCAAAATTTCATATCAAAGACTTGGGAAATTTAAAATATTTTCTTGGTATTGAGGTTTTAAAAACTGGGAATGACATCTGTCTCTCCCAAAGAAAATACTGTCTTGAACTCCTCAAAGAATTTGGTCTTCTTGGGTGCAAACCTGTGTCAACTCCTATGGAACCCAACTCTGTCCTTCCATACATTCCCACTGCTGATGATCCCCTACTTGTCAACATCACTGGTTATCAGAAGTTACTTGGGAAACTTATCTATCTCACCCATACAAGACCTGACATCTCATACTCAGTTCATTGTCTGGCACAATATATGCATTCTCCATTAAAATCTCATCTAGAATGTGCCCTCAATGTTCTGAGATATCTAAAAGGAGCTCCAGGAAAAGGTCTAAGGTACAATTTCAGCAACTCTGAAAATCATCTTGAAGGATATAGTGATGCAGATTGGGCCAAATGTAAGAAAACCAGAAAATCTGTCACAGGCTATTGTGTTTTCTTTAATGATTGTTTGATCTCATGAAAAAGTAAAAAACAAAACACTCTTTCAAAATCTTCCACAGAAGCAGAGTATAGATCTTCCTGTTAATCTTTTTTGTGATAACAAATCTGCTTTACAACTTGCTGTCAATCCTGTTTTCCATGAAAGATCAAAACAATTTAAAATTGACGTCCATTTCATCAGGGAAAAAATTGCAAGAGGTGTTATAAGTGCCAAAAAGATTGGCTCTTCAAACCAAACTGCAGACATACTTACTAAAAACCTCCCTGTTTATCAGCATAAATTCTTGTGTGAAAAATTGATATTGTTTGATATGTTTTCCCATCAGATTAAGGGGGGATGTTAAATTTTGGGGTATTAATCCGTGGCAAACATATCATTCTATCAATTGCTAATGGCTTTTAAGTTATGTTCAGTGCAGGATTATTACAGGGGTTAATCATGGACAAAGAATAAAAGGTTTAAAGTTCCAAGATGCTCGTTTCTGCTGAAGCTCTTTTCATTTCTGATGATGAGTCATTTATAGCCGTTAGAGGGGTCTTAGTGTAACTTAATCTCCTATTTAATAAGTCCCTTAATCTAGGGTTAAACACACTTGAGTGTGCAGTCATTGTATCACACTCTTCTCTTCTTTCTGATCATTTCATTGATCTTGTCTTGTCTTTGTACTTACATGATTATTGTCTCATTGACATTAATCTAATCTTGTAATATTTTGGATACTATTGCAAACTTAATCTAAGCCGACTATTGTGGCTTAGGTTTGAATAAAGGTTATATTGTTCATCTTGTGTTGCTTATACTTTCTGTTGGGAATTATGTGAAGTAGGATTTCTGCTGTCAATACTGCCGAAGGATTCTGCTGAAGTAGAAGCAGAATCTGCTGAAGAAGAGATTATGCTGAAGTATAAAGCCGTGCCATGTTTCTGCTGAATAGTGGAAGCTGACTAGGATCTGCACACGCTTTATTAATTAAATGCTAACCCATCATTAATCTTGAACTGCCCGAGGTTAGCATGAACATTATTGTACTGCTCAATATTGTTTAGTGTTTTAGTCATTAAATGCATGCTTGCATGTTTAGTCGATTGAGTAGTAATAGATTAGGGTTCCTTGTCTATAAAAGGAACCTCATAGTTTGTAATAGATAACAATTCGAAACATAGAGTTTCAGTTAATAAAAGATCCATAGAGGATCTAAGTGTTCTTAGTTATAACAACTTGTATTTACATTCCGCTATAGAATACGAGTTGTAGAGATTTTCTATTAGTTTGCTTATGATTACATAGGCAACACTAACGATCCACGAGTGCTCAAGATCTGTCAAGGTCTGTCTGTGATCAACAAGTGGTATCAGAGCTCTTGTTGAACACAGACAGACCTTGACAGATCTTGAGCACTCGTGGATCGTTAGTGTTGCCTATGTAATCATAAGCAAACTAATAGAAAATCTCTACAACTCGTATTCTATAGCGGAATGTAAATACAAGTTGTTATAACTAAGAACACTTAGATCCTCTATGGATCTTTTATTAACTGAAACTCTATGTTTCGAATTGTTATCTATTACAAACTATGAGGTTCCTTTTATAGACAAGGAACCCTAATCTATTACTACTCAATCGACTAAACATGCAAGCATGCATTTAATGACTAAAACACTAAACAATATTGAGCAGTACAATAATGCTCATGCTAACCTCGGACAGTTCAAGAATAATGATGGCTTAGCATTTAATAAAGCGTGTGCAGATCCTAGTCAGCTTCCACTCTTCAGCAGAAACATGGCACGGCTTTATACTTCAGCAGAATCTCTTCTTCAGCAGATTCTGCTTCTACTTCAGCAGAATCCTTCGGCAGTATTGACAGCAGAAATCCTACTTCACATAATTCTCAACAATCCTCCCCTAAACTGGAATTTGACTTGGTTAAGTTCCAGTTTCCTAACCTTGATAGATCTGTATAGACTGCAGTACTAGAGGATTGTTCTCAAACATCAGTAGCAAAGAACCAATAATAATCTCATCTCTATGATGACCAAAATTTGAAACGCCAGGTCTTTGCAGCAACAACAGACAGAATGTACATCAAAACTCATTAGTTGCATACTATTCTCATCACATCCAGGTGTGTTAACTCCTGTGAGAGGTGAATCATTGAAAATAATGGATTTGATGTCTCTTTACCAATAGCCATCACTACTGGAGTAGCCAGATGTTTAAGTCCGAAAACTATGGTACATTGATAACCATCTAATTTATGAGCAAATCAGCAAATATATAAACGGATTTGATGTGTCTTTACCTGTAGCCGTTTGCTCAGGACTAGGCAATTCTTAGAATTGGTGAATTGATAACCAAATATGGATTCAGTTGCCTTTACCACAAGCCATATACTTGTGGGCTAGCCAATTCTTGGATTCCAACAAGGAATAGACCATGGTGAATTGATGACCATACAACTCTCAGCAATTAAGCATGGGTGGTTGCAGACCCTATGATTTTGAGCAAATCATTACAGCTATCAACAGATTTGATGTGTCTTTACCAAAGCTGTACCCTTTGGACTAGCCAACTCTTTGATACACTCAAGGTATATCTGGTGAGTTAAAAACCATCAACAAAATACATCAAACCTGCAAGAGAAAGTCAGTTTTTTTTTTTTTTTTTTTTTTTTTTTTTTTTTTTTTTTTTTAACTAAGAAAATAACAAACAAACAAACAACACAAAATCCTCGCATGAGGCATATGCCTCCCCTGAGGCCTATGCCTCCCCTTAAACTTTGCAGTTAAGGGTTAAACATTCCTATATTGACCACAAGGTGTTGAAACCTTGGCCCATCAAAAGCTTTTGTTAACAGATCTGCCACATTATCATCTGTATGAATTTTAGCCACATTTATCAAATGTTTTTCATATGCATCTCTTATAAAGTGGTGCCTGATTTCAATATGTTTGGTTCTACTGTGAAAAACTGGATTTTTGACAATGCATATGGTACTCTGATTATCAATAAAAAGAGTTGTGTTCATGAAGTTATACCCATAATCCAGCAGTTGATTTTGAATCCAAAGGACATGTCCACAGCAATTTGCAGCAGCAACATACTCTGCTTCAGTAGTGGAGGTAGCCACAATGGTTTGTTTCTTGCACTGCCAAGAAATCAATCTCTTTCCAAGGAATTGACAGCCTCCAGTTGTGGATCTCCTATCCAGATTTGCACCAGCATAATCACTATCACTATATGCTTCCAACTTGAACGGAGACTCTTTTAGGTACCAAAGGCCTAAATGAGGTTGGCCTTTGAGGTACTTAAAGATCTTCTTGACTGCATTGAGATGGGAAGTAAGTGGAGTGACTTGATGTCGAGAGCAAACACTCACAACAAAAGTAATATCAGGTCTTGAAGCGGTTAGATACATTAATGAACCAATCATTGATCTGTATAAATGAACATTCACAGGAAGATCTGGTTCATTGTTGGCTTTTGTTTTTGGAACTTCATAAGGTGTTGTGGCAGTTCTGACACCTTCCATACCAAATTTCTTCAACATGTCCCTCACATATTTATCTTGACTGATAAATATCCCATCTTGTTTCTGCTGAACTTGGAGACCCAAAAAGAAAGTAAGTTCCCCCATAGCACTCATCTGAAATTCTCCTTTCATCAGATCCTCAAATTCCCTGCACCAAGCTTCTTTAGTGGATCCAAAGATGATGTCATCCACATACACTTGCACAAGTATGATGTCTGTCGAGTTCTTTTTCAGAAAAAGACTCTTATCAATGGCACCTCTTCTGTAGCCATGCTTCAGCAGAAATGATGAAAGCCTAGCATACCATGCTCTTGGTGCCTGATGAAGTCCATAGAGAGCTTTAACTACCTTGTAAACATGATTAGGATGATCTGGGTCTTCAAATCCTTTGGGTTGAGTGACATAAACCTCCTCTTCTATCTCACCATACAGAAAAGCACCTTTAACATCCATCTGATACAGCATGAAGCCCATGTAGGATGCATAAGCCAAGAAAATACGAATAGCCTCTACTCTAGCAACAGGTGCAAACACTTCATCATAATCAATCCCTTCCTCTTGTCTGTAACCTTGAGCTACTAATCTTGCTTTGTTTTTAATAACCACACCCCTTGCATCTCTTTTGTTCTTCAGAATCCATTTAGATCCAATAGCATATTTGCCATCTGGTAACGGTACCAAGATCCAAACTTGTTGGTTTTGAAACTGTTGCATTTCGTCTTGCATTGCCTCAATCCAACTTGAGTCTTCAAGAGCTTGAGTGACACTGGTTGGCTCTACTTGAGAAAGAAAACACGCAAACAGACAATGCTTGAAGTCTGTGTGATTGTCTCTTTGCTGATTTGAGACATAAGAGAGAAAAGCAACCTGTCCAAATTTAGGACTAGAGATAGCCCTTCGAGTTCTAACAGGAGCTAGAATGTCACCAATAATATTGGATTGAGGGTGAGTTATGTTGATTCTTTTAGTAGCAGTGGGATTGACTTCAATGGTAGGTTCAAGATTAGTCACAGTTGGTACAAAAGTTGTGTCATAGGAAGGTGAGGTGAAAATGCCAGATTTGGGTTGATGATTTCCAAGATCTGAAGGTCTTGGGAAGCGAGTATATGGTTCACCAAAGTCTGTGGACACTCTAGTAGGAACAGGAGTAGAAACAGTCGAGCTTTCAGCAGAGTTGATGACGATGGGAGAGACTGCATCAGTGTCAGGAGAAACATGGTTTCCACTGACAGCCTCATTTGCAAGCTCCCCATTCACCTTCTCAGCTTCAAGCTTAGCTGCAAACTCTTGAGTCTGAAGCCTAGCAAGGTCCTTAGCATAGTGTGATTCATCTTCACTCTCAGCAGAAGTATCTCTAGAAGATTTACCTGCAACATTGTTAGGGGAGAAATAAGGCACAAGTATAGGTTGTTCATCATCTTCAAATTCACTTCCAGAGTCAGCATCCAAGGTACCTGCATTGTTAGTGGGAGATGCTTGAGAGCCTGCACTTTGGTTAGCCATATGTCTAGTGTGACCCAGATAATCAATTAGGTAGTCAAGGTCAAAAGACCACACATGACCCTGTCCTTGAACATTGGGCTTATCTTCCAGGTATCTCAGGTTCAAGGTCTCCTCTATCTTCTTGGCAGATAAGTTGTACACTCTGTAAGCCTTGCTATTAGCTGAATAACCCACAATATAACCATCATCAGCCTTCTCATCAAACTTCCCCAAAGGATCACTGGTGTTTAAAATGGTCACTTGACAACCAAAAGGTTTGAGGTAATGAATTACTGGAACCTTCCCAAAGAGAAGCTCATATGGTGTTTTGAGGTGAGGTCTAGTAATGGAGACTCTGTTAAGCACATAGCAAGCTATGCCAACAGCTTCAGTCCATAACATAGTGGGCAATTTAGAGTATGCAAGCATTGATCTCGCAGCCTCTATCAAGGTCCTATTCTTTCTTTCAGCTACCCCATTTTGTTGCGGGGTTCTTGGATTGCTATAGTCCCTCTTTATCCCTTTAGACCTACAGAGTTCTATTATAATAGCATTCTTGAACTCTGTCCCATTATCACACCGAATTCCCTTAACCTTCTTGTTCAACTGATTTTCAACGAGGGTGATGAAGTCTTTCAGCACTGGAGTTGTTTCATCTTTAGTCCTTAGAAAGAACACCCAACAAAATCTGCTGTAGCCATCAGTGATAACCAAACAAAAATACTTGTGATCAATGCTTCTGACTTGAGTTGTACCAAATAGATCCATATGTAACAGTTGAAGAGGCTCAGAAATTATGCTCATAGCAGTGATCGCTTTGTAGGCTGCTCTGTGTTGCTTCCCTTTGTTGCATGCAACACAATTATGATCATTGGAGAAAACCTTGGAGGGAAGACCTTCAACAAGACCCCTTTTTGAGAGAGTGTTTATGGTCTTGAAATTCACATGAGCCATTCTCCTATGCCATTTGTTAGACTCATCCAATGATGCTTTAGCCAGCAAATAAGTGAGGTCACCTTCAGGATGAACTTCATTGAGGTTGAAAGTGTATAGATTGTGAGTTCGAGGAACTCTCAGCAGAATTGAAGTATCTTCTGGAAGTTTGAACTCTTTAGAAAGCACAAGACATTCATTTTCAGAGAAAAGTACCTTGTTCTTGGTGTCACAAATTTATGACACTGAGAACAAGTTGAAGTTCTGAAGTTCCCTAACATAGTACACATTCTCAAAGTTCAGTAGGGGTGTCTTGATGGTGCCTTTCCCAATAATTCTCCCATCACTTCCACCAAAAGTCACATTGCCTCCTTCTTCAATAGGAACAAAATTATGCATCATATCTCTATTACCAGACATACTTCTTGAACAACCACTATCAACAATACCAATATCTTTATGCTTAAGAGGATGATCCTACAGAAACAAACATATATACAAAAGAATGTTAGTATACAGAGGAGGCTCAAGTCATTGCTGACTTGAACCTGCCTTGTGGATCATAAGATTTATGTCTAGCAGATGAGAAAGATCCACCATTGTTCTTGGGTTTCCAATGAAATTTAGGTCCCTTATTATTCCAAGAACAACCTGCTGAGGACTTGACAGCAGTACCCCAACACCCTTTCCCATTATTCATAGAGTCAACATATGCAGGCCAATAACCATGTTTAAAGTATGGGCTAGTGGGTTGCACATAAGGTCTATCAGCTGATCTCCTCCAAGGAGAGTCAGTATAAGTAGCTTGAGGGACATAAGGTGGAATATTCTTAACATTGGTCCACACTGGTCTAGGTTTCTGCTGAGTAGCACATACACCCAATCTTTGCTCATAGAAATCACAATCCTTAATTAAATGAAGTTTACTTCCACAAACAAAACAAGTCTTCCTTTTGGAAGATTTATTCAACAAAGCAGATGTTCTATTACATGTAGAAGAACTTAAATCAGAAACATTAAAGGAATTGTTTTTAACAGACAAATTATGCAAAGATTTAAAGGACAAGTCTTCAGGGGAAACAGGCTTGGAAGTAGATTCCTCAGCAGCTATCCTAGAAGGCTTGTAGATAGATTTGGGTGCAGGCTTGGGTGTAGGCTCAGGTGAGGGCTTGGCAAGGTCTGACTTATCACTTGAATCACATCTGTAAGTAGATCCTTGATCCGATGAATTGTCACTGTCAGAGAAAGAGACAAAGTCATAAGATGAAGCATCGTTGTTTGGCAAGTCTTTTGACTTTTTGCCATACAGATGGTGTGATCCATCAAAGTCAATAGTAACAGACAGGTCAGTGGGCATGAATTCACCTCTAATAGGTCCAGGGACAGCATGTAAATCACCTTCCTTTTTAAAGTGTTCTAAGCCTGCAGGTGTAGATTTACGCCTATCTTGCCTAGCTTCCAATCCTACATACTTTTGAAAACCTAAACCTATTCCAGAGTTCATTGACTGACTATTATAGAGTTCTCTAGCTAGATTGTCACCTGATATTAACCATGGTTTATGTCTAGCTATTTCCTCAGCTAGTTTCTCTTTAAGCTCTAGGTTCTCAGCAATAGTATCAGCTTTTTCCTTTTCAGTGCTTTTAAAGTTAATATTAGCAATATCTAGATCAAATTGTAGCACCTTAATTTTTTCTTCATAAGCTATCTGATTCTTTTGAAACCAAACCTTTTGTCTTTCTAATGTTTTTAACGAAAGTTTATAAGCTTCATTATCAATATAGCATTCATTGTATTTAGGTTTCATAGTATCATAAGCTTCTTTAAGTTCATTGTATCTGTCACTACAACCAAATATACAGTTGTGTACCTGAGAGAGTCCCATCAAGGCAAATTGATCATGCCTATCTTCTGAAGTGCATCTAGCCAGCAATCCAAGCTTCTCAGTATCAGCAGCTTCCTCATTCAAAGGTTCATGTGCAGCCCAGTTGACATGTTCATCCATGGTGACAAGAGCTGCTGAAGTGCTAGCTCCCTTCTGATTTTGCTGATAGGAATTGTCGTTAGCTCCCTCTCCACTCTTCCTGTCTTTGCATTCCCTTGAGAAATGACCCATCTGGTGACAAGAGAAACACTTGACCTTTCTCCTGTCAAAGCGAGCTGGTTCCTTTCCCTTGAAGCCAAACTTTCTTCCTGACCTCTCCTCAAACCTCTTGATATCTACTGAAAGCATGGCCACCTGCCATTTCAGTTTCATCTCCTCCATCTCAAGAGGGTCCACCTGGTCAAAATCTTCATATACAAGATGCTGCTGAGTATCATAATCAGCAACAAATGAATGAAGAACATCCTCCAATATACTTCCAGTTTTAGCTTGAGGATGTGATGGAGTGGGACGATAAGATGATGATGGTAAGTAAGATGGACTTGAAGCATGCATCATCATATTGGAGTGAGATGTCCCAACAAAGGCTGTATGACCAGAAGAGGATGCACGGTAGGGAGATTTGACATCAGGTTCAAGAGATTTGAGCTTGTTGTACAGCTCATCAAAGGTGAGCATGTCCAACCCACCTTTAGCCTTAAGAGCTATATTGACATGTAACCATGATGGAGGCAAAGATCGAAGGAACTTTGAGTTGCAATCATCATTGTCAGGTTTTGCATTCAGCTGGTTTAGCTGACTCAAAATCTTGTGAAACCTGTCGTATCCCTTGTGGATACCTTCTTCTTCAGAGATATTGAACTCTTGGAAGTGTTGTCTCAGCATGGACTTCCTCATTCTCCTGGACTCTTCATTACCACCGAACCTTGCTTTAAGAGCCATCCATATGTCCTTTGCATCAACCATGTGGTGAAAATCACCCAAGTGATCTTCAGGAATAGATTGAAGAAGGATGGTTCTTACTTTGTGCTCTCTTTGCACTGCTAGAATCTCTTCAGCAGTTTTGGGAGGAGCAATGGTAAACTTACCATCAAGATCTGGGATAGTCTTCTTCAGACTGTTTCCATTCTTCACAATCTCCCATAGATTCCAATCAATATTGGAGATCCAGTTCTGCATCTTCATGGTCCACAGATCATACTCTTCCTTTTTCAGATAAGGAAACTTGACATTACTGTTGGAGAGACTAAGTTGCTGCATAGAGGTGGTGTTTTTGATGTTGTTGTTGGAGACTTCTGATTCATCATCAGTTCCAGGCATGGTGAATATGTTTTTGGTTGTATGGGTGAGGTAAATATGGTTCTCAGTATCGTAGAGACTTTCCCGAGGCTCTGATACCACTTGTTGAACACAGACAGACCTTGACAGATCTTGAGCACTCGTGGATCGTTAGTGTTGCCTATGTAATCATAAGCAAACTAATAGAAAATCTCTACAACTCGTATTCTATAGCGGAATGTAAATACAAGTTGTTATAACTAAGAACACTTAGATCCTCTATGGATCTTTTATTAACTGAAACTCTATGTTTCGAATTGTTATCTATTACAAACTATGAGGTTCCTTTTATAGACAAGGAACCCTAATCTATTACTACTCAATCGACTAAACAAGCAAGCATGCATTTAATGACTAAAACACTAAACAATATTGAGCAGTACAATAATGCTCATGCTAACCTCGGGCAGTTCAAGAATAATGATGGGTTAGCATTTAATTAATAAAGCGTGTGCAGATCCTAGTCAGCTTCCACTCTTCAGCAGAAACATGGCACGGCTTTATACTTCAGCAGAATCTCTTCTTCAGCAGATTCTGCTTCTACTTCAGCAGAATCCTTCGGCAGTATTGACAGCAGAAATCCTACTTCACATAATTCCCAACACTTTCGTACATGGTATCAGAGATTCAGGCTCATTGATTCTCTTCGGCAACAAATTGGTGATTTGGGGTTATTGCTATTGGCGTAATCACTGGTTATCGTCTACTTTCAATTAGCCCTAGACTAAGTCAATCTAGGGTAATTGTGATTTGTTCTTCCGCTGCATATTTCTCTGTAAGTCTAAGTCTTATCCCTTCTTCAAACATACAGTACTTAAGTCTTTGTGGGTGCAAACGGGTAGACTAACATCTTGATCTGCCACCTTTGAGTGGTACGAATACCTGCTCTGGTTTACCCTAGTCCACAGGCTTGGTGCTTGTTGTTTCTTAAATACAAAGTCTTATTTATTTGTCTATTTGCTCTTATTATTATCTTTGTCTGTGATTCTTTGTCTGTCTTATTATATATGTCTGTCTTATTGTTTGCATTATGGCTATTGGTGATGATAATATTGGTGGTGGTGGCTCTTCCACTGAGAAAAGCTTATCCTTTGGTGATGCTTTGTATTTACACCCCAACAATACCAATGGTACTCCCATTATTTCTATTAAACTCACTGGAACTGAAAATTATAAAATATGGAATATGGCCATGACCTTTGCTTTAAGGAACCATAATAAGTTAGGGTTTATTGATGGTACTTGCATAAGAAATGATTCGAACCCTAGTCTTGCTAATCAATGGGATACTTGTAACTCTGTTGTGGTTACTTGGATTCTTAACTCTCTCAGCCCTGAACTATTTGCTGGTGCTATCTATGCTAAAACTGCTTATGAAATGTGGAATGATCTTAAAGACACCTATGATAAGGTTGATGGTTCAGCTATCTTTAACTTACATAAAAATATAAACTCTCTTAGTCAAAGTGGGTCCTCTCTTGCTGATTATTATAACAACCTTAACTCTTTATGGAAACAATTTGATTGTATGATTAGCTTGCCTCCTTGCACTTGCGAGGCTGCAAAACATTTTGAAAAACATAATCAGCTAATCAAGTTAATGCAATTTCTTATGGGTCTTGATGACTCCTATGTTCCCATCAGAAGCAATATTTTAACCAGAGATCCTTTGCCTAATGTCAAAACTGCTTTCTCTGTTGTCTCTGGAGAAGAATCTGACAGAAATGTTTCATCTGGGAATAGCTCTGCTAAACCCAATGCTACAGCTTTTGCTGCAAAAACTTCTGATGGTGGAAAATTTTTTGATAACAAAAATGGATTTAACAACAACAATTTTAAAAGTTCTGGTTTTAATGCTGGTAACAGCTCAAACAACAGAGGACCAAACATGAATCTCAAATGTACTAACTGCAAAAAACCTTTTCATACTGTTGATAGATGTTATGATCTGGTTGGTTATCCTGCTGGATATGTCAAAAGGAATTTCAACTCTAAACCCTTCAGCAGTAACAATGTTTCTGCTGATACTAATCGTACCTGTTGGGAATTATGTGAAAGTCTGGATTATGCTGATATTAATGCCGAAGTGTTTCTACTGAAGTGAAGTGGATTCTGCCGAAGACTTATTCTACTGAAGTATAATAGTGATTAGTTTGTTTCTACGGAAGTGTCTATTCCGTATTTAGTTTATTTAGTATGGATATACATGAGCTTTATTAGGAAGTGATTGTGTATATCTTATTTAGTTTTATAATTATACGTTTCTTGGAAAACGGTTTAGCGATATTGTTTAGGGTTCCTTATCTATAAAAGGAACACATTAGAAAGGTTTATGTATCGATTGGAAAAACTCAGTTTTAGTTAATATAAAGATCCATAGAGGATCAAGAAGTTCTTAGTTATTTGTTACTTGTGTTTATATTCCGCTGATAAACATTAGTAGTAGAGATTGTCTTTTATTGTGCTTGTGATTACATAGGCATACATAACGATCCACGAGCTCAAGATCTATCAAGGTCTTTGTCTGTTTCAACAAGTGGTATCAGAGCCTCGTGAGAGTCTCTACGATACTAAGGACAAGCTTTTTCTAAACACCCATACAACCATAACAAAACATCATGCCTGGTTCAGATGCTGATACTGAACTCACCAACAACCAAAACTCCACCCATCTGCAGCAACTAAGTCTGTCTAATAGCAATGCTAAGTTTCCTTACCTTAAGAGGGAGGAATATGATCTTTGGGCTATGAAGATGCAAAACTGGATCTCCAACATTGATTGGAATCTATGGCAGGTAATTTTGAAGGGGAACAGTTTGAAGAGGACTACCACGGATGCTGCTGGTAATATGATGAATGTTCCTCCCAAAACTGCTGAAGAGTTGCTGGCAGTTCAGAGGGAAACAAAGGTCAGAACTATTCTTCTGCAAGCTATTCCTGAGGATCACTTAAGTGATTTTCACTTCATGCAAGATGCCAAAGATATCTGGTTAGCGATTAAGGCGAAGTTCGGTGGGAATGAGGAGTCCAGAAGACTGAAGAAGTCTATGCTAAGACAACAATTTCAGGACTTTCAGATCTCTGAAGAGGAAGGAATTCACAAGGGCTATGATAAGTTTCACAAGATCTTAAGTCAGTTGAATCAGCTACAGGCTAAGCCGGATAATGATGACTGTAACTCTAAGTTTCTGAGGTCATTACCTCCTTCCTGGCTACATGTAAGCATAGCTTTAAAAGCTAAAGGTGGTTTGGACATGATGACTTTTGATGAGCTTTATAACAAACTTAAAGCTCTTGAACATGATGTTAGAAGCCCCTTTCGATCATCTTCTACTGCTAGTCATACTGCATTTGTTGGAGCCTCTACTCCAAAGTCTAGCTATGGTCCAAGCCCATATCCATCATCATCTAATGCTGCTCCTTCATCAAGCTCTCTTCCTAGATCCAGTGGAATTATGGAAGATGTTCTTGGATCTTTCTTTGCTGATTATGATCCTCAGCAGGAACTGGCTTATGAGGATTTTGATCAAGTGGACCCACTTGAGTTTGAAGAGATGAAGCTGAGGTGGCAAGTGGCCATGCTTTCCTTGGATATCAAGACCTTTGAGCGCAAGGCAGGCAGACGGTTTGGATTCAAAGGACGCGATCCAGCAAGGTTTGATAAAAGGAAGGTTAAATGCTTCACATGCCAACAGATAGGTCACTTTTCTAGAGAATGCAAAGACAGGAAAGCTGGTGATGAAGTACGATACTCTACTTATCAGCAGTATCAGAAGGATGCAGGAACTTCAAAGGGATCAACTGCGTTGGTCACTCTTGATAGCAATGTGGACTGGAAGCTACATGAGGAGTCTGATAATGATGGTTCTGATAATGTTGGGTTGATTGCAGGCTGTACTTCAGAGGATAGGCATGATCAGATTGCCTTGATGGGCATATCTCAGGTACAAAACTGTTTGTTTGGTTGTAGTGAGCGTTATAATGAACTCAAACAAGCTTATGATATTATGGAACCAAAATATAATGAATGCTATGTGGAAGTAGAAGCTTATAAACAGGCTTTAAAAACACTAGAAAGACAAAAGGTTTGGTTACAAAAGAATGAAATAGCTTATGGTGAGAAAATAGGTGTGTTAGAAAGAGATCTTGAATGTGCTACAAATGAGTTAAAATGGGCTGAGAAGTTAAAAGCAGATGTAGAGTCAGAAAATCTAGAGCTTAAGGAAAAACTTAAGGAGGAAATTGCTAGGAATAATGAGTGGATGATGAATGGTAATAAGTTGGCTAGTCTCATTTATAGCAGTCAAGCTCCCAATTCTACAGTGGCTTTAGGTTTTAAGAAATATGTAGGCCTAGAAGCTAGGGATGACACACGTAGATCTACACCAGCAGGCCTAGCTAATTTTGTGAAAGAAGGTGATCTACATGTTGTTCGTGGACCAATTAGAGGTGAGCACATGCCCATTGACCTTTCCACTCTTAATGACTTTGATGGATCACACCATCTGTATGGCAAAAAGTCAAAAGACTTGCCTGACCCTAATACTTCTACTAATGACTTTGTCTCTTGTGTTAACAGTGACAAGTCCTCCAAGCAAGGGTCTACAGAGTGTGATTCAAATGACAAGTCTGACCTTCCCAAGTCTGACCTTCCCAAGTCTTCACCCCTGCCTGCACCCAAGACTACCAATAAGCATGACAGAGTTGCTGCCAAGGAATGCTCTTCCAAGACAGTTGCCTCTGAAGACTTGCTTTTTAATTCTTTGCATAATAATACTGTTAAAAACAATTCTTTTTATGGTTTTGGTTTGAATACTTCTGCTTGTAAGAATACTTCTTTTGGTTTGAATAAATCTTCTCTTCAGAAGAAATGTTTTGTGTGTGGAAGTAAATCTCATTTAATTAAGGATTGTGATTATCATGAGCAAAGAATGAGTAGGTGTGGTGATTCTAGGAAATCTAGACCAATGTGGACCAATGTTAATAATATACCACCTTATGTTCCACAAGCTGCTAATTATAATACTTCTTTTCCTTGGAGAAGATCATTTGGAAAACCATATGTTCAACCAACAAGTGAATATTTTAAAAATGGTTTTTGGCCTAGATATGTTAACCATATGACTGATGGGAGAGGGTACTGGGATACTGCTGTCAAGACCTCAGCAGGTTGTTCTTGGAATAAACAGAGACCTAAGTTTCATTGGAAACCCAAGAACAATAGTGGATCTTATACTTCTACTTGGCACAACTCATATGATCCACAAGGCAGGTTCAAGTCAGCAATGACTTGAGCCTCCATAGTGTACTAATTCTTTGTATATTTTTGTTGTTGTAGGATCATCCCCTTAAGCATAAAGATGTTGGAATTGTTGACAGTGGTTGTTCTAGAAGTATGTCAGGAAACAGGGACATGATGCATAACTTTATACCTATTGAAGGTGGAGGCAATGTAACCTTTGGAGGAAGTGATGGACGAATTACTGGAAAAGGAACCATCAGAACACCTCAGCTGGACTTTGAGAATGTTTATTATGTCAAGGAACTTCAGCACTTTAATTTGTTCTCAGTCTCACAAATCTGTGACACTAAGAACAAAGTACTCTTCACAGAGGATGAATGTCTTGTGCTGTCTAAAGACTTCAAACTCCCAGAAGAAACTTCAATTCTGCTGAAGGTTCCTCGTAGTCACAATCTGTATACATTCAACTTAACTAATGTCAAACCAGCAGGTGACTTAACATGTTTGGTGGCTAAAGCATCTGTGGATGAGTCCACCAAATGGCACAGAAGGATGGCCCATGTCAATTTCAAGACCATCAACCAGCTCTCCAAGCTGGGCCTAGTTCAAGGTCTTCCTGCCAAAGTGTTCACTAATGATCATAACTGTGTTGCATGCAACAAAGGAAAGCAGCACAGAGCCTCCTACAAAGGTGTTCCTGTTACAGCAGTAACCATTATTACTGAACCTCTTCAGCTGCTACATATGGATCTGTTTGGTCCAACTAAAGTGAGAATCATTGATCATAAATATTTTTGTCTGGTGATCACTGATGGATTTAGTAAATTTTGTTGGGTATTCTTTCTAAGGACCAAAGATGAAACATCTGAAGTATTAAAAGACTTCATTACCCTTATTGAGAATCAGTTGAACAAAAAGGTGAAAGGAATTAGGTGTGATAATGGTACAGAGTTCAAAAATGCCATTCTAATAGAACTCTGCAGGTTAAAGGGAATCAAAAGGGACTATAGCACTCCAAGAACCCCTCAACAAAATGGGGTGGCAGAAAGAAAAAATAGAACCTTAATAGAAGCTGCAAGATCAATGCTAGCAGACTCTAAACTTCCTACCATGTTTTAGACTGAGGCTGTTGGTACAGCTTGTTATGTACTCAATAGAGTGTCCATTACTAGACCACATCTTAAAACACCATATGAACTTCTCTTTGGAAAAGTTCCTGTTATTCATTACCTTAAACCGTTTGGCTGTCAGGTGACAATCTTGAATACCAGTGATCCCTTGGGCAAATTTGATGAGAAAGCTGATGATGGTTACATTGTGGGGTATTCTGCTCATAGTAAGGCATACAGAGTGTATAATGTGTCTGCAAAGAAAATTGAGGAGACATTGAATCTGAGGTATCTTGAAGACAAGCCTAATGTTCAAGGCCAGGGTCATGTTTGGTCATTTGATCTTGACTACTTGACTGATTACTTGGGTTATGCTAGACATATGGCTAATCAAAATGCAGATTCTGAAGCATCTCCAACTACTAATACAGACACCTTGGATGCTCATTCTGACAGTGGGTCTGATGATGAACAACCCATTGTAGTGCCTTCCTTCTCTCCTAACAATTTTGTAGGTGACACTTCTAAAGATTATACTGATGTGGGTGAAGATGAATTCTATTATGCTGAGGACCTTGCCAGACTGAAGAAACAAGAGTATGCGCCAATTTAGATGCTGAGAGGAATGTTGAAGAAGGTTCAAATGAAGCACTCGGCAGAAACTCCAATTCTGCTGAAAGGGAATCTGTTTCTCCTCACCTCTCCAATTCGGCTGAAAGACATGTTGACTCTACTCCATTCACTAAAGTGTCAACAGATCTTGGTGAACCCTATACAAGGTTTCCAAAACCTTCAGATCTTGGTCATCATTTACCTAAGGCAGGCATCTTCAACACACCTTCCTATGATACTGACTTTGAACCTACTGTGACTAATCTTGATTCTTCCATTGATGTCAACACCACCACAACTACAAGGATCAACAATGTTCATCCACAGTCTAATATTATTGGTGATCCTCATGCACCTGTTAGAACAAGAGGTACTGTGGTGCGTTCTAAATATGGACAGGTGGCTTTTATCTCTTATGTCTCAAATCAACAGAGAGACAATCACACAGACTATCAACATTGTCTGTTTGCTTGTTTTCTCTCACAAGTGGAACCAACCAGTGTTACTCAGGCTCTTGAAGACTCAAGTTGGCTTGAAGCAATGCAGGATGAGATGCAACAGTTTCAAAATCAGCAGGTTTGGATTTTGGTACCACTACCTGATGGTAAGTATGCTATTGGGACAAAATGGATTTTGAAGAATAAGAGAGATGCTAGAGGTGTTGTCATTAAAAACAAAGCCAGGTTAGTTGCACAGGGTTATAGACAAGAGGAGGGGATAGATTATGATGAGGTGTTTGCACCAGTGGCAAGAGTTGAGGCTATACGGATTTTCTTAGCTTATGCATCCTATATGGGCTTTATGGTCTATCAAATGGATGTTAAAGGAGCCTTCTTGTATGGTGAAATTGAAGAGGAGGTGTATGTCACTCAACCTAAAGGATTTGAAGATCCAGATCATCCGAATCATGTTTATAAGGTGGTCAAAGCTCTCTATGGACTACATCAGGAACCCAGAGCCTGGTATGCTAGGCTCTCTACATTTCTGCTGAAGCATGGTTACAGAAGAGGTGCAATTGATAAGACTCTTTTCCTAAAGAAGAATTCCACTGACATTATTCTTGTGCAAGTCTATGTGGATGACATTATCTTTGGATCCACAAAGGAAGCTTGGTGCAGGGAGTTTGAGGAGCTTATGAAGGGAGAGTTTCAGATGAGTGCAATGGGAGAGATGACTTTCTTTTTGGGTCTTCAAGTTCAGCAGAAACCTGATGGTATCTTTATCAGTCAGGACAAATATGTGAGGGACATCTTGAAGAAGTTTGGTATGGAGGGTGTAAGGACTGCTACTACACCTTATGAAGCTCCAAAGTCAAAGACCAATAATGAAGCTGATCCACCTGTGAATGTTCATTTATACAGGTCTATGATTGGGTCTTTGATGTATTTAACAGCTTCCAGGCCTGATATTACTTTTGCTGTGAGTGTTTGTTCGCGACATCAAGTTACTCCACTGACTTCCCATCTCAATGCTGTTAAGAAGATCTTTAAGTACCTTAAAGGCCAACCTTTTCTAGGTCTTTGGTACCCAAAAGAGTCTCCTTTTAAGTTGGAAGCTTATAGTGATAGTGACTATGCTGGTGCTAATCTGGATAGGAGGTCCACCACTGGAGGTTGCCAATTCCTTGGAAAGAGATTGATTTCTTGGCAATGCAAGAAACAAACTATTGTGGCTACCTCATCTACTGAAGCAGAGTATGTGGCTGCTGCTAATTGCTGTGGACAGGTTCTTTGGATTCAAAATCAGTTGTTGGATTATGGGTATAATTTCATGAACACAACAATTTTTATTGATAATCAAAGTACCATATGCAAAACATATTGAAATCAGGCACCACTTTATAAGAGATGCATATGATAAAAATTTGATAAATGTGGTCAAAATTCATACTGATGATAATGTGGCAGATCTGTTAACAAAGGCTTTTGAAGGACCAAGGTTTCAACACCTTGTGGTCCATATTGGCATGCTTAACCCTTAACTGCAAAGTTTAAGGGGAGGCATAGGCCTCAGGGGAGGCATATGCCTCAGGGGAGGATTTGTGTATAACTTTGCATTTTGCTATGTAATTTTGTATATCTGATAGATTTTAACTAACTCTAACCTGCTAATGTAATTTTAGTGTGTTTCTTTGTTGGTTTGTGTATGTTTCTGTGTTTGTTTTGTAGAATGGTTGTCTCTGATCAGTTGAGATATGGTCAAGAAAGCTTAAGCTGGTTTCTACTGAATTCATTGTGCTGAAGTGTGTTATTTGTTTCCTCTGAAGTTGAAGTACTGAAGTTATATGATTCAATCAAAAGAAGTACAGAAGCAAATAGATCATTCATTCATTCAAGAAACAGTTTACAGCTTACAGATTACAGAGTACTAGCAACATCAAAAGCATCTACATGATCTAATAGTCCTAATCTATTACATATCATCTATTCCAACATCTAAAGATGAGCACGATGAGTATGGCTGCTCACATCTTTCACACTAATAGCTGTTGGATATGCACGATCGCTCACATCTTTTGGCACTATATGATGGATATGCTGGTGTGATAAGCATAACCAACCCTAACAGATGCTAAGGATCAAAATGGAGAGGATGGATTGATGAAAACGAAGAAGCTGAAGCTGATTGTGGTAGAGAGATGAGAAGGAAAGATTGTCATTTGCGCATCATCTACTCTTTCAATCATACATCAACTTACATCATTTTCCTTTTTCCGTTCCTCGATACGATATGTGATGATGCACCAAAACATGATGCAGAGAGACCAAGCACCACCTTTCTTCCCATAGGAAGTGGTGGATTTTTGGCTCGTGGCCTTCGTTGAGGCCTAGGTGCTGAGGGTTGGGAGTAAGATGTTCCCTCATTATAGGATTCATCAGAATCTTCAGCAGATACACTTGGTTTCTCAACACTTTCATCTTCTGATGAGGAGAGAAAAGGTGACTTCTTTGGTAGTGGATATGGCTTTGGAAAATAGTGAAACCATGAATTGGTATCTTCACTAGATGATGAGGATGATGATGAGGATGTTGTTGTGAGATCTATGATCTCAGGTTTGGTGCTCATGATGAATGATGGTTAATTTTGAAGTATTGGAGGAATTAGGGTTTGAAATATTATTTGGGGATTTTTGATGAAAAAGTCTATGTGCATTGGGATTGTTTTATAGCCGGGTTCAAGTGGTAAGAGAATTAATGCGTGTGGGTGAAACAGTTAAAAGATATTTACTGAAGCTTCGAGAGTAAGTCTTCTGTTTCTGCTGATTGTTCTACTTCAACAGAATGGTTTTCATTTCTACCGAAGTTATAAGTGAATCCGAGTAAAAGTAGAAGTACACGTCAGCTTTGGTCAACTTTGACCAGAAATTGGGAAATTTCTATTTATTCTCTACGGCATAGTTTCGCTCCATAATATGTGATTCGATTATTACTCTCATTAAAAACACTTCCTTTTGTGCAAAATCGTAACCCTAATCTTCAAAAACTCTCATGGCGCTTCAATTTAAACATGATCATAATAAGGTTGCTTTTCTTGGATCTGCTCGAGGAGATGAGCTTTATAGGCCGATGATTTCTTTCTTACTAAGATCAAAGATTGTATATGCATTGACACATTCTCCAGATGCTATATATGAAACTTTGATTAATCAATTTTGGGCGTCGGCAGAAAAGAGAAGTGATACTGAGATAGTTGCAAGTGTTGATGGACATGTGTATGTGGTGACAGAGGAACTGATCAGAAGACAACTTCGCTTGGATGATGAGAATGGTGTTTATCATTCTGATTCTACGATGGTACTTGAAGGGCTTAGAGCAATTGGATATCAAAGTTCGAGGACAGATATGTGGTTGAAAAACAAGCTTTGCCCTATGTGGAGGTTCTTGGTTCATACGTTGCTACAGTGTATGAGCAATAAGTCTGGAGGATGGGATCAGTTTTCAACTCAAATGAGATGTGGTATTGTTTGCTTATCTAAGGGTTTGACTTATAATTTCTCTAAGTATATCTTTGATAATATGGTAGAAAACATAACTAGGAAAAAGGGTAAGTTTTTTATGTATCCTAGGTTCTTACAGATGATATTGAATGTTTCTACACAAACCCAAGCTTTTCATCCCATAAGTGTTCTGACTTCTAAGTTATTTGCTACAATGAGGACTAAATTTGAAGGGACACATTTTCCTTTGTTAGCTGCCATGTTACCTCAGGAGAATGAGACTGATAATGAGCTTAATGTAGTTTTACCTTCTTCCAATCCTACTGATGGAAATCTTTCAATAGATGGTGATGAGGGTCCTTCTGTTGTTGCTGAGGAATCCATACCTTCACTGAGACCATGTCCTAGTCCAGTATTTATCCAAGTTCCTATTGAAGAAGTTCAGGATCAAATTGATGAAGTTCAGGTTGATATTGACAGATTGCCTACACCTAGTCCTGTTAGGACTCAATTTAGTGAAGGATGTTCTAATGTTGATCAGGCTAATGTTGCTCCTGAATAGTCTACTGAAGTTCCATTTTCAACTGAGCAATCAGATGATGCTTCTGAGGATCCTATTTCACTTACCTCATTATATAATCTGGTGAACAAGCTTACAGGTGAGGTGACTGGTCTTAAGAAAGAACTTACAGAAACCAAGTCTGTTCTTGGTCAGAAGATTGTGGAATTGGAGACTAAAGTTGAACACTTGGAGGAATTGCTGAGTCAGAAGGGTAAAAAGAGATGTTTGGTTTCTTCTGAGGAGGAGGATGAAGAGAATCTTAATGAATCTCTTGATATATTGGCTGATGTGGCACTTACATCTGATGTTTCTTCTTCTGGTTCTACTTCTTCTCATTTGGCAAATAGTGCTTCAATGTCTGATGTTCCTACAGCCAAGAGACAGAGAACAGTTGAAATTGTGGATAATTTTGATGATGTTTTGCCTTCGGTGGTATCTCAAGCTGTTCCTTCTGATACAACTTCTGATGATACTCTTTCTTCTGATATGGGTGTTTCTGCTGAATCTTCTTTGGTTTCTTCTGAAATGTTGTCAAGTGTGGAGTTAAGTGATTCTCTGATTCAGGAAACTGATCTACAACTTGATACTGATAACATTGCTGATATGGGAAAGCAGAGTTTGGTTATAAGAAGTTCGGATACATTGGCTAAGAAACATGCTTCAAGGAATATTACTTTAGATCTTAAGGCTGATGAATCTACATTTATTGAGGTTGGATCTGTTGAAGCTTTTCCTGAAGGTACTCATGTGGTTTTGGTTAATTGGACAGCTGGAAAGCTTAACACTGTTTATAGGCTGGATAAAACTGTTATTGAGTTTAACTTCTTAAAGGATATTCTTCATTTGGTGAATAGACATGATTTGAAGATGCTGTATGAACATGTCATTCAGTATTATAAGTTTCATTCAGCAACTGGTTCTGGTTTATATTTGTTGGGTGATCTTCAGGTTATGTTTGATTCTGATTCTCCACATGGTAAAGGGTATTCTATTTGGAAGAATTCTCATAAATGGGAGATTGAGAGTTGGCGATTTTATCCTCTGCCTTGTGTTCATGTAGTTCAGACTACATGTGGGATGATTTTGTGTATGCTATCAGATAGGCTTTATCCTTTATCTGATACTTTTATGGAAAGGTTGCTGAGACACAAGTTGGAAGTGCCTTCTAATCCGGTTGGCAATGATGACCTTCATGCTTCTCAATGTGTTGGTTTGATTAAGAATCAACTTCTATCACATAAAGGTTCATCTTGATTGTAACATTTTGTAATCTTTGTTTTCTTTATTTTCTTAGTTAAAAAAAAAAAAAAAAAAAAAAAAAAAAAAAAAAACTTTTGATTTTATCTAACTTTTCTTGCAGGTTTGTTGTATATTTTTGGTTATTGACTCACCTGATATACTTTGGGTATGTCAAAGAGTTAGCTAGTCCAAAGGGTACAGCTTTGGTAAAGACACATCAAATCTGTTGATAGCTGTAATGATTTGCTAAAAATCATAGGGTATGCAACCACCTATGCTTTATTGCTGAGTGTTGTATGGTTTTCAATTCACCATGGTTTATTCCTGTTTGGAATCCAAGAATTGGCTAGCCCACTTGTATATGGCTTGTGGTAAAGGCAGTGGCATTCCATATTTGGTTATCAATTCACCAATTCTAAGAATTGACTAGTCCTGAGCAAACGGCTCCAGGTAAAGACATTTCAAATCCGTTTATATGGTTGCTGGTTTGCTAATAAATCAGATGGTTATCAGTGTACCATAGTTTACGAACTGAAACATATGGCTACTCCAGTAGTGATGGCTATTGGTAAAGAGACATCAAATCCATTTATTTTCAATGATTCACCTCTCACAGGAGTTAACACACCTGGATGTGATGAGAATAGTATGAAACTAATCTGTTTTGATGTACCTCTTGTCATTTGTTGCTGCAAAGATATGGAGTTTCAGAGTTTCTTCATCATAGAGATGTTCGTTGGATTCTTTGTTGCTGTTGTTCGTATACAATCCTCTGGTGCTGTACGATCTATCAAGAAACTGGAACTTAACAAGTCAAATTCCAGTTTAGGGGAGGATTGTTGGGAATTATGTGAAAGTCTGGATTATGCTGATATTAATGCCGAAGTGTTTCTACTGAAGTGAAGTGGATTCTGCCGAAGACTTATTCTACTGAAGTATAATAGTGATTAGTTTGTTTTTACGGAAGTGTCTATTCCGTATTTAGTTTATTTAGTATGGATATACATGAGCTTTATTAGGAAGTGATTGTGTATATCTTATTTAGTTTTATGATTATACGTTTCTTGGAAAACGGTTTAGCGATATTGTTTAGGGTTCCTTATCTATAAAAGGAACACATTAGAAAGGTTTATGTATCGATTGGAAAAACTCAGTTTTAGTTAATATAAAGATCCATAGAGGATCAAGAAGTTCTTAGTTATTTGTTACTTGTGTTTATATTCCGCTGATAAACATTAGTAGTAGAGATTGTCTTTTATTGTGCTTGTG
Source organism: Chrysanthemum seticuspe (assembly GCA_019973895.1). NCBI lineage: Eukaryota > Viridiplantae > Streptophyta > Magnoliopsida > Asterales > Asteraceae > Chrysanthemum > Chrysanthemum seticuspe. The sequence continues at coordinate 290,155,601 of BPTQ01000009.1, forward strand.
ATTACATAGGCATACATAACGATCCACGAGCTCAAGATCTATCAAGGTCTTTGTCTGTTTCAACAGTACCACTGATAATAGTGCTAGCAACTCTAGCAACTCTCCTGTCTCTTTTGTCTAATGAACAGCTCTCCAGACTTATGAGTCTTCTTAATGACAACAATGTGTCTTCTGCTAATGCCAACATGGCAGGTAAAATTTTTTCAGGAACCTTCTTTAATGGCAGTGTTAAGTTTAACATAAACTTCAACAAATTTTTCAACAACAACACAAAAACTTTAACTGGAAACATCAGTCTTGGTTGGATTGTTGACTCTGGTGCTAATCAGCACATGACTGTATCTGCCAAATTTTTAATTAATGTTCTTGACATTTCAAATCTTGGCCTAACTGTTGGACATCCCAATGGTACTCAGGCCCTAATCACTAAAATTGGTGACTTAAAAGTCAATAAAGACCTAACTCTTTTTGATGTTATGGTTGGTCCTGAGTACAAAGTCAGTCTGCTATCTGTTCATAAGATTGCTAGAGACAATAAGATGTTTGTTGGGTTTAATGAATCTAATTGCTATATACAAGATTTATATCAAAAAAGGATTGTGGGGATTGGTAAACAATGCAATGGGTTATATATGTTTGATATTGATTCTCCATGTACGATTACTTCTAATAACTACATTTCTGTTTGTCATTGTTGGAATCACTCCTAAACAGTATTTCAAGTATTTATATCTCATATGTAATAGGTAGCTTTATTATGGCCTTTATGTTTGTTTAAGGTCAAGCTTATGTAGAAGGCCCATAAGCTTAGGCCCAAGCCCACATAAGAAAGGATGGGAACTAGGAGTGTTGCCCTAGGTTCCCTCCTATAAATAATCTTGTAAACCCTCACTTGAGGGTTGGTTGTTCAAGTTTTCTTTTCACATGCTCTCTACGCCTAACCGATCTTTATATTAACACGTGTGTGTGTGTGATACTTGTTCATCCGCCTTTATCTCTTCTCTTATAACTTGTGTTTGTAAAACTAGTGACCTAACAGTGGTATCAATCGCCAAATAGTTGGGTGTACTCGTTTGTTTTTGAAGTTTTGGTTTTGGATCTTACGCGTAAAGATAACGCAATCTTTGGTTATCTTAAAAACTCGTTTTTTACACTTTTTAATCCAAGATTCTTGTACTTTCAATGTTTTGAGGTGTTAAAATACTTGTTTTTAGCAAAAAGTTTCAAACTTTACGCGTGGATTTACATTTTTAAGCTTGTTTTTGTTCGTGGGTGTCGTTCTACGCGTAACCCGTCTAGCAGTTTTGGTACATCAAATTTCACATTTTTGTGTTCTTTTGGTACTATTGAAGCTATTCCATAACAAAAAACTGGTTTAGAAACACATTTGGGCAGAATCAAAGTTACGAGTAATCCTACGCGTATCAAAACCCTAATATTACGCGTAAGATTTTCCTTGGTTTGATCTTCAATTTTCTGGTTTATTCCGTGTTTTCTTACTTGGATAAGTCTGAAAATACGTCGACTTTGGATATCTTTTGCACTATGAAGTGTAAAAGATCATTTGGGCAAAAACCCTAAAATTACGCATAAGCATAAGCTTACGCGTAGAAATTCTACGCATAAGATTCACTTTACGCGTAAACTTCGGTCTACGCATAAGGTAATCCTACGCCTAACTTTCTACGCCTAACTTTTGTCTACGCCTAACTTTAGTGCTTTTATCCTACTTACGCGTAAGCTAAATCCTACGCGTAACCCCTCATTGTTACGCGTAACTTTTGGTGTTTTTACGCATAAGTGCTACTTGGTTCTTGTCTTTTCTACGCCTAAGGACACTTCATCAACAAAGGTTCATTCGACTACAAAGATCCATTTTTTACCACACAAGTTTATCATCATGTCTCAACCACCATACTCTAACTATTTCCCTCACACTTATAATCATCAACAACAACAACAATTAACTCCACAACATCAACAATGGAATCAACAACAAGCTATTTATCAACAACAATTTAATCAGCAACATACTCCACAACTTGGTGCAATTCCACAACCACAAATGGTTCAACCATCACCAAGTCTTCAAGTTCTACCCTACACAAACGATTTCAATCAACATCCATCACGAAGCACTATGAAGGAACCCACTTGGTTTGCAAAGATGTGTGAAGCTTTAAGCAGCTAACAATCAATTCATGAAGCTGGATCACTTGATAGACCTCCAATGCTCACTCCAGGAAACTACAATCAATGGGTGATAAGGTTCTTTAGGTTTTGTGATCTGAAGAAGCCACATGGAAAGTTCTTAAAGAAGGTTATCTTGGAAGGTCCATTTGAGATGCCTACTGTCATTATACCCGGAGATCCAACTGTTGTTCCACCAAGAGATGAACAAACCAACTTTGCTACTGTTGCAGATTTAAATCCTACAGAACTTCTACACTATGAAGCTGATGAACTTGCAATGGAATACATCCTCTTAGGATTACCAAACCCAATTCTTCGTAGTGTTGATGCTCAAAAGACTGCACAAAAAATGTGGGATCATATTCGTCTTCTTATGGAAGGATCTGTACTCAATCAGGAGGATTTGGAATCCAAAATTTACTTGGCTTATGAACACTTCATGATTGAATCTGGAGAGACACTAGAGTCCTATCATCATCGATTTTCAGATATCATCAATGATTTGGATAAACACAACATCATCATGCCAAGAATTGCAGTGAACACTAAGTTTCTGAGTAGTCTTGGTCCAGAATGGGAGAAGTATGTCATTTTTCTCCGTCAAGCAAAGAATATGCATCATTCTACTTATGGATTGTTGTACGATTACTTGAAGCCTCATGAAAAGGAAGTTGATCGGGAAAGGATTCTCCATGCTCAAATTGCTAAACAGTCACAACCGGACAATCAACAACTTGCCTTGTATGCTCAACAGAATTATCCCTCTCAACCAGCAACTCAACCAACTGCTTCAAACACACCTTCACAGTCACAACCTCAACAAAATCAATTGGTTCCATACAGCAACAATGCTCAAGCATATGTCAGTGAAGCGACTGAGGAAACAGATCCGTTCGAAGCATTGCAACAAGGATTTGTGATGATTGCTAATGCTTTTGGCCGTTACACCAACAAATCCAACAATCGTATTCGTTCCTCATCTAACACACGGACTCAAGCTGTTGTGAACAATGGACGTGTTGAAGTTCAGAATCGTGATTATGGTCGTCAGATGGGCGGTGGTCAAGGGTTTAATGTTGTGGGTAGGAATAACAACAGAGCTGAAGTGATGGATCAGGGAAATGCTCAGAATTGGTTAAATGGTCTTAGATGCTACAACTGCAATGAGAAGGGACACCTGGCTAATGCATGCCCAAAGCCAAGGACTAGGGGCAGTGCTTATTTCAAAGAGGCCTTACTTCTGGCTCTTAAGGATGAAGCTGGTGGATCTCTTACAGACAAAGAACAGAGCTTTATGGCAGATGCAGACTCAGATGATGATATGGAGGACTTGCAGGCTAATGCAGCTGTTATGTTGATGGCTAATATGCATGAGCTGCACATGAGTGATACAGGCCCAGTGTATGACACTGATGGCTTGTCTCAGGTACTCGAACAAACTATCATCATATCTGAACTAATATCTCCGCCAATATCTGAATCCGGCACGGATCAGACTGTTCAAAATGAGTCTTCTACATCTCTTTCTGATGATTTTCAAGTTAACCCTGTAGTTACATTTGACGATCAAGATGACCTTCTGGTTTCCTTTGATAATCAAATTGACTCCGTGGTCGTACTTGAGGATCTAAAGAATGATCATGTTGAGACTCACGTTGAACAAGATGATCTGTTGCCTCATCCGGATTTTGCTCGGTTAATTCAAGACCATAAAATCAAAATGGAGGAATGTTATGCATTAAATCAGTCCTTAAAAAGTAAAAATGCACTGTTAACAAAGGATTTTGAATGCTTACAAATGCAACTCAACTTTTTCAAAACTCAATAAAACCGTGAAAAAGGTTTTGAAGCCGCTTTTGCAAAATCTCATCAAAACGAAAAATATTTAGAGAGACAGATGCGGGATCTAGCCGCCTCGAAGAATGCTTTGTTGTCTGATTTAGAACAACTGAAACACGAACAAAAAAAGAAAATTAACGCTCTCACCTTGGAAAATCAAAAATCTAAGGCTGAGTTGTTAAATTGTCAAAAACAGTTCTCCGCATACAAAAAGCATTCAACGAATCGGGTAGATGACCTTCTTGACGAAATTCTCGGCTTGCAAAACAAACTTAAAAAGTTTAAAACTGTTGTTTACAAACATGGTGAATCCGTAACAGCTATTGAAAAGTTTACCTTAAAACCCAATCCAAAAGGATATGGAAAAAATCTAGCTGATTACAAACCAAAGCTTTCACTAAAAACATTCAAACCAACTCCTGAAGTTTCCAGTGCAGAATACAAAATTGATAATACTGTCATGAGTGTTGTTGAATATCATCGTCAAGAGGAATTAGATGCAGAAGACGAGAGTCGATCAAAATTAAAAAATGTTGTTTACAACAAACCTTTTAATTATAAAAACGCGGTCACTTTCGTCACACCAACGGATTCTTCTAACACACCAAGGGTTATCATCAAAACACCTGAGTCTTCTCATGTTAATCCCAAAACAGAATTTGCACAAACTTATGGTCCTTTACCTTCCATTAGTGAAGTAAACTCAAAACCTGAAAATCGAAAAATCCTTCGATATTTTGACATTTTCATGGCTGACCTCAAAATTTTACAACATGAGATAGAATATCGCTCTGAAATCAAAGTTGAACATTTTCAATCGCCTCTGGCACGAGAACAAAGAGACATTTTTCAGAAAAATCTTTTACCTAATGTTAAAAACTTGAAAAGTTGTGCAATTGCCTGGGAAAAGGATTTTCATAAGGAACTTGGGGTAATGAAAAACGTTTTCGAGAAAACAGAAACATCTATTTCTAACACAAAACGCAAAAAGAAACTGTTGAGAAAAGATGTTGATCGACTCTTGGAAGATGTTATCTGTGCTGATATCCATAATGTTGTGTTACTTCATGCCTTGCCATTTGCACCTGATTATATCTCTGCTGATATTGTTGAAACTGTTGTTACTGTTGAGAACACCGATAATGTGCTTCAGATCGAATCTTTAAAAGCTGAAAATAAACGATTACACACGGAAATTTACAATGCAAAACGTCGTCTTCATTGGTGTGAAAAAGATATTCACAACCATCAACTTAGTTTTCAAAAGCAAATCGCTCAATTGAGTGCAAAATCTTCTGATCCTAAAATTGAGCAACTGGATGATCAAAACGTGTCTTTGAAAAGTCAAATCTCAAAATATGAACAAGAACTTTTAAAAGTTAAACAGGAATATGGTGTCATATTTGATTTACTCAAAAAGACTCGAGATGAAGCATCAAACGAACTTGATCACTATCTTGCTCACACTAGAGAAGTTATGAATTTTGCTGGTAATATTCGTTCTGAAAATCAAGATCTGATTCACACCATCTCTAAGTTACGGGAAATGTTAGGAAAGTATGAACAACTTCCGCCAACTGTGATTAAGAGATTAGCACCAGTCACACTTAGTAATCGTGAACCAAGAATTCCCACTGCCAAATCACAAGTTGCTAATGTGTTTCCCTCTACTGAAACAGGAATAGTTGCATCTTTTCCAAACGTCCGCACTTCACAGCCTAGGAGCACTCAATCGAAGAATAGGAAGTTGCGACCTAAGAAAAGATCAATAAGGAATGCTAAAGTAGAAGAACACCCTAGGACTCTGAATAAAAATCATGTTGCCTCCACTATAGATGTTACGTCTGGCAAATGTAATAGAAATAGTGATGTAACGAATGCTAAACCGTTAAGTACTTTTGATATTCAGTCTGATGCACCTTGTGTTATTTGTCGAAAGAGTATGAATTCTGATTGTCATGACAAATGTGTTGCTAAAGCTATAATCTCTCGATTACGAAATCCTAAGAATCGGAATACCTCTAGGCCCACTAATCATTCTAAGTCTGTGCTTGGTAAACCACCTTCTTTAGATTCTAAGGCAACCATTGCTATCACAGTAGCTACCGCTTCACCTCCTAAGAATGTAGTACCACCTAGTGCTTTCACTAAGACTAAAGCAAAGAGTAGTTACAGATGGCAGAAATGGATATATAACACACTAGGATTTAAGTGGATGCCTAAAATTCTCAATGTGTGTATGTCTAATATACCTGCTTCGGAACCCTCTAACATTTCGGGTTCCACATCTACTTCTATTCCATCTGTGTCGTCTGTGTGTAATGCAGGTGATACAGATCATTCTCTGGATTGTTGATAGCGGATGTTCCCGACACATGACAGGCAACCTTAAACTGTTATCAAACTTTATTGCAAAGTTCATTGGCACTGTCAGATTCGGGAACGATCACTTCGCAGCCATCATGGGCTACGGAGATTATGTTAATGGGAACATCGAAATCAGCAGGGTTTACTATGTGGAAGGCCTCGGTCACAATCTGTTTTCAGTAGGTCAATTTTGTGATGGAGATTTGGAGGTTGCTTTCAGGGAGAAAACTTGTTTCATTCGTGATCTACAAGGAAATGACCTTATGTCTGGATCGCGTAATTCTAGTCTCTACACTATCTCTATGCAAGACATGGTTGCTTCCTCTCCCATCTGCTTACTTTCTAAGGCAACATCAACAAAATCCTGGCTATGGCACCGTCGTCTCTCACATCTAAACTTTCAAACCATCACCAACCTTTCTCGACACAAACTAGTTGAAGGACTCCCACGATTCCGGTACTCAAAAGATCACCTTTGCTCAGCCTGTGAACAAGGGAAAAGCACTCGTGCTCATTTTCCTTCAAAGGTGGAACACAGCTCTCAGCATGTGCTTCATCTTCTTTACATGGATTTGTGTGGCCCGATGCGTGTGCAAACGATCAACGGCAAATGCTACATCTTAGTAATTGTTGATGACTACTCACGATGGACTTGGGTCTACTTCCTTCGTAGCAAAGACCAAGCTCCACAAATGATCATCACCTTTCTCACAAAAATACAGGTTCAGCTCCGCAACACCGTCCGAATAATCAGAACAGACAAAGGAACTGAATTTGTTAACAAAACCCTTCGTGAATTTTATGAGAAAGTGGGAATTCAGCATCAAACATCTATTGCACGTACACTTGAACAAAACGGAGTTGTTGAAAGACGAAACCGAACGTTAGTGGAAGCTGCAAGAACAATGTTAATCAATGCTAAACTTCTAGATTACTTATGGGCAGAAGCTGTATCTACTGCATGCTATACTCAAAACCGTTCTATGATCACAAAACGCCACAACAAAACACCTTTCGAGCTTGTCCACAACTATAAACCGAACCTCAAACACTTTCATGTATTTGGATCCCTTTGCTATCCGAATAATGATCGTGATGATTTTGGAAAGCTCAAAGCCAAAGCTGATATTGGAGTCTTTATTGGATACTGTGACAATTCTAAAGGTTTCCGAATCTGGAATCGTCGAACTAAGGAGGTAATGGAAACGATTCATGCTCATTTCGATGAACTCACGGACATGGCTTCTGAGTATAACAGCTTAGAACCCGGTCACAACCGTTTAAACTTCCCTCAACCCCCATCATCAGCTGAAGAAAGCCCTCAGCTAACTCGTCAACAAATGGAAAGGTTATTTGCTCCTCTGTTCTGTGACGATATTGATGAACGTGCTCCAGGTGTATCCGATGTTTCCGCTGCACAACCTGATAATATTCCTATACCTGATACACCTGCTACAACAACTACTGTTGAAGATGCACCTACACCAGTTGACTCCAACACAACAGTTGAACACACCGCTTCCAACAATGATGAACCAGCTGATGATATTCTGAATGAAGTACCCCCACCTGCAGATTTTGATCCAAATGCGTTCTTCAACCCGTTTGCTAATGAGACTGCTGCACCAGATGTCGCGGAATCTTCAACAAACCATTTGAACCCTCAGAATCTGCACAATGTATACCAACATCAACCCTCTACACATAGATGGACAAAAGACCATCCTCTGGCTAACATTATTGGCAACCCGAATCATCCAGTCGTTACGAGACAACGTCTTCACTCAGACGGTGAACATTGCATTTATGCACTCACTGTCTGCCAATCTGAACCTAAAAACATTAAAGACGCAATGACTAAAGACAACTGGATTGAATCCATGCAGGAAGAACTCAACCAATTCAAACGTCTTGAAGTATGGGAACTGGTTGAAAGACCAACAGGGGTCTACGTCATTGGTCTAAAATGGATTTGGAAAAACAAATTGGATGCTGAAGGGAACGTCATCCGAAACAAGTCATGTCTAGTTGCTAAGGGTTATCGTCAGGAAGAGGGAATAGACTTTGAAGAATCTTTTGCTCCGGTTGCTCGTCTTGAGGCTGTTCGGATATTTCTCGCGTTCGCGGCTCATATGAACATGACGGTCTATCAGATGGATGTCAAAACGGCGTTTCTCAATGGGCAACTTAAAGAAACGGTCTATGTCAGCCAACCAGATGGATTCGTTGATCCTGAGTTCCCGAACCATGTCTACAAACTGAACAAAGCTCTTTATGGTCTCAAACAAGCCCCTCGGGCATGGTACGATAAGCTATCATCTTTCCTCATAGCCAATAATTTCACCAAAGGCTCGGTTGACCCAACTCTTTTTATACAATATCACGGGGCACACATCTTAATTGTTCAAATTTACGTGGATGACATCATTTTTGGGTCTACACATAAAACGTTTTCAGTCGCTTTTGCAAAACTAATGAAGAAAAATTTTGAAATGTCCATGATGGGTGAACTTACGTTCTTTTTAGGACTGCAAGTTCATCAATCACCCCGTGGTATTTTCCTGAGTCAGTCCAAATATGCCCTTGAATTGTTAAACAAATTTGGAATGAAAACCTGTGATACTTATGCCACACCAATGACTCATACCAAGAAGCTAGATGCTGATTTACATGGGAAATTAGTTGACCCCACCAAATACCGAAGTATTATTGGGTCCCTCATGTATCTAACAGCTAGCAGACCTGATATTGTCTTTGCCGTTTATCTATGCTCCCGTTATCAGTCGCGACCAACTGAAACCCACCTCTCTGAGGCTAAAAGAATCCTCCGATACATCAAGGGAACCATTAATTTGGGGATCTGGTATCCGAAGGATTCTGGTTTTGAACTAATCGCTTTTTCAGACGCTGATCACGCAGGATGCTTAGACTCAAGAAAAAGTACTTCAGGAGCTCTACAATTTCTCGGTGATAAACTGGTGTCTTGGCAATCAAAGAAGCAGGATTGTACATCGCTGTCATCAACTGAAGCAGAATATGTAGCCATGTCGGCATGTTGTGCTCAAGTCATATGGATGAGAACACAACTCAAAGACTATGGTTACGTATTTGACAGAATCCCGATGTACTGCGATAATCGGAGTGCCATTGCGATCTCGTGCAACTCAGTTCAGCACTCGAAATCAAAGCACATTGATCTTCGCTATCATTTCATCAAGGATCACGTGGAACAGGGTACCGTTGAATTATACTTTGTGGGTACTGAATACCAATTGGCAGATCTTCTCACCAAAGCCTTGCCTCCCGCTAGGTTTAATGAGTTGGTCCACCGAATTGGTATGAGGTGTTTGACTCAAGAGGAATTGGATGACCTCTTAAAATAGTCTTAAAAACCTGTCAAACACCAAAACATCTCTTGTAAATAAATTTTTCAAAAACAAAATACAAAAATACAAAATCCGATAAAACAACAAAAATATTCTTCTAATCTATCTTTCTTTCAACATGGCAAGTACATCTCTTCAGTCAACACTTTTCTCTTTCAAAATTCAGTATTTTTCCGATCAAGTATTGAGGGGGAGAAAATAAGCTATTAACTGTTTCAAAAACATTTGTGTACTTGCATGTTATCATATCTCGGTTGTTTCGTTTAACAAATGGTGGTGAACCTTCTGGTTCAACGACACTCCTCGAACTAAAATTAATAACCGTTTATTATTTTCTCAAGTCGAGGGGGAGTGTCGTCAAGATTCTTTCTTAAAAATTTTTGGTAACCAAAATGGAAGTTAAAAGGCTTTGGTTGAAAAAGGAAAAGGTGGAGGGACTGAAACTGCCAAAACCACAAAGTCATTTTTGATAAAACTCTCCACCTAACTCTTATCCTTCACATTTTACGCCTATAATTCGTTCATCATATCCGTGTATTTGATCATCATTCTGTAAGTAGATTAATGTTTCTAACGTGTTTTCAAACATTGGTTTTGAATTTTAAATGAATCCAACGGTCAAATCTATGGACATGAGTGATTTTGTGTTCTTCGCTTATGCGTAAGAACACTTGATCATGTGTTTTGTGTTTGTGGCTTAAATGTTAATGTCAAAATGTTTTAAAAACATCATTGATATGTTTTCTATCATCAAAACAAACCCAGGAACACGATTTGATGAATATTGCGAATTAGGGTTTATGTGTCGAATTGGGCATTTTTGAATGTGATGTGTCTTGGTTAAAAAGATTGTTGTTTTATGCTCTTGCGTTATTAAATTGATGATTTCCAAAGTCTATAGCCACCCAGAAACACGAATTGGTCATCAATTCGAAACTAGGGTTTAAAGTTCATAAACTTTGGGTATTTTTGATTCTCAACAAATTAAGTGTTACAACTTGGCTTACATACTCACAACATGTCTTTGAACTACCAGAAAAAGTTTAGTGCATAATCTATGGCTAGAATCCATACGCGTAGATTTAGGGTTTAGGCTACGCGTATGTATTCTACGCGTAACAGTTAAGATGAGCTAGTATATTGTAATCTGTGATAAAATGATGTTTTGTGTTAACTTTGATGATTTGATAAACTTATTTCAGGCTTTGCTACGCTTAAAATTCAGAATCAAGGTCATTTGCTACTCTACGCATAAGGATTACCCTACGCGTAGTTAAGTTATGCATAAGAATTATTCTACGCATAACTATTACGCGTAAGGTTCTACAATGGACTACGCGTATCCTGTGAAGGATATGCGTAAACAGTGACCTCTACGCATAAGGTCAACTCTTACGAGTAGCCTTACGCGTAAGGTTAATATATGCCTACGCATAAGCTCTACGCATAAGGTCTCCTTTTCCTACGCGTAAGTTAGGATTCTACGCGTAAGTTTACGCCTAAGCATATATCATTCCTGTCTACGCATAACTTTGCCAAAACTACGCTTAACCCTGGATTGACCTTCATGATGATTTGTTACGTGTACAAACTTGTAAATAATCTAATCATAACGTCACGAATCCAATAATGTCACTAATAAACTTAATCGTCTAATATGCTGTGAACAATAAGTGATAACATAAACTTTAAAACTTAAAGTTAACTAACTCACGAAACATTTCACGACGTCATTAGACTATTGAATATACAAGTGACTTAGGACTCGTAACAATCATTGACACTGTACATTCAATAACTAGACAATAAGACCTTCTGTTGACTAACATTATGTCTTTCGATATGTTGGTTCTTTTGGCTAATGTTATTTCAGATCACGACATGGCTGAACAAATGAATGTGGATGCACCTAAAGTTCTCTCCATTGCTGATATCTATCCTCATGGCTATCCAATGAAGATAGGAAAGAATAACCTCCGTGTTGACTTTGACACCCTCACTTGCTCTGAATCTTCGTGTCTAATTGCTATTGATATTCTGAGGACTCATCCGTATCAGAATATGCTCACTCACTCTGCAACTGTTCCTGAGATCTACATCCAACAGTTCTGGAACACTATGGAAAGGGTCAAAGGACGGACTGCTGTAACAGTGACTCTAAACCACAAACAAGTCACCATTACACCTGCAGACTTAAGGGCTGCTCTCCTAATTCCTGAAGTCAATCCAACCAAACTATATGCCACACCTGCTGAAGAGCTAACTCTCCAATTCTTAATCGATATCGGTTATGACGAGGCTACAGGAGTAATCACCAAGCATTCTCACGTAGAGCTTAAGAGTATTCCTCAACCCTGGAGAACTCTCTACATGATCATCACCAAGTCTGTTTCTGGTCGTGACAGTGGCTATGAGCATCCTAAGCTCATGGAACTGCAAATATTTTGGGCATTGGTCAACATGAAACACATCGCTATCGAAGCTCTGATTTGGGATGACATGATGTCATTTCTCAACAAACTTGGCTCAAAGATCCCCTACATCAGATATACTAAACTGTTGATCCAGAGAGCACTTGGACTTCACCCTGATATTCCCAAGAGGCTCAATGACCCTGACAATCACGATATGTTGACGGAACCTATTCTATCTGTCAGAATCAAGGAATCGTCTACAAAGAAACAAGGTGCTGTGTTGCCAGATTTCCTTCTAACTGAAGATGTCAGAAAGCTCAAAACGTACCAAAGGTATCTGGAAGCAGTTAGACAAGGCAAAGTTGGTCATCTCGACGAAAAATCTTCTGGAACACCTGTAAGAAGAACCAGAAGAGGAAGTGCAGGAAGCGCAACAAGTACTGTGAGTCAAAAGAAGGTTCCTAAAAGGAAACCTCCTCCTAAAAGGATTGTTCCCGTAAAGGAAGCCGAACCTATTCCCACACTTGAACCACAAAGACAACTTAGGGACGAGAGCTCTGAAGATACTGAGACAGATGAAGAGTTTCATTACTCTGCAACTGCAACCGAAACACCTGCCTCAATAGCAAAACCTCCAAGTCCTCCAGCTGTCCAAGAAAAAGGGAAGACTCCAGCAATTGTACCCTATGATGAAAGCTCTGAAGAAGAAGAAGAAGAGCAATTGGATAAATCATACAGGAAGAAGTTTCACAATGTCAGACACCTTCAAAAGGCCGAAGAATTTGCTAAAGATCAAATGGGTGGCCCCGGAGGATCAAGTGGTGCTGCCCACTCCTCACCAGATCCTGATACGGTTAATCAACTCGGTAAGGGATCTGGTGCCACCACCCTTCTGCAACAACAACAGCCTGTGGAGGATACTATTGTATATGATTTTGAGAAACTGGAAACTAAGAAAGAAAAATCTAGAGATGACGAGGATGATTATACAAAGTTTCTTCTAGACAGTCCAACACACTCAAAGGAGAAAACCTCAGAAACTCCTAAGGACATGAAGTCTCCTCATGTCTCCTCATCATCAGATTCTTCATCTCATTCATCACCACCACCATCAACGAAGTCAACCAGATCATCATCCAAATCAGTGAAGAAACCACCTAAATCTTGGATTTCTCAGACTCATAAAAAGATTGTGAAAGCTGTCCAACAAGTTAGAAAGAAGGACATACTTTACAGGAAAATGAATTGGTTTGCTGACCAAATTCAGTACTTAAATGATGAGAAAGACAAGATGGAGAAAGAAAGGGAATTTGTTCAGAAGTTCATGAAGAGTCATCGTAAAGAGGAACTGAACGAAATGATCGAAGGTTACACTAACAAGTACCTTCAAGATATCGTTCCTAAAGTCCAAAAGGAACTGGAGAAGACAGCTAGAGATCATACCCACAAGTTTCTTCTCGACACTGTCCCCGGTGTGACTAGAGAAATATTTTCCAGACAACTCACTCCTAACATCGTCGCATTGGTTAAACATACAATGGCCAAAGAAGAAGACGCTTCATACTGACGTCGTATCATGGCTAGATGACGATAAAACTGAAGAATTTGAATGGTTTGCTACACTTGTTAACAACACTCCCTACCCTGAAGAAGGTCAAGAATTGGTAGACGGTAGCACCTTGGAGCATGCAAAGATTCTGCAAGAAAGATTCCGTGTGAAGAAGATGACGAAATCCGAGTTGAAGCGCATCAAGAATGAAGCATTCCTTCTTTTGAAAAACAGCTCGGAAAGCGCCCTCGAGGTCGAATATCATCTTGAGAACATCGCTCGAGCTATGTCTAACAACATGGATTGGCTCAATCCGGAAGCAAACATTGACTTCACACAAAGGGACAACCCTCCATACTACACCGACTGGACCAAACCCCTACCGACCATTGGCCAAGCAGACGAACCAAGGATTCCCTTCAGATACTTTTTTAACAGAGACATGGATTTTCTTTTACACGGTAGCGATGGTTCGCGAAAATACGCTACATCATTGACTCTTACATTCCCAGCGGCTATTTACTCAAACTGCATAGCTATCGAGGAACGTGCAAATCACTTGTTTTCTGACAACGTGCAAGCATACGACCAAGATGCATTGTATGGGATTCATCATTGGCCTGAACGCCGAAGAATCTACTACAGAAGCTGCCTGGTTCTGAAGTCTCAACATGCAGTGTATAGTTCCAAGGACATCGTGGCCATCAAACACATTGATCTCAAGTCTAAGTGGGACTACACATTCTTGAAGAATATCATAGTCAAACGACAAGATGAACAGGACTATGGATTCTCCGAGGCTGACTTTGAGAATTTGTCCCTCAATGACATCGAAGACATGTACCTTGCCAAAGTACAGGGTCGTATGAGACAATTCTCGACTGAAGTTCAACGTGAATTTATCAAGTCAGTTCTCATCTTCATTAGACGCATCGTGATCAAAGAACGTGTCGAAGATGTAACCACCGGTAAATTTCACCTCGTATTAAACTAATATAATATTCTAACGAAAGAATACTTATGCATTTTCTACGTCCAAATTTTTTTTTAAGAAACGATATCCACTTATTTGATCACAACTAACTAATGTGACGTAACTCATATACATAATAAACATTCTTATTACGTCAAGTATAAAGGTTTTCAATTTGTCACTGTACGTTAACACGTTAACGTACAATTATTAAACTTTCAAGTTAAACGTTAATCATTTATTTGAGTTTACATGAAACCCTAATTTATTATAACTACGTTTTTTTTTCTTTCATAAATGCTAAAGTACAACATTCTATACCTAGAGTACAAGTCATTAAAGCACGAGACCTAGCTATACTTTAATTTCCGTTACAAGCCCTAATGATTTTATGTACATGATATATTTTCAAAATATTAATGTACAAATCTTTTAAGCATGGGTACAAGTCCTTAATGCATAAAGCTTAATGTTTACATAAAATCACATTATAAACCTCAATGTACCTACCTTAAAGCACATGATACAAACTTATATTGCGCAAGCCTTTAAAATTGAATTTTCTAAATTTTCAAACCTAATGTACAACTCTCCAATGCTTGTGGTACAAGTATTTTATGCATATATGTTAAATATATCATTTACCTAAGTTAAACTAGTAATTATCTAAAGTAAAATTACAAACCTAAGTAAGTATACTACATCTCTACACTCTAGGTACAACTCACTAAGGCCTAGGTACAACCCTTCAATGCCAACGCCCCTCCACATTTACCATGGTTAAAAATGAACTAAACTAGTTACACTTTAGTTACCTAGCACTACTTGTAAATCTCCTAACCACCAATATTTACTTACACCAAAAATAAACACATCATCTTGTTTCTTCATCTCCAACATTTAGCAATCCAAGCCTATGTGTATTTTTTTTAACCATTCAAACTAAATGGACACAAGTTTAACAAGTAATCATCATGTGTGTGTCCTCTTTCAATCCATTCGATCTAGAAATCAAGCTTATGGCAAGTTTTCAAACACCTCACTATGTCTCATTTCTTCCATGACATGGTGACCTAGCACCTTGTAAGTCCATGCATCTCCTTCCCTATATATAACGCCCCCCTCACTCTTTGTGTCTCATCCATCACACACACTATACCATAATCCTCACACATCACACGCACCATAAACATTTCCCATACTCACCAAACATACTGAAATTTGACCCTAAGTAGTGTAAGGAAAGGTTAATCTAGAGCTTAGAAGGGTGGAACTACCTTGAAGATCATTAGCAGCCTTTAGGCGCATTTTCTGGTTTAGGCAACTCACAACTTGTAAGTGTTCCAACTCTTTTCTTTAACCTTTTTTTACACATTTACTATCACTCACTTAGGGTAATAAACTCATATCATGTAAAAATTAAAAGATGGAACATGGTTCATGTAAACTTTCTGTAAAATGAGCATATGCATAATAGCCTTTTTGTTTTGTGATATTGGCTAAGAGAGAAACTATAAAAATTAACCATTAAGTAAGTCCATTAAACCCACTCAATATCATTATCACCTTTAATATCAGTTGCATGTGGTTAAAAAGGATTTTACAAGGAAAACGTGGCAATTTGAATCACTTAAAACGAGTATACGAGTCAAAAGTTATGGTCTAAACAAGTTGCATATAAACTGTCCGAACTTTCTGTGGACAGAACACTCGGGCACGCGAAACGAGGCATTTCTGGTCCGTTTCATGAAAAAGTTAAAACACGAAAGTTGTCCGGAACGACGTTTTCTTCAAAAACTTGGGAGCACGGGTCTAGAAAACGCAAAACGAAGCCAGAATTTAATAAAAATCCCAACAGCTGTTAGGTATATCTTACAAAAACGGCCCAACACCCCCTAACTTGCCCCGCATCTATCTATTTGGTGCTAAAGGTATTAAGGCTAACCAAAGCACCGTTGTAAACACCACCTAGGACACTCTAGAATGCCCCTATAACCCGGTTGAAAAGCCTAGTCACCACGTTTAAAACCAATCTTTCATTTTGGCCAAAGTCGTAAACACCAAAAAGCTTTTTACAACAAATATTTGGGAAAATATGGGATTTTTGATAAAATTAAGTAGGAACTATCTTAGAAACATTAGAAATGGGTAAAACAATATTTCACAAGGTTGGATGCAAAAGATATAGAGCTTTATGGGTTAAAACTAAAATTTTCATAAAACCCGTCGTGGTCAAGTGGCCGTGTTTGTGGACTTGTATCTTTCTAATCAAAGAGAACTAGGACATGAGACTTATACCATTTAGAAGAGCTTACAGAATAGTGTTTGAAGGGTCAAATGCGATGTAGAGACACTAGCTTGCCTCGTGTAAAAACTACTCTCTTTTAGCCTCGTTATCGCCCAAAAACAACAAAAGCACATAACCCCCCTACTTTGGATAATCATTGCGACCAAACCGTAAGAGCTTAGGACCTCTAGTTTGAACCACTAGAAAGACCACCGGACAAACTCTTGAAAGAAACAAGAACGTAGTAAAAACCTATTAAGGCCTCGTTTTTATTCACCCGTACTTTTGTCCATTTATGCCAAAAACAAGTGAATTTTCTTATAAAATTTCAAGCATAAAAATTGTAATTTTTGTAAAATAAAGTTCCTTTGGACTAATAATGTAATTTTTGTGAAGTTAGTCATATAAGGGCTGATTTTGTCAATAACCCATAGTTGAGGGTTTAAAGTGTCATTTTTTGAAAGCACAAGGGTAAAAACCGTAAATATTTAAAATTGTAAATTATAACATTCTGGAAACATAAAATATTTAACAACTTGAATTTCGATAAAAATTTATTAACAATCATTCGAGCCATAAAGATAAATACGATAAGTATTATTAGTTTTTGAAGAGACTTCATGTTATCTAATTATCGATAAAGCATTAACATTGCATAAACTTGAACTCGAATACTAAAAACATGACATACTAACTCAGGTCACGAGTCGGAGAAGTTTATTCACATTACTTAATTTGTTTTCCATCCAGACTACTGTATCGAGGTGAGTCATAGCCCCTCTTTTCCTTATTTTGAATGTTTTGGGGGAGATACATGCTCAAATATTGCTTCATATTTTTACATTTATTTTAAACTCTTATGAATTACTGTGAGTGCATAGCCCCACTTTTACTCTTTTAACTGTTTTATACTATTTTGGGGGAGATACATGCTCAATTACCTGTTTTTACTTTCACAAGTACTCTACAGCTTTTACATACTACTATGAGTTCATAATCACACTTTATACATTTTGCTACAAACCTGAACACAAGTACTATCGGTATGCGATCTTGATTGTTATTGCTTAAGTTACTTACTGTTGCCACTGAAGTCCCTCATATCATGAACCATTAATCACTTGCGAGTGAACGCGAATATCGTGAATAGATCTATTGGCAGTTGACGCCCCATTTGTGTTAGCCGGATAGGTAACCAAATGCACTTTATTTGAGAATACTAGGAGAATGGCAAACTCCTACCAGAGGGCATTGTTGCTCACATCATCTCTATGGTGTCAGTAACTTACATCATTAGTTAATTACTATGATGCTGTACTGTTAAGGTTTGCGTTTCATGAGACTTAAGGCAATATATACTATGCTGCAATGATACAAATGCTGCAACTACTGAATTTATGGGTGCAACAACATGGCCCAATCTTGAAACTTGTGTTCAGCTGATTACTAAAGAAACGAACTATGGGTGGATAACAACGTAACCCACTACTTATTTCATCGATATTTGTATTTATTACAATAATCGCTCAAACTCGAAACTTTTGAACTCAACTGTTTTAATCATAAACTCTATGAACTCACCAACCTTTGTGTTGACACTTTTTAGCATGTTTATCTCAGGTTCATAATTTACGAGGATGGCACGGAAGGGCACGGATACTCAAGAAGGCTATATTATCATTCGAAAACTTATTTAATAAACTGTAAAACCACTGGGACCTCATTTTGTAAACTCTGATATTTATATAAATCGAATGATAAATCTTTTAAAATGATACAATTAGAGTTTGTTTTCTGATATTGTAACTGTTGAGCCATGAAGTAACACCCAGTTTGAATTCCGCTGCGTATCACGAAATTGGGGGTGTTACAGAAGATATCCAGATGGTTGTTGAATCATATCAGAAACGTGTAAACTTCACTCCACCACAGCTTGATCTTCCCGACATCAACCAGCTTACACAACTCACGCTCATCAGCAAACCTTTCGGCGTTGTTTACCACAGTGAACTTCAAAGAAACTGCTTAATGGCGTGTAGTGAACTCCACAAATTTGGGGATCATACCTTGAAGCTGGTTAGGGATGGATTGGCGTACAGATTGAAGGATATACGCCTGAAAGTTGGGAATCCTAAGCGCTGGAACTCTCAGGAAAGGAGGGATGTGAGACGTATCATCACCATGATTGATGAACGGTTGTTCAGAAGGGATCAGTTCAGACGATTGGAAAGCTATGTTGGTGGTCGACTCAGGAGAAACATCATCGGCTTTCAACGCCCTGTGCGCACTCTTGGGAATATCACTGCACTTCCTGGTACCCCGTGAATTGTTTCCTTCATATAATTTTGGATGTATGATTATATATGTGAATGGCTTGTGCACACATAACAGTGTACAACCCGTAAGTGTCAAGAAAGGACCCTATGGTACGCCTCAGTGCCACAATCCTTATAAAAGGAGCAAAAGCTTCTTATTTTTGAGTAAAACATATCAAACCTTTCATTATTCAAGGTTTTGCTCAAAAACACAAGTACTTCCCCATATGATTTTTTCAAAACCTCAACCGTTTATATCACTAGTTGAGGGGGAGTATTTGAATTAAAACTTTGTTCACAAATTGTTCATAGTGGTCGTCTTCCCGCAACACTCAAAATGGTCATATTTATTCTCAAACGTTCAAAAATAACATTCTATATGCCATTTTTGAGGGGGAGAAAATTTGTGTGATAAGAAATATGTTGTACAAAATGCAAATGAATCTGTGTACCTCAGACTTAACCAACGAATTGACGGTACTAAACTGTTTGTAACTTGAAAAGACTTGTCCTGGACGGGTAATAATTTCAAGCTAGTTCGCTAGTAATGTAAACGTGTCTCGCAAACGACTTGTCCAAGTAGAAAGTACCATTCGAGATACTCTTGGTAGACATGAACTCTGACGGGTATGACAACCTTTCGAGGTTTGTCTACACCTTCAAGGTAGTTATTAGATCTAGTTGTCACCTAAAAACTGACAATGTAACTCTTTAACTATTCAACGTAATCGTGTCTCGCGGGAGATTGTCTATCTTTAGTAGATCAATTCAAAAAGTGCGCACTCTTTCCTCACTGTGCATTTAAACCATTAAAACTCTTTAGCACATGTGGAGGGGGAGTATTTATGCAAAAACTTATCTCTCACAATGGTTCAAACATGTTTTTCATTTACAAACCCTTTGAGAGATATTTTTCACATACAGTGGTTTAAATGGCAAACATAGGTTAGTCATGGAGTTATAAGGTGACTAAGGTTAGGAATAACCGTCCTATGATCCGCCAGAGCCGGAGGGATCTACCCAAGGACACTACCATTAGTTAGTGTTAGAAGTCCTTAGGAATGATTATAAAAAGGAGAAAATGAGAATCGGAGAAAGAAGGAGTTGAAGAATCAAAAAGAAATGAAAAGTAAAGGGTGAAAAGAAATAGCCCTCCAGATTATTCAACTTAGGGCAGTCACCGGGTTCAATTCATATGCTACTGGTTGTCACTTAGTAACACCGGTATTGAAGATTAAAAGTCGTCATGGACCCAGTGACGCTTGCACTAAACCTTCTTAGCCACTCAAGTTTCTCTCAACAGAAGCTTGTTTCATTCTCACAGGGAACCCTACATAAACTATTGGCTTTCTCTTAGAGATCGCTGGTATTGAAGAAGGAGACCCTCTCCCTAGTCTCCGCTCAGGAAAACCAAAACGCACTATTGAGTCTAGAGCCACGAGATTCATCAAAAGATCTCTTAGGTACACTTGACATTTAATCACTTGATGATCAACAAATAAGATCATCAGTGGTTCATATCGAGTCCTTCACAGATCTTAGCAATCTGTCGAGAACATTTATGAGAGGTTCACATCTGTGATCCTCAGTGATTGAATGGAAACTCCTGCCAGGGTCAACATCAAACAGCCCTGACAGCAGGTCACTTCGGTAACTCCCCGTGGATTACGCGGAGTGTGTCTCAAACGGTCTACAGTCGTGAGGTGATGCTTCGGTGTACCTCAGCGACTCATCTGAACTGTAGATGTACTTCGGTACATCGCGTTATCTCACTTGTGGGACTCCAGTTCAGGAACGGCCTTTGTAAGAATTAGAGTTGTGTTTTCACACTATGCTGTTAACACTCTCGAAGTTCAAACTTGTAAGTGCCGGAAACCGCTTATTACTAACCGTTTGAAATGTTTTCTTCTTATGGAAGCTCCGGAGCGGGATGATCGTGCTGATTCTTCTCATGCTCGCGCCAACATCATCACTAATGGAAGTTCTATTCAAATGCAACACAACAGTCAGTATGATTCTTCATCAAATCAAAGAATCTACAAAGTCAAAGACTTAAAGAACTTCATCAGTATTGATTTCCAACGTCAAAGAGCGTGTGAGCATGTTGAAGAACGACGTGGAGACACTGGAGCAGCGAAGCAGACCTGAGGCAGACTGATGCAGATAACAACATACTATCACTTTCACCACAAAGAACAATGATCAAAGAACAAAGTTAAAGATGACGTCGAAGCTTAACCGTGCAAAGATAACTATCTCTCTACACTGGGGAGATTGTTCGAATCAAGGCAATTCCTCTCACAAGAAAGAAGAATGTCAGAGGACGTCACAGCTACTATTACATCAACGCCTTCACCGTTTACATTCATATATACTTGAGGGGGAGATTGTTGGAATCACTCCTAACCAGTATTTCAAGTATTTATATCTCATATGTAATAGGTAGCTTTATTATGGCCTTTATGTTTGTTTAAGGTCAAGCTTATGTAGAAGGCCCATAAGCTTAGGCCCAAGCCCACATAAGAAAGGATGGGAACTAGGAGTGTTGCCCTATGTTCCCTCCTAAAAATAATCTTGTAAACCCTCACTTGAGGGTTGGTTGTTCAAGTTTTCTTTTCACATGCTCTCTACGCCTAACCGATCTTTATATTAACGTGTGTGTGTGTGTGATACTTGTTCATCCGCCTTTATCTCTTCTCTTATAACTTGTGTTTGTAAAACTAGTGACCTAACAGTCATGTTTCTAGAAATCTATGGCATCAAAGACTTGGTCATCCCTCTGACCAAGTCCTTCATATCCTTAAATCCACCCTTAAACTTGATAGCTCATCTGAATCTGACCATCTTTGTGATACTTGCAACAAAGCTAAACAAACCAGGGAACCATTCCCTCTAAGTGAACATAAATCAACTAAAATTGGTCAACTTGTTCATCTAGATGTATGGGGACCATATAAAGTCACTAGTAGAGATGGTTACAAATATTTTTTAACTATTGTTGATGACTATTCTAGGGCAGTGTGGATTTATATGCTTAAGGGAAAGGATGATGTTTATGTTTCTATTGTTAATTTTACTCAAATGCTATCAAATCAATTTGAACACAATGTTAAGACTTTCAGAAGTGATAATGGGACAGAATTTGTTAATAATAAACTTCAACACTTCTTTCACGAAAAAGGAATTCTACATCAAACCTCTTGTGTTTATACACCACAACAAAATGGTATTGCAGAAAGGAAACATAGGCATCTCCTTAATGTAGCTAGATCCCTTATGTTTCAGGGGGAATTACCTTTATATATGTGGCCTGAATGTGTTCTAACTGCTGCCTATGTCATAAACAGGTTACCCTCTTCAGTTCTGTCTGGCAAGTCCCCTTTCTCCCTTGTGTATGGGCATGACCCTTCACTCTCTCTCCTTAGAGTCTTTGGCTGCTTATGCTATGCCACCATTCTCAACATCTCTGATAAATTTGGTAGTAGGTCTGAGAAAAGTGTCTTTATTGGATATTCAAATGAGAAAAAAGGTTATAAACTTTTAAGCTTAGAAACAAAAAATATCTTTTATTCCAGAGATGTCAAATTTTATGAAACTGTTTTTCCCTTCAAAATAAAAAATACATTGTCAAAACCTTTTGTTGAAACGTACGTGCCTAAAGATTTAAATCATAAAAATTTCTTTGACTCACAAACAAGTCCCAATGATGAAGGGAGAGTGACATCCTATGATGATGACACAGTGTTGAGTCATCCTTCTAGGGATGATGAACCTGTTGCAACGTCTATAGATGACAATACACACCCTGAGGGCACCATATCACATGAATCACATCCTGCTGATGCATCTTCTGATTCTGCTGATACATCATCTGATTCACATCAGAACTCTGAACAAGAAAGAGGCTTGCCAGCCACCACTGCTAGAAGGTCAACCATAGTCTCTAAGTTGCCCAGTAATCTTAATGACTTTATAGTAGAAGGGAAAGTCAAATATGGTGTTGAAAAGGTTGTTAATTATTCTAATTTAAACAAAGATAATTACTGCTTTGCTTCTAGTCTTAATAAAAGTATTGAACCTACCTGCTATGAAGAAGCCATCCTTGATAGTAATTGGGTTGATGCTATGAACTCTGAAATTGAGGCCTTAAATGAAAATCATGCTTGGGATATAACTGATCTCCCACCTAATAGAACTCCCATTGGTTACAAATGGATCTTTAAAATCAAATATAAAGCCAATGGTGAAGTTGATAGATACAAGGCTAGATTAGTTGTTAAAGGTTATAATCAAAGGGAAGGAATAGACTATGATGAAACCTTTTCTCCTGTTGTGAAAATGTCTACTGTTAGATGTCTTATTGTTTTAGCTGTGAAAAACAAATGGCCTCTTTTCCAACTTGATGTTAACAATGCTTTCTTGTATGGAGATCTTGATGAGGATATATATATGACCATCCCTAAAGGATTCTATAATGAGAACAATAAGAATAAAGTTTTCAAACTTGTCAAGTCTCTATATGGCCTAAAACAAGCTCCCAGGAAATGGAATGAAAAACATATCAGTGTTTTTAAAGAAAATAACTTTGTTCAATCTGTCAATGATCATTCTTTGTTCACCAAAACAGAGAATAACAAGTTTATTGCCCTGCTTGTTTATGTGGATGATATTGTCCTTACTGGAAATTGTATTGATGAGATAAACTTATTCAAAAAGTTTCTAAAATCAAAATTTCGTATCAAAGACTTGGGAAATTTAAAATATTTTCTTGGTATTGAGGTTTTAAAAACTGGGAATGACATTGATGAGTGTCTAAATACTCATCATTTTTGTACTGTTTAGTATGCCAAAAACATCTGAAAACACTCAGAAATGCATCAAAATGATTAAAATATCACAAAAAAGTGTTTTATATGTTTTAAATGCAAAAACATCAAAATCTGGTGAAAAACGTATCAAGTTTGCATTATTGGCAGTTTTAGTCCCCCAAGTTACAAAAGTTGTCAAAATTAGTCCCTGGTAATTAAAAAACTTGTAAAATGTCATTTAAGGTCCATGAGATTCAAAAGTTGTCAAAACAAACCCTTTAAAGTTCAAAAATCACAATTTACAACTTTAGTCCCTCAACTTTACAAAAATGTCAAAAATAGTCCCTGGGTGTTCAAAAATATAAATTATTCAAACAACACCCTTGTATTATTTATATATGACAAAATTGGTCCTTTATGATAAGTTTAGAGAGAAATTACAAGTTTGGTCCCTGGAGTTTGAAAATTGTCAAAAATGGTCCTTGGACATTTTAAAAATGGAAAATAATCATTATTGGTCCTTGAACTATTTATTTATGGCAGGTTTGGTCCTTGTATGATCTTTGGAAGATTGGCAGTTCAACCCTTAACTTTGTTGGAATTACATAAATGGTCCTTGTGTAGTTACTAAACCAAGCCGGACCCTATATATTATCCAAACCCAATCCAACCCAGCCCAAATACATAACCCGGCCCAATATTTTAAAAGAGAAAAACCGCCTCCACTGTACATCGTCTCCTCCATCTCTGTAATCTCAAAACCAGGGTGGTTTTTACCACCTGTTACTTCCACCTCACCTCACTACCCACTCTCTCCACCTCATCCCCCCTCCTAGACACAAGCCCACAACCAATTAATGCTTCCCCACCATGAACCTTTACTGTAGCACTCACAAACCTCTGTTTTTACTTTCCAAATCACTCCTACTCCATGACTACTTCACATATTGTCCCCTCCACCTCACATAACATCCCAAACTTCTTTAATTACTCTGAAACTGTCTCAAGCAACCATTTTGCACTTTTGGCGCCAAAAGTAAGTTTAAAGGCTAGGATGAGTTTGACTCAATCAATGGCCAAGATTGTTGATGGGATATGATCAGAATCAAGTGGAGAGTCTCAAAAGTCTATAAAGAAAGAGAAAGAAGCAATGGAGAAGATATCTAGTTTTAATTATAATTTAGCTTATGTCGTTTTTATTAAATTTCAAATTTCAGTGTATATTTTAATTTCCAAGCTTTGTATTTCATGTTTTCAGGGTGCAATAAAACTTTTGTAATCATCAATTTCAGTATCAAGTAATATTTCTGTTTATGCAAAAATTTACTCTTGATCAAAAATCTCAATATGGTTAAATATTATTAGCAATTGTTATTCTGGACTCATAAGCCCACATAAGCTCCCTATAAAGCTTATTCAAGCTTTTAGATACCTAAAAAAACAGTTTAGTATCAAAAACACAAAAATTCACAAAAATACCAAATAATTAGTTAAAAATAAAAAATCACATGGAGATGAAGAAGAAAGCTGGAGCAAGGTAGATTTTGGATTGCCCTTGGGATTAGTGCTTCTTGGGAAGCTATAGGTTGTGTTTGTATGACTCAGTTCTCAACTTTACTTGGAATCCCATTTGTAAGCAGTTTGATCCATTTTGGCATTTCAACATTAGAGTTGCTCATTAGTTTAAATTTCTGTTTGTTAATGTTTATTAGTTATATTTAAACATAATTAAACCATAAAACCAGTCACTTGTTCTTTTTAATTTGTAGTTTACAAAAATCTTGTTTTAACAATTAAAATAGCATGAGGATCATTATTGAGCTTTATGTTGTTATGGCTATTGTTTCATGCTTATTTAACCTTAATGTATGATAATACAAGGTCTGTACTCAGTTTAATGGTTTTAATCTTTGCTTTGCTTTGAAAAATTCCAAAACAGCCTCATAAAGGCTTGTTTGGATCAGTTTGTCTAGCAGTGTTATAGTGTGTTCAATCCAGTGTTATTGCTTGTTTTGTGTCACAATAGATCTTATTAGCTCAAAGAAACCAAGAAACACTGTACTTATTAGAGTAAAAGTCAAAATAGCATTTGATCTCATCTTGTTTCTTAACTGTTTGATTTTCATAATCCATGATCTTGTTTCCATGTTCATAAGTTGTTACCATTGATCAAACAAGTCTTAATATACCTTAATTCATCATAATCAGTGTGTAGATTTGATCACAAGTTCATAAAGGTCAAACTTTCATTTTGTTCAAAAAGTCAAAGAGTGCCCTGTGCACAGTTGTGGTACCCCATTTCACAAGCTCTTAGAGAGCTTATTAATGGCCTCTAGCTTATGTGTTTTAGCTTTTTGAGAAGCTCATCTAGCTGACTCAAGGCTCCAAGTTTTATTTTTCCATTTGTAGCTTATTAGGTAGGGCTGCACTCAGCTTATTGTTTTGTCCATTTTGACTCAGTACACTGAGTTATACTCAGTGGTTTTTCCAATTTTTTAAAAGCTCACCAAAAGTTCTCTAGTGGACCCCACTGTGAAAGCCTCAGCTTTTTTGATAGCTTATCTGGTCATCTTGATAATCCAAGTCTTTGTTTTCATTTTATAGCTTATCTAAGTGCTTAAAAATAAGCCTAAAGGTGCCTAGTGAATAAAAAAGTGTCATGTGCTTATCAGTTAATTAGTGCTTATTTCTGCTTAACCAGTGCTTATTTTCAAGTATTTAAGCTTGTTCAGTTGTCATTTTAGCTTATTATCAGTATTTAACTTATTTCCAATTCTCATTTTGCTTATTTAGTAGCTTATAAGCCATTTGGCTTGAATTTTTGGTCTTATTTCCATTTTATAGCCACTGTTGAGATTATAAGCTCAAAACTGAGCTTATTAATCAGTTTCATAAAAAGTTGTAGTTGAAAAAAGTGCTTATAATCTTTAGCTTAACAAGTTTGTGAAGAAAAATTCCAAAAAAAAAATAGTTGCAAAAAAATTGCCACTGCTGGGATTTGATCTCTGGCCACCCAGCTCACCACACACACACACTACCACTCGCCCTTGGGACTTGTCTTGGTTATGTTTTGCAATATTTAATATATAACACCTATTAGTCCATTTAGCTTATACGTAGCTTTTAGCTTATTACCAGCTTATTTAAACAAGTTTTTTCATGATTTGTATTTTTTTTATCTTTGTAATAGTATAAAGTATTTTATAAAAAAGTTTCAGATTTTTCTCATTAGTTTTAGTATTTTTAAACATTTAATTAGTGTAAAATCTTAATTAATTCATAATAAAAAATATAAAAGTCTAAAAAATATAAATCTTTTTTCTAAAAATTTCTTTTATCATATAGTACGTAAAAAAATTGTTTTTACTCTTGTAGGACTTTTATTTCATAAATTTTACGTTTTTGCTTGCGCACTAGTGTAATTTTTATAAATAACGTACGTTTTCATTTTAAATCTAGTTTTTAGATAATTTGAGTTTACGTTTTAGTTAAAATAGTTTATTTAAGTTATTTTATTTTATAAAATCACAAAAACATCATTGTAAAAATAGTGATAGCGTTTATTTAATATATTTTATCTTTTATTTCTTTTAATTTGCATTTAAGTCGCTGTAATTTGTAGATCTTTTCTTTAGGTAATTTTCCATCAATATCCTTACTGATCACTATTCTTAGTGATCATTCTATCATATGATCAAGTGTTTATACACCAATTCATCCTCCGTGGGACTTAACGACCCAGGAATCCACTATATTCCTCTGATCTTAATTACATTAGTGTTTGAGCTGTTTTAAGTTTGTTACGGTTGACCATTCACAAGTGGTTAGCTTGTGTAATTAAACTTGACGGTTTTGCACCAATCAAATTTTGGTGCCGCTGCCGGGGAGGCTGTAAGCGTGTGTTAAGCATTTCCAGACCCATACTTGCACATATACCATCGTTTGTAAACAGTTTTCTGTAAAGTTAATATAAATCAAAAAGTTCATTAACACTTTTCCTAAAGTGTTAAAAACACCAAAAACAATATAAAACAACAAAACAATCGTAACGTTTTCTAGCTTGTGTTTCTTTTAAGGTGATTCTTAAAGAGATACGATTTGGTTAAACGAGACGATACCAAAAATATTTTCCAAAAGTTTTTAAACCCCTTTGCACAAATCATACCTACGTCTTTTCAGTGGTACTTAATTTATACATAAAAATCAACCACCGCAAATCAAGGCAGTACACCTACTAACTGGGGGTGTGACCATAATAAGTTCCCGAACCACAGATTTAAAACTTGCCTTTGTGTCCTTGTGATTTGGTGTACCTTTTTCAAAGAAGCCATTTAATTTGTGATTATTGGTTAAGTTCACTTGTCGTTTTGCCTCGCATTTGTTTTGAAAATTGATTTTTATACTTAGTGCATGCGCACTCGTTCTTCCAGTTCTACAAGTCCACTTTCAGAACTTGGATAGATTCCTCGTAGATGTAGAGGACGTTCAGCTCCTTCAGCCGTGACTGAGGAACGTCTACCACAACCACCCCCTGTCGAAATGGCAGAAGACAAACCCATGAATGAGCTTCTCCAAGCACCCATAGAGGGTTACGGAGATGCCATTGTTGTCCCAGCCATTGTGGCTGATACTTTTGAGCTCAAAACCGGGTTACTTAATCTGGTAACCCAAAGCCAATTCTATGGTTTTGAGCGGGATGATCCTCATGCACACATTCGATGGTTTAACAAGATTGCATCTACCATCAAATACAAGAATGTCCCACATGAAGCTATCAAGCTTCTTCTGTTCCCATTTTCTCTAGAGGGACAAGCCCGGAATTGGCTTGAGAAACAACCCCCTCGTTCCATTGAGTCATGGGAAGATCTAGTCACTAAGTTTGTTAACGAGTTCTATCCTCCATCCCGAACTAAAAGTCTTAAGAATGAGATAATGAAATTTTCTCAGAGATTTGATGAATCATTCGGGGAGGCATGGGATCGTTACAAAGAATTGCTCCGCAAGTGTCCGCATCATGGTTTTACCGAGTTAATGCAGATGGATACTTTCTACAATGGTCTGAGACAAGCTGACCAAGACTCTTTGAATGCCTCCGCGGGAGGTAATTTCCTTAGCAAAACCACCAAAGAAGCCTTACAAATCATTGAAAACAAGTCCCAGGTCCGCCCTTTCCGAACAAAGACATATCAGACTCAGTCTAATGTCGGACCTTCTACTTCATCTCATGTGAGTACATCTAGCACTGATGCTAAGATTGATAAACTCACTGATGCTGTTCAGGCTTTGGTTCTTGCTAACCAAAAGAAAGTCACATTCACACAGACACCATCACATGGTGAAGTGAAGAAAGTTGAAGTTTGTGTTACTTGTGGTGGTCCTCATGCATACTACAACTGTACTGCCACCGATGGTAGTCCGTTTGAAGCCAATGCTATAGCCGGTACTTCAAATCAGGGAGGTAATCAATACCGTCCTCAAAATGAACCAAACTACCGTGCTAACACTTATCAGGCACCACCCGGTTTTAACCAGAATCCTAACCGGAATCAGAATCAACCTAGAATGAACCAAGGTTATCAAAACCAAGGTAATTTCTATCCTGGACCCAATCAAGGTTTCCAACAACAAGGGAACCTTCATCAAAACAATTTCAATCGAGGGAATCAATTTCATGTGAATGTGAATCCTAATCAAGGGAATTTTCAACAACAAGGTCCTAATCAAAACATCCGACCTCAGAATTTCCCTCCACATCCTCCAGTACCATCATCTGATGAGTTATTGAAGCAGTTCATGAAATCCCAAGATGAAATGAACAGGTTGTTGGTCAGTCAGATCGCTGATCTCAAGAAGTCTTTAAATGATCAACCCTCGGGCTCAGGAAAACTTTCGAGCAACACGATCGCTAACCCGAGGGGCGATGCTAAGGCGATCACAACCAGAAGTGGTGTTTCATACAATGGACCCGCTATTCCTACTACCTCTTCTTCTTCTCTCCCTAAGGTAGTGGAAAGTGAACCTAGGACACACAATGGACCTTCGACTCCAATGCCTCCTCCACTAGGAGAAATGAGTCAAGTTACCAAGGGGACAAAGGATAAGGAACTTCCTGTTAATTACGGAGGAACCAATGATGTCCAACCTCAAGTTGTCCAGAAACCCAAGTCTAATCCAGGAGTTGTTTTTGAACCACCTGTAGCTCCCGTTGAAAATACCAAATCCAAATCTTCTATTCCTTACCCATCACGTTTGAATGAGCAAAAGCTCCGCGAAAAAGCTAGTCATCAAATGGACAAATTTTTTCAAATTTTCCAAGAATTACATTTTGACATAAGCTTTGCGGATGCTATCATGCTGATGCCCAAGTTTGCATCAACTCTCAAACACATGTTAAGCAACAAGGAAAAGCTGTTTGAAATGGCTAAAACTCCTCTTAACGAGAACTGCTCTGCAGTTATCCTAAAGAAGCTTCCAGAAAAGCTTGGAGATCCTGGAAAATTTCTCTTACCTTGTGTATTTCCAGGAATGGTTGAATGCTTTGCCCTAGCAGATCTTGGTGCAAGCATCAACCTAATGCCTTATTCAGTATGGAAGAAACTTTCTCTTCCGGAACTTACTCCTACATGCATGACTCTCGAGCTTGCAGATCGTACAATATCCCGTCCTCTTGGCATTGCTGAGGACGTATTTGTTAAAGTAGGAAAGTTCCATTTTCCAGCTGACTTCGTGGTTGTTGATTTTGATGCCGATCATCGGGTTCCTCTCATTGTTGGTCGAGGATTCCTGAGAACGGGCCGTGCTCTCATTGATGTATTTGAGCAAGAAATCACATTACGTGTTGGTAATGAAGCTGTCTCCTTTAACCTTGATCAAACTTCGAGGTACTCCGCAAATTATGATTCTGAGTCGGTTAACCGAATAGATATCATTGATGTTGCTTCTGAAGAGTACTCTCAAGAAATTCTTGGTTATGATCATAATTCTTCGAGTGATAATCTCACTCATTCATCTCAACCCATCATTGCTAATTCTACTCCTTCTCTCACCCCATTTGAGGAAAGTGACTTCATCTTGGAAGAGATTGAAGCTTACTTATCTAGTGATTCTGTTCCATGGGAAATTGATCACGCTCCCATCGACATTGAGGGGGACATACTTCTCATTGAGAAGTTTCTTAATGATGATCCATCATCATTTTCACTCCCTCCCGTCGAACTTCATAACAAGGAAGTCAAGTCAGTTGAGAAAACTGAAGAATTTCCTGAAGTCGAACTTAAGGACTTACCGCCTCATCTCGAGTATGCATTTCTTGAAGATGATGATAAATTACCAGTCATTATTGCTAGAGATTTGAGTATAGATGAAAAAGCTGCTCTCATAAAGATCTTGAAGTCACACAAGCAAGCAATTGCTTGGAAACTCTCCGACATTAAGGGAATCAACCCTGAATTTTGTACTCACAAAATCTTGATGGAGGATGACTTCAAACCAACAGTTCAACATCAGAGAAGAGTAAATCCAAAAATCCATGATGTTATCAAACAGGAGGTTATCAAACTTCTTGATGCAGGATTGATTTACCCAATCTCAGATAGTCCTTGGGTTAGCCCAATTCATTGTGTTCCTAAAAAGGGTGGCATAACTGTTGTCACAAATGAAGATAACGAGTTAATTCCAACTCGATTGGTTACGGGATGGCGTGTGTGCATTGACTATCGTAAGTTGAATGATGCCACCCGTAAAGACCATTTTCCTCTACCCTTCATGGACCAAATGCTTGAGAGATTAGCAGGGAATGAATACTATTGTTTCCTTGATGGTTTCTCGGGTTACTTTCAGATTCCCATTGATCCACAGGATCAAGAGAAGACCACATTCACCTGCCCATATGGAACTTTTGCCTACAAACGTATGCCGTTTGGCTTATGTAATGCTCCTGGCACGTTCCAACGATGTATGATGGCCATTTTCCACGACATGATCGGGGAAACAATGGAGGTGTTTATGGATGACTTCTCGGTCATTGGGGATTCGTTTCAAACATGTCTCTCCCATTTAGATAAAATGCTCAAACGGTGTGAAGACACCAATCTTTGTCTAAACTTGGAGAAGAGCCACTTTATGGTCAAAGAAGGCATAGTCCTTGGCCATAAAATTTCAAAAAATGGGATTGAGGTAGATAGAGCAAAAGTAGATGTTATTGCTAAATTACCTCATCCTACTACCGTCAAAGGTATTAGGAGTTTTTTAGGTCATGCCGGTTTCTATCGTAGATTTATACAAGATTTCTCTAAAATCGCCCGGCCAATGACTCATCTTCATGAAAAGGATGCTCCTTTTATCTTCTCACCCGAGTGCATCATAGCTTTTGAAACATTAAAGAAAAAGCTTACTGAAGCACCCATTCTCGTTGCTCCCGACTGGGACTTGCCTTTTGAGCTCATGTGCGATGCAAGTGATTTTGCTATAGGTGCAGTCTTAGGGCAACGTAGAGCTAAGCATTTTCAGCCTATCCACTACGCAAGTAAGACTATGACTGAAGCTCAAACTCATTACACCACCACAGAAAAAGAGCTATTAGCCGTGGTGTATGCATTTGAGAAGTTTCGGCCGTACTTAATCTTGACCAAATGTGTAGTGTATACGGATCACTCGGCTCTCAAATATCTCTTTGCAAAACAAGATGCAAAGCCGAGATTGCTCCGTTGGGTTCTCCTCCTCCAGGAATTTGATATCATCATACGTGATAAAAAAGGAGCTGAGAACCTGGCTGCTGATCATCTGTCCCGATTAGAGAACCCTCACCAAGATGTTTTCGAGAAAAAGGAAATAAATGAAACATTTCCTCTCGAGACACTCAATGCGGTTTCTTTTCGTGGAAACTCTTCTACCCCATGGTTTGCTGACTTCGCAAATTACCATGCGGGTAACTTCATAGTGAAAGGGATGTCAACCCAGCAGAAGAACAAATTCTTCAAGGATGTTAAACATTACTTCTGGGACGACCCCTACTTATTCAAAATATGTGCGGATCAAGTCATCCGACGGTGTGTTTATGGACAGGAAGCTCTTGACATTCTCAAAGCTTGCCATGCTGGACCCACTGGGGGACATCATAGTCCGAACTACACCGCCAAAAAGGTGTTTGATTCCGGGTTTTATTGGCCCACTATCTATAAGGATGCCCACGATTTTGTCAAAGCCTGTGACGCTTGTCAACGTCATGGAAATATCTCTCAACGAAATGAAATGCCACAAAATGCCATTCAAGTTTGTGAGATATTTGACATATGGGGTATTGACTTTATGGGGCCGTTTCCATCTTCTCGAGGTAACAAATACATACTCGTGGCTGTTGACTATTTGTCAAAATGGGTTGAAGCAAAAGCTTTACCTACCAATGATGCCCGAGTTGTTGTAAAATTTTTGAAATATCTTTTTGCCAGGTTTGGAACTCCGAGAGCAATAATCAGCGATCGTGGTACACATTTTTGTAATGACCAATTTGATCGTGTCATGCAAAAGTATGGTGTTACTCACCGTCTATCTACTGCATACCACCCCCAAACAAGTGGGCAGGTGGAAGTTTCAAACCGTGGTATTAAAAGAATCCTTGAAAGAACAGTAGGCGAAAACCGTGCATCCTGGTCGGATAAACTGGATGACGCACTCTGGGCCTTTCGTACAGCTTACAAAACACCAATTGGGTGTACTCC